>AP025063.1:25233628-25385729 GCA_036186865.1 Eustoma russellianum
TCAGCTTACTTACGATCGAAATCACTATTTTGCTTTCTGAGCTATACGAAAGAACTAGATCACGATCTCGCGTGACTAATCTCTTGAAAACTGAAAGAAAGAGAAAGCCAATCGGAAATGATTTTATCACTACGCGAATAAAAAAAAACTCGGAGCGAGAATCAACATCCTTACTTAGCTTAGGATTAGGCTAGGTCGCTTGAGGTGAGGCTTATGGCGCTTCCTCTGCGTCTTGTCGCGCTTAAAGAAGGCAAAAAGCTGTCAACAAGGGCCGGGGGAAGGAAGCAGATGGAATCCAGCCGGACAAGCACTGGCTTTCGGCAGACTAGCTCGCTGCTCCAGATAACTAATACAAAGAAAGAAGGAGTTGAATAAATGTCACGTACGGCGCTGCCGAAGGAGCTCTTTCAAGATCCCACCTCGGATACTAAAGAAAGGGGTGGCTAGACAGGCAACCAAAGGATGAAGAGGCAGGCAGGTAAAAGGAATAAAGAAAGTCAGATTAACCAGAATATACGTTGCTTACGGCACGGCAGAGCCTTACCCAAGGATCAAGACGGGAATATATGAGAATTGGAGATCTTCACTCAAGATAAAAGCAATCGACACCAGGTAACCTTGCATTTAACTAAGGGAATTGCCTTCCTTCATCTCTCTTTCATAGGCTTCTGTATTTGCGAAAACTCTTTTCGTAGGCGGTAGGCAGACGCTTAGCTGGCGATAGGATGGCATAAACGGAAGAAGGAGCTTACTCTGAAGAAGTAGCCAGGCAAGATTCTGGGAGTTAAGTCCGAGTCCAAGTCTGAGTCTGAGACCGAAGAAAGAAGCTCGACTGAAAGCTATTCCACTTGCTTCCTTGTGAGCTCTCTCAAACCTACGTATCTTGATGTTGATTCAGTCTCCTTTCTCATCTAGCTCACTGATTGAAGTTGATTTTCTTAGGTTTTTCGATCCCTATTCTCTTTCAAAGGAGGTGCCATATCCCGCGAAGGGTGAGAAAGACGTGGCTAACTCGATAGAAGAAGGAGCTATCGGAAGTGAAGGTGGTGCGGCCATTACATGCTATTGTAATCGGCAAGCTCCCTATGCCATCAAAGAGCTCGGTACCAAACAGGCACAGTTAAGGAATCGTGCACTCAAAGGAACATGTCATCGAAGAGTTTCCAACATTCACTCTCGAGCGGAGAGCGAGTTCAAGACCAAAGAAAGGAAAGTAGGGCCAATACCTTCACTTGGTTCTTTCTACGCGCTTTCTCCCAAGCTCGGAATTTTATTGCTATCAGATCGAGGTTATGATCTTACGGGTCTATCCCCATTTTCCTATGTTCTAAGACTAGGTCTTTTTTAATTAAATTGTGAAATAATACGACGTGTGTATCTAGGGAATAGTCGCTTCAAAGCGAACCTTGTTTGGTCTTGTGACTAGTGGTTACCATCTCACAGAGATTGTTGGATCTTCTTGTAGTGAGTGTGGATTCGCTCTGATACCAATTGTTGAGTGAAGCAATTGTCCCGTGGTGCGTTGGCCGTGTGGGCCAAGTCCCAGTCGAATGTCGTGGGCATTTGGGTGTGTTGAATGCATTATAAGGCTAGGGTATGCGCATCTCCTATCGCCAATTGGTTTTAGGAGAATTGGTATCGCCTGAGGTCCTACAAGTCGTATCAGAGCCAAGGTCAAGGGTTCGATTCCCAGCGGGAGCAATTGCTAAGAGAGAGATTGTTGGGTGCAGCAATTGTCCTGTGGTGCGTAGGCGGTGTGGACTAAGTCACAGTCGAATGCCGTGGGTGCTTGTGTTTGTTGAATGCATTATAAGGCTAGGGTATGCGCATCTCCTATCACTAATTGGTTTTAGGAGAGTTTGTAGCACCTGATGTCCTACAACCACCTCCAACATATTCGCAAAGAATATGTCTCCAAAATTTAATTGTTCCTTCATGGCTATATGATAGGCAATATAAAAATCTAAATTACTTGGGAATTTGGCTGACTTACTATTGAAACAAAAAGTGATAATGGCAAGCAAAACTCGATATACCAAAGGCATATCGTTAGTGTTTCGGGTGGGATTAAAGCCAAGGAAGGTTTTCACTTCATCTTCGGATACCTTATACTTATAATTGTCCCACTTTCAAGGATCAAAATCATCTACACCCACATCTGAAACACCAAGAAGGTCATTTATTGCTTTTACATCAAATGCAATAAGTTGACCTTCGATTATTTAGTTCAATGAAAATGGCATTTCGTTTAAGTATTCTACCCATAGGTTAGCATAAAACAAATGTGTATACCAGGTAGACATATAATTCATCTCCGAAGTATCCAAAATAGGTTTCGATTTCTAATCATCTAACCAATTAATGATCGATCTCAATTCCTTATTGCTCAAAATGTCTTGAATTTGAGCAATTTCAAGGAAATGGTAGACCTCTTATTGTTCTCCCATTCATCAAATAAAGCTTGAGCCCTAAGTGAGATATGCACAAATTTACCTGGACCCATCGCCTCGGTTAAGGCATTCTCATATTCACCGGACTTGAGCAATGGGAAGTTGTTGAGAGCAAGTCTCTTCCTCACCTCGGCCAACATGTCTTCTTGAGATTGGTCCGGTCTTTTCCTTAGTCTCTTTGTTCTTAGACCAGCTGGGACTTGAGGATGAGATTGTCTAGGTACATTTTCTTCCTTACGAGATGTCCTTGCCCTTTTGGAAGTGTTTTTGCTTTTTGGGGCCAATTGAAATTAATGTACGAAATTTGTAGAGAATTGACGAAATTCAAGAAATTGATGTAGAAATCGATTGAATTGAAGAAGAAAATGAAGTTTGTTGCAAGAATTTTATGGTTAAAGGTCCGGATTGAGAGAGGAGCGACTTAGGGTTTGTGTTTTTGGGAAGAAGACTTTGAAATGTTCTGATTTTCGCAGCTTTTATACTTCTTGCGCCCGTGACATTGATCGATCGATGTCGGAAACTTCGATCGATCGATGTCAGGAACTTTAGTCGATCGATGTCGTCAACTTTGATCGATCGATGTCTGATTTTACATTAGTCTCTGAAACATCTACATAGATCGATCGATGTATGCTGATTTCTATCTTTTTTGTAGTTTTGATCCTCTAAACGTTGTTTATCATCCCTAATCTTGTTCTAATGGATTCGAATGTCTCAGTAGGAAGGGATTTGGTAAAGATATCTGCTAGTTGGTCATTTGTTGGAACAAATTTAACACAAAGTGATATCTTCTTCAATATGTTTGCTTCTACTGTGGTGTACTGGGTTTTGTGCTATACTTATGGCTGATGTGTTATCACATAGAATAGAAACTTTGTCAAACTTGATATTGCAACCATTCAAGATGTTTATCATTCCAAAGTAGTTGGGCATAACATGAAGCGGCCCACACATATTCGGATTCCGTCATTGAAAGTTACACACTGTTTTGTTTCTTGGAGAACCAAGAGACTAAGCAATCTCCAAGGAATTGACATGTCTCGGAGGTGCTTTTTCTATCGACTAGGTTTCCGACGTTGTCGGAGTCACTATGCCCTCTTAAATCAAAACAATCAAATAACACAAAGTCAAAGTTTCAATTACCTAAAAATATGTTTAATAGCAACTAGATGCAATTCTTTAGGCATACTTCGAAATCTAGCACATAAACACACAGCATGTAAAATATCCCGTCTACTAGCGGTTAAATAAAGTATACTACCAATCATACCCCTATATTTGGTTATCTCAACCGGCTTTCCTTTTTCATATTTGTCAAGATTTATACTTGTACTCATCGGTGTGCTTACACTCCTTCCATCCTCAAAGTTATATTTCTTGAGTAAATCTCTTGTGTACTTTGTTTGAGATATGTATACTCCATCTTGAGTTTGCTTGATTTGAAGTCCAAGGAAGTAATTGAGTTCGTCCATCATGCTCATTTCAAATTCTCCTTCCATCAATTTTGCAAAATGCTCATAAAGAGAATTATTAGTAACACCAAATATAATATCAACCATATAAATTTGAACAAGCAATTGATGATTTCTTTGTTCTTTAATAAAAAGAGTAGTGTCGACTTTCCTTTAGAAAACTCATTTTCATGTAGGAAGTTACTTAATCTTTCATACCATGCTCTAGAAGCTTGTTTAAGTCCATAAAGGGCCTTTTTGAGTTTAAATACATGATTTGGATAATCATGATTTTCAAACCCCGATAGTTAAGCTACATACACTTCTTATTCAATTATTCCATTCAAGAAGGCGGATTTCACATCCATTTGATATAGTTTGAAATCCTTATAGCATGCATATGCTAATAACATCCTAATAGCTTCTAACCTAACTACGGGGGCAAAAGTCTCATTATAGTATATACCTTCTTCTTGCTAATATCCTTGAGCTATTAACCTAGTTTTGTTTCTAGTGATGCTTCCTTTATCATCCATTTTATTTCTAAATACCCACTTAGTGCTAATTATGGGGTGATCACTAAGTTTAGCCACTAGTTCCCAACATCACTTCTTTCAAATTGATTTAGTTCTTCTTGCATGACTAATACCCAATCTTCATCATTTATAACCTCTTTTATATTTTTAGGCTGAACTTGCGAAATGAAGACATTTTCATTAAATTTTCTGCTAGTCAATATGCCTTGACTTGTTTCTCCTAATATCAACTCTCTTGGATGGTCTTTCTTATACTTATATGAATCCGGTAATGTGAAGTGTCTCCTCTCACTTCTTCATTTTCAACCTTAGGTTCATTTTCAAGTGGATCAATCCTAAGATCAATGACAATATGCCTTTTGGATTCTCAAATTTTTCTATATGACTTACTTCGATTATTTCTCATCATGATCATTATTTATGAATGGTTCGTCCTCAAAGAGTTTACTAAGCTTAACATGAATTGATTCTTCAACTTTCATAATCCTTTTGTTATATACTAAAAATGCCTTGCTATTTTTAGTATATCCCATAAAGATTTTTTATCAACTTTGAAATCGAGTTTATTTAAGTTATTTTTGGTGTTAAATATAAAACACTTACAACCAAATACCTTGAAATAACCAATATTTGGTACTCTACCCTTCCAAAGCTCATAAAGAGTCTTTTTGAGAGATGGTCTCAAGTAAACTCTATTTATTACATGACAAGCGGTATTCACCGCTCAGCCCAAAAATACTTTGGCAGCTCAAATTCATTTAATATGGCTCTACTCATTTCGTGAAGTGTTATATTTTTCCTTTCCACAACATCATTTTCTTGAGAAGTTCTTGGAGCTGAGAAATTGTGCCCATACCCTTTGGATACACAAAATTCTTGAAACTCACCATCACACTCACCACCTCTATCACTTCTAATTTCCTTAATCTTGTCTTCTTTTTAATTTTCTAATCTTCTACAAAGTTTTATAAACTCCTGGCATGCATCGTTCTTTTTAGCAAAAAACATGACCCAAGTGTACTTAGAAAAGTCGTCTACCACCACAAAGGTGTATTGTTTTCCACCTAGACTTGTAAATACCAATATCCCTATACAAATCCATATGAAGCAATTATAGAGGTTTGGTAGTGGAGATTTTACTTTTGGGCTTCAAGCTTGTTTTAACATGCTTTGCCTTTTGACAAGTGTCATATAAGCCATGGTTTTCGAAATTCAATTTTTCAAGACCTTGGACCTTTTCATTTTTGAAACTCTCTTTGAAATTTTTGAAACTAATATGTCCAAATCGTCTATGCCATTTTTGAGTCAAATCATTTTTTGGCAATTAGACAAGAAACCTTTTGTGATATCAAATCATATGTCCTAAATTTATAAACATCAATTTTTCTGATAGCCTAAAAAAATTTATCATTCTTTTTCACAATGCATTTTCTTTTCACAAATTCAACTTGAAAATTAGCTTCACAAAGTTGGCTAACACTTATCAAATTATACTTAAGCCCTTCTACATATAATACATTATTAATAGTGAAAGAAGAGTTACCAATTTCTCCATGTCCAAGGATTTTGGCTCTCCCGTTGCCAAAATGCACCGTTCCACAGCTTGAGTTTGGTGAACAAAGTTTTGTCTCCGGTAATGTGTGTTGAACATACACTGTCCATAAGCCATTTGATTCCTTCTTCTTGGGCTACTCTATTTATCCTGAGAGTCTACAAAACCAAAAGATTTATGCATTGGTACCCTTTGATGGTTGGGTCCTTTAGAGTTAGCTTGTCGACCATTAGGCTTCCAAATATACATATTATCAAATCTAGCTCTACATGCATTTTTTCACATGTCCTACTTTGTTACAATGAAAACAAGTGGGTACATGTCTTGGTTTGTAAGATGATGAGTCATGTTATGCTTTTCTCTTATCTGTCTTTTCCTTTAATGCCTTGGGCTTAATGGAAGAATGTGATGAATTAAATCCTAAACCGGATTTATCATTTCCAATCTTTTGATTTTCAAGTAATTTGTCTTGATTATTTTTGCCATTGGTTAGTTTTTGTAAGTCTAATCTTAGTCTCTCACATTCTTCTCGAATTTCCTCATTTTCAAGGGTTACGGTGTTATGCATGGTGAGTATGATGTCATGATCTTGATACATCAAAATATTCTTATCATGCAAGCTCTTGTTTTCAAATATGCATTTTTTAAATTCTTTCTTCAAGTGTTTGTATGTTAAATTCTGTTTTTCAAACTCATCTTGCAAATCTCCTATTTCATCTTGTAAATTTGAAGAGTCATAGTTTACCTTAAGGTCGTTCTCAATTGCCATGAGACAACTATGTTGTGCTTTTGGATTCTCAACTATTTTAACAAGTCCAACATCCTTGTCTTCACTTTCTTCTCCTTCCGATTCGGAAAGGAGATCATCCCACATGGTTACCTAAGCATTTAGGGCTTTCTTCTTTTGAGGAAAGACCTTCTTTTCTTGTTTTTGCGGCTCCTTGACGTGGCAATCAGAAATGAAATGACCTAGTCGACCACAACTATAACAATTTTCACTTGCTTCTTTGTCCTTGGGTGGTCTCTTGAAAAACTTCCTTTCTTTGGCCTTGTTTCTTTTGGCCATTCTTCTAAATTTTCTCACTATAAGAGCAACTTCCTCATTCGATTCATCAGACACTACCACCAATCCTTTGTGTGATACTTGTGCGGCCTTGATAGGGTTCATCCTATTTTGTTCATCAATAAGAATTTCTTGAGTAAGAAGATTACAAGATAGCTCATCAAGGGTAAGAGTCTTGAGATTCTTTGATTTGGTGATGGCCGTGACTTTAGGTATCATTCTCTTGGCAAAGAGTTGAGGAGTTTTGAGACGAGGTCTTCATTTGAGATTTTCTTGTCCACCATGGAAAGTTGATTCACTATTCGAGTGAATCAATTGATTGTCTCCTCAATCTTTTCACCAGTCCTCATCCCAAACATTTCATATTCATTTATGAGCATTAGTCTTTTGGTCATTCTTACTTGTCCAGTCCCTTCGTGTATCATTTCCAGTCTTTTCCATGATTCATGGGCTACTTCAAGACCTTGTAGTCTTATGAGCTTGTTGGTGGTAAGAGCACTTGAAATAATATCGAATGCTTTGCCATTGATGGCAAAGTTTATCTTCACTTCGTCGGTGTAGTCGTCCTTATCTTTGGACATTGATTCGCTTTTTGAGTTTGTAATCATAGGAACTTCGATTCTTTTGACAACAGCTCTCCATATGTCAAATCCACAGCCTTTCAAATGGTTGATAATTCGAAATTTCCACAAAGAATAATTTTGGGCATCAAAAATAGATGCTTTAGTGTTTGATACTGAGAATAGTGCAGTTGGCTTGAAAGTTGAGGTGTAGGATGAAGAGGTTGTCATTGCCATGATTTTTAACCTTGCTACTTACAAAGATTGACCAAGCAATTAGGGTTAGGTTCTGGTACCAATTGTTAGATCCGTAACACACTCTAGAGGGGGTAAATAGAGTCTTGGGCAATTTTGCAGAATTTTCTTGTTTGGCTCAACTCAAACGAAATTCAAAATCAAAGCTAGAATGGGAGATGAGAGACAATGAATGAATACACTGGATACAGAGTGGTTCGAATTGTGAATGATTATACTCCACTGCCACTTTGTTGCCAAAGTGGATTTTTAACAACTACTCTTTTATTAAAGCAAATAAGAACAACCACAACAATACTTACACTAACAATTCAGTGTAAGCAACCACAACAATAACTTCTTGCTTCCTCACAACTTCAACAAAATTCTCTCAAGAACTTTCTCACAGTGGGTTTAAAGAAGAAGTGGGGATCACACTTTCTCACTAATCTAAACACAAGCAAGAGATCAAATATTTCTTGTTCTTCTTGTGTTAGACTCACTATATTAAAAGATACAACAATTAAGAACAAAGAAAGGCTTAACAAGCTTTAAGCACTTCTATACATATGAGAGAAATATACAACAATGAAGAATGAATCTTGATGATGGTGAAAGTGTATATTTGTCTCATTTGAGCTTTATCCTTTTATAGGAGGTATTCACCACTTTTTTTGAGCCTCCACCATGTCTTCAACTTCATCAAATGTCAAGACAATGTCCAATTAGTCTTTAGCAATCCTATGAAGTAATTTGATCCTCAATAGCCAACCTAGAATAGCTTAGACATAGATATAATAGTCAAGGAAGCAAGTGTAAGGTTAGAGAAAAGTCCACAAGAAAGTGGAGCAAGATTGAAAAGAGAAACGCCATGAATCTCTCTTGGATTTTGTTCCAACGTTCATAAAAATTTGAATTCTGGGAGACATCGATCGATCGAAGTGCCTGGGCTGAGAGATCGATGTCCTCTAGAGAGTTTCTAGTTTTGAAGTTGCAGCACATCGATCGATCGAATCTCCTTTGGAGAGACTGATGTGACATCGATTAATTGATGTCTCCTGGACTGAGAGATCGATGTCTTCCAGAAACTTTCTGGTTTGAGGCTGCCTGACATCAATCGATCGAAGTCTCTCTTGGAGAGACTGAAGTGGCATTGATTGATCGATGTTCTTAAATTTGAAGGTTTGATGTCTGACAGAGAGTTTCTGATTCTGAACTTTTGTCACATCGATCGATCGAAGTCTCACCTTTAGAGACTGAAGTCACTTCGATCGATTGATGTCCCCTGTTTTGAGAGATCGATGTTAGACAGTAAAGTTTCAACCTTAACCCTTTTTAACCTAGTGTGTTTTTTTTTATTTTGCATCAAATCTCAAGTGTAAATTTAACTCATTTAAAACATCTTCACATCATCAAAACATTTTATATCTTAACATATCATCCAACTAGAAAAGTGTCCCCAAGCTCCTTTCGAGATTAATCTTAAAATTCCTTTAAGATGGTGCACAAACTCCTTTCATAGATTATGCTTCTATACCTTTATCCCGTTTGTTTGAATAATGCTGATGAAGATTCAACAATGAATCATCATCTCCTCTTCGAACAAAGAAATTGTCTTGTAACTTAAATCATGACACAATGATCAAGCAGTAGATATAACATAGAGGGAAATAATATTCTGCATACAAATTTTTATTATTTCAATGGGATACATGAATTTTTTCCATCCTGATGTTAAATTACATCTGCAGAGAAAGCTTCAAGAGCACATAATATGTAAACATAATCAATATGATTGATTACCAGAAGATATTACCAATGAACTAATCAATCAGTAAAATTTTTTCATAGGCAAATCATCATGCCAAATTGTGATTGTTTCTTCTAGATGTATCCTTCTTGATTTCATTCTATAAACTGACCAAAAGCAACCATAAAGATAGGCATCAGCCAATTGAATTTTGGAAAGTTTAATTTCCTAAAATCAATGCTTTTTCAAAGCAAAGGCAACTAAATTAAAAGGAAAAATTATACACCTTTTTGTTTCTCTAACATAATCTCTCTTTAATTTATTCTGATTAAACCCATAATGATTCATGATGCAATAAAGCTCCTTTAGTATTTTAGCTCAATAGTCCTCTAACTTATTTGTTCATTCACAAGAAACCCAAAAATTAAGGACAAGAATTGAACACAGCAGCACAACAGTTTTATTTGAGCACACACAAGAAATCCAAAAATTAAGGACACGAATTGAACACAACAGCACAATAGTTCTATTTGAGCACACAACTCTCTCATCCCCTTTCTGGCACAAAATAGGCTCAAAAGATAAATTCACATGAGCTCCCTAAATGCCAGCACAGCCATTTGATTTGATCACACGACTCTCTTGTTACAGACCTACTCAAGATGGACACACACAAGAACTGGAAGAGTGTTGAGGAAGCTGGAGTTGAGGACCAATCAAATTGATGGTTCTAGAAGAAAGTGGAGACGTTTAATACACGGAATCGGGTAGTTGCGGGTGATGATCAGTTGCTAGTGATGGTGAGCAACACACTGCACGCAGGAGAGTCAACAGGTGCGATAAGCGCAAGGAGGAAGAAGATGCAGCTGGCGGGAGGTTTAAATAAGTAGTGAAATTACATTGTTGCCGTTTTAGTTATGCTTTGTAATGTTAGTTGATAAGGGTATCCTTGTAATTTCAAGCGGTAGTTATTTTCAAAATTACAGCTTTCCTCTGTATAAAGTGTTCGACGCTATTTTATTTGGATGAATAAGAAACCATTGTGGCAGTTACCACTTTTTCTGCAATTGCTCTCTACCTACGCTTTCCCTCCTTTGTTTCTTATTCTGATCCTTCTCAGGATTGCATTCGCTTTGTTTGTGTTTTCTTGTGACCTGCACATTGCATATGCAATTGCGCTTGTTGTTCTTAAAATTCACATGGTGTCAGAGCTTTTGTTTATAATCATTGCTGATTGATCAATGAACTTTGGGACATTCATGGCTTCAAATCCAAATTCACCTGGCAGCTCAAATTATTCTTCGGCGAATACATCTTCTATTCCAATTGATCCAACAGAGGATCCACTTTACATACACCTAGGAGACAGTCCATCTCTTTTACTTGTGCAACCATTACAAGATGGCAATAATTGTCATGGATGGAGCAGGACCTTTCGAAGAGCACTTGAATCAAAGAATAAGGTTGGATTTATCACAGGTAACAATCCTAAACATCTAGAAACTAATCGTAAGTATGCTTCCTGAACCAAGGCAAATAATATGGTCGCTGCTTGGATTGTCAATTCAGTTGTTCCATCAATTGGACAAAGTGTGATGTGGTTCGACAATACATTGGATATATGAAATGATCTTAAGCATAGATATGGTAATGCTGATGTGTTTAAGCTATCTGATTTGCAAGAACAATTTTACGCTACTAGGCAAGAGAGCAGTTCAGTCACCGAATATTAGACAAGACTCAAGGTTCATTGGGAAGAACTCATGGTGCTCAGAGCAATTCCTAGCTGTGTTTGTAATAGGTGTACATGTAATGTGTCTAGCCAGATCAACAAATTTATAAAAGATGATTACGTGATTAGGTTCATTAAAGGACTTAATGATGAATATGAACCTGTGAAATCTCAAGTTCTTTTGTCCACTCCATTGACAAATATGAAAACAATGTTGGCCATGACAGTAAAATTAGAAAGGAAACTGCACTATTCAGGAGGGCAAAATCAGTTTAATAACAATCCCTCACACGTACTTAGCACCAACAGCATTCAAAGATATGGAAATTTTGGATCTAGTCATGTGAATCCCAGTGGTGAAAATCTAAAATGGCAGAAACTTGCTGGTAGAGGTGGTAAGAAAGAATTTCAAAATCAGAGGTATAGTAGTGGTAATTCCAAAGCCCCTGTGTGTACATATTGCGGTATGATAGGTCACATCATTGACAAGTGTTATAGAAAGTATGGTTTTCCCCTCGGGTACAAGCAAAAGGGCCAAGTTAACTGTATATAAAGTGAGTCAGATGTGTATAATCAGTCTGAAAGCGAGACATATCATATCAATGAAGTAGTAAACGACAATGTCACCCCAACTTCTGCACAGGTCACCCCATCCTTGACACAGGATCAGTATCCACAATTATTGAGCATGTTACAGGAACACAGGGATAAGGGAGTCTTGATGAATACCAATGTTGCAGAGACATCAAAGGCTCACCATGCTGTACTGTCAGATCAACAGACCACTAATTCTTGTAAGTCTCAGGGTAATGTAATACTTAATATATGGATATTGGATTCTGGGGCTACAGATCACATCTGTTGTTCCCTCTCTCTCTTTAACTCTTATCATCCTGTCTCAAACATATCTGTAAAGCTACCCAACAGTCATTCTTCCAATGTCACACATATGGGAACAATGAGTGTCATTCCCTCTCTTAAACTTCACAAAGTATTGTATGTCTCATCATTCACCTTTAATCTGATATCACTTAGTCAGCTTACCCTTAGTGGGAACATTGACTTACCATTTCATTCCAATATGTTCTTTATTCAGGACCATATGAGCAAGATGATGATTGGTCCAGCTAAGGTTTTTCAAGGGTTGTATCATCTGTCTGGTCAGTTCTAGCATACTGCTGCTTCAGTCGATTCTTGGCCAGTACTTGCAGCTTCTTCTTCTTCCCCAGACTCCTTTCTTTGGCATGCCAGACTTGGCCATCAAGTCTCATCTAGATTACAAGAGATCAGTAGATTAGACCCATTAATGGATTCCATCTTTAACTCTCATTGTTGTACTATATGTCCTTTAGCTAGACAAAAACGCTTGCCGTTTCCTATATCTCACTCTGTATCCCTTTCACCCTTTTCTCTTATTCACATGGATATTTGGGGACCTTATAAACATCCAACCATGTATCAGCAGCACTACTTTCTTACTGTTGTGGATGATCATACTAGCTTTTGTTGGTTATATTTGATGAAAACAAAATCTGAAACCAGGAAAATCATAGAAAGTTTCTGGAACTATGTACAGACACAGTTTCACACAAGCATAAAGGTGATTAGAACTGATAATGGCCTTGAATTTTAGATGACCTCCTTTTTTGCATCCAAAGGAATTATTCATCAAACTAGCGTATACACGCTTCAATAAAATGGGGTAGTTGAAAGAAAACAACAACACATACTTAACGTAGCAAGAGCTCTTAAACTGCAGTCCTAAGTCCGAACCTCCTACTAGGGTTTTTGCATGCAGCACGCTGTATATTTGATCAATATATCTCCATCTCCTCTCCTTCATCATAAAACACCTTATGAGTTACTCTATAAACATCCCCCTTCATATACCAACCTTAGAATATTTGGATAGGAAAAGTATATTCCTTGGCCTATTTCACTGCACCAAAGGCTACGTTTTGCAAGATTTATGCACAAAAGATGTGTTCATATCCAGAGATGTGACGTTTGTCGAATCCTCTTTCCCTTTTATTATTGACTATATACAATCTTCTTCCTCCTATCCTAGTGGCTCCAACCCTTCCACTTTTTCTTATACTCCTCACAACCACTCACCCAGCTGTGACAATGATGCTCAATCAGACCCATCGCCACATCTAGGGGGCCTCACTCAATAACATATCAATCTCCTACTTTCAAAAATTCCAATCACTCCTCTCCTGTCTAAAATGATCACTCCTCTCATCCTCCTTTTCACAATCACTCCTCTCCTGTTTCAAATGATAACTCCTCTCAGCCTCCTTTTCAAGAGCAATCATCTTCTCAAACATCTTCTCCAAGTACAGATAAACAACCTCTCAGTCATACTTCAGAAAATCATGATTCATCAACCCCAGTCCATATAAATCCAACAGCTCCTTCCTCGCTTCCCATTCCCATCAGGTCTATTAGAGTAGATCTACCCTTAACAAGGCCATGTAGAATGAAACATCCACCATCTTATCTGAGTCAATACTACTATAATCAAGTGGCAAAACTAGTCAAATCCAGCTCACAGCCACACCAACTCAGTGCTTTATCTACTCCATATATTATAGACAAATACTTTACTCTTGATCTGTTAGCTCCAAAATTCAAAACATATGCATGAAATATTAGTATATGTACAGAACCTAAAACTTATACAGAGGCAGCTGGATCTGTTGAATGGCAGAAGGCTATGGAAGATGAGATGTTAGCGTTAGAGAGCAACAATACATGGACATTGAATAAATTGGCAGAGGGAAAAAAACCCATTGGGTCTAAGTGGGTGTTTAAGATAAAACACAAGGCTGATGGCACGGTGGAGAGATGCAAACCGAGACTAGTAGCAAAGGGCTACACTCAGCAACTGGGAGTAGATTATTAGGATACGTTCTCTCCAGTTGCTAAGATGAGCACTGTCAGGACGGTTCTTGCGATGGCTGCTAGGCAAAGATTGCATATACATTAATTGGATGTAAACAATGCCTTTCTACATGGTGATTTGCATGAGGATATATAGATGATTCCTCCTCCTGGTGTCAGGTTTCCACAAGAAGGATTAGTGTGTAAACTACAAAAATCTCTATATGGACTAAAACAAGCGAGCAGAGAGTGGAACACAAAGTTGACAGCTTTTTTGATCTCTGAAGGTTTTTCCCAATCCATGAATGATTACACTTAGTTTACTAAGATATTTGGAAACTCATTGTTTGTATTCCTGGTGTACGTAGATGATTTGATACTGGAATGTGATAATCTGGATGCAATTGAAGACATTAAAGGAGCATTGCACATAAAGTTTATCATCCAAAATTTGGGTGAACTGAAATTTTTTCTTGGCATTGAAGTGCCAAGATCACACAAAGGGATACTGATAAATCAAAGAGAGTATACATTAGAGCTGCTGGAGGAATCCGGATGCTTAGGAAGCAAGCCCACAGTTAGTCCAATGTAGAGTCACTTGAAGTTAATGCATAATGATTCTGAAATGTTTGAGGATGTGACATCTTACAGAAGACTTGTAGGTAAACTAATTTACCTAACCATTACTAGACCTGACATTTCCTTTGGGGTGCAACAATTGAGCCAGTTTTTAGATTGCCCTACGGTGAATCATTTGAAAGCAGCTCATAGGATATTGAGGTATTTGGAAGGATCAATTGGGCAAGGACTTCTATTTCCCAGTTTAAGAGAATTAAAGCTAAAAGGTTTTTTGGATTCAGATTGGGCTGGATGCCATGAAACAAGAAGGTCTGTATCAGGATACTGTGTATTTTTGGGAGATGCTTTGATATCCTGGAAATCAAAAAATCAAACTACTGTGTCAAGGTCATCTGCTAAAGCAGAATATAGAGCCATGGCTTCAGCTGTATGTGAGATCCAATGGTTGTTGTATTTAGCTGAGGATCTGGGGCTTAAAGATCAACAACCAGTGGAAAATGTTTTGTGACAGTAAGAGTGCTCTTCATATTGCAGAAAACCCAATGTTCCATGAGCATACTGAACACATTGAATTGATTGCCATATAGTGAGGGAGAAGGTACAGAAGCAGGTAGTGAAGTTGATGCCTGTTAGAACACAATTTCAGTTAGCTGATTTGTTTACTAAGGCTTTGGATAGCAGACGGATGGTTGAACTCTTAAGCAAACTAGGAACTTACAATGTTTGTAGCAAGCATAGCTTGAGGGGGAGTGTTACAAAGCTACTTAAGATGGACACACACAAGAGCTGGAAGAGTGTTGAGGAAGCTGGAGTTGAGGACCAATCAAATTGATGATTCTAGAAGAAAGAGGAGACGTTTAATACATAGAATTGGGTAGTTGCGGGGGATGATCAGTTGCTTGTGATGGTGAGAAACACACTGCACGCGGGAGAGTCAACAGGCGCGATAAGCGCAAGGAGGAAGAAGATGCAGCTGGCGGGAGGTTTAAATAAGTAGCGAAATTACATTGTTGCTCTTTTAGTTATGCTTTGTAATGTTAGTTGATAAGGGTATTCTTGTAATTTCAAGAGGTAGTTATTTTCAGAATTGCAGCCTTCCTCTGTATAAAGTGTTTGACGCTACTCCATTTGGATGAATAAGAAATCATTGTGGTAGTTACCACTTTTTTTGCAATTGCTCTCTACCTACGCTTTCCCTCCTTTGATTCTTATTCTGATTCTTCTCAGGATTGCATTCGTTTTGTTTGTGTTTTCTTGTGATCTGCACATTGCAGATGCAATTGCATTTGTTATTTCTGAAAATTCACATCTCCTTCTTTCTTGGAAAAAATGAGCTCAAACTACAAATTCAAATGTTCCTCCCTTAAATGGCAGCAACTAGCACAAATTGTAAACAATGTTCAGTCTATCTCTTTTTGTGAAGACAAACCATGAAACCAATCATAGACAGTGACATACCAATGTAAACAAAAAAACTGACAAAGATGATGAAAATCGTCAGAATTTTGCATAGCTCAAATAACCTCTTAAGAATAACCAGTTAAGTTTAAGATTTCATCTGAACACAATATACAATATTCATGGTACTGTGTAATAATCTTGAAGAGTTTGATCAATCCAATGAATAAAACGCATTGCGTGAGTGTAAGAATATTGGCATTCATTCTCTAAAAAATTTCATCATTAGTTTGCAAGTCTTTGAGCGGACAACTTGATCTGCTATATCACTCACTTGCACATTTTTATTCAAGGTAGCCTTTGTACTAAGACACGATTGTGAAATATACAACTCTTTCTTATTTAATTCTTCTACTTTGCAAATTTGCGCTCTTTTTTTTTTGTTTTTGTGCTTTGCAATTGTGAATAATGTACATAACTGGACACATTGTTCTCAGTCTTCAACAAATACAGCTACATTTGTCTAAATAATATTTTTCATGTGTCATATAAACAATTTACTCATATATCAATGTAGTAATCAACCTCCTTTCATTCTATTGTACACTTCCATTCTTTAGCAATGTTTAGATGAGATACTTAACTAGACAAGTTATTCATAAAGCATTACTTAAAAATGCACAAACTTGAAGAGTTACTCAACAGTTCAAACATCAGATAACAAGGGGTTTAGTCAACAAAATCTGCAAGCTAACTTTCATTTGACACATACTACAGACAGTTCCAAAAATATTTTCGAAAAATTGCAAACATTGATGGCTCTTGTGATTTAGTTAAATTGGTCTTATGCAACTTACCACCCAAGTCTGAACATTCGTCATGATCAATGTGCCACTACCTAAGAAATGAGTTTAAACCCTTTACCCAGAGTTATTTTACCTTTTGGGCGTATAAGTTTTTTTTGGCAACCATTGTTTTCTCTTTGAAGAATGCATTAGGCTGGCAATAAAAGCATCAAAAGATTTAGAAGTCGTAAAGCATGTCAAATTATATTTAGGTACTCATACTATTTTAAACGTTATTTTTCTAACATATTCTATACATTTTCACATACTACAGTAAATGGTCATTTTATTTGGTCATATGAATATAAGATATGCTTGATTGTGGAAATCTTGAAGCATGTGCATTTCTATAAAAATTCCCTCAACAAAAGGTCGAAGGATAGATTGCAGATGTTCACTACCGTTCCCGTTTTATTTTTGATCCATTCAAACCAAAAAAAAAAAAAAAAAAAACAGTACAAATATTTATTGTAACACCCTGTATTATTGTGCATGGGAAATGCAAATTCAGCCACTACCAAACTCTGTAGGTTACGTAGGACAATGTTCATTGATTACTACAACCTCCATGAAACGAATTTGGTGAGTACATAAATAACGGCCAGCGATGCAGCTGGAAGATCTATGTGTCACATAAGGTTTGGGAAATTTTAGGGCCAACATATTTAACAATTGGACAGTGTATTTGTTAAATGGTCCTACATTGTCGGTTGCAACAATACCTGCGGGAAGAAACATTTTTCTATAAACTTTACGTCTACGTTGGGCTAAGTTGCATAATTTTGTCTATAAGAATTTGTTAACCTTCAATCTGCTACTCCCTTTCGATCTACTACTCCATCCTTCTCAAGTTAGAAATCAATCCGTCTCAAATAGAAAATGATTATTTTTGAAGCAAATAGACATTTATATATTCAAAGGGAGTTTGCCACAGATACAGCAAGTACATTTGGAGGAACATCATCAGACCACTCTATGCTAGAGCCGTGTTGGGCCATAAGGTGGGCCAGCATATTTCCCTCACACACAGTGCGCAAAATATGCATTCAAAAACATGAAGCTAAAGCTTTAACCTATGCTGCTTGGCTGCCATGTATTGAAAGGTCCTCTGTTGAATTGATGCCGTACATTTCTAGGAGACAGTCACTTTCCAAAATAATATTACCAAAACCACTGTTGTATGCATACTGAAGACTCTCCTATTAGCCAAAAGTTCCAATATTTTAATTTCTGTGGTTGAATATGCAGGCTGTTAAAAAACTTTTAAAATAGTGCCACTGCAGTCCCTTCGTAAGCAAGCAATAGCTATAGACTTCTCTTAAAGCGCCATGTGTAGGGCCTGTAAGTCACCTTTAAAAGGGAGGGTTGAATAGTGGGTGCGGAAAATTTGGTTTTTAAATTATTTTGACCCAAAAACCCATGTTCTAAAAACAGTTTCAGTTTTCGGATCCTCATTTGAAACGTTTGAAAACCTAGGTTACAGACCTTCGAAAATTCTGAAATTTGGAGAGATTCTACTATCTGACGTTCTTAGTATCTCCTAAAAAGTACAGATCAAAATTCAATTTCTAACCCTTTGAAAATACGTTTGTGGTCAGATTGCGCGAATCTGCCAAAAATAGTACTCCGATTTGAAAAATTTAATCCGATTAATCCTATAACTTGAAATGGTCTGGAAATTTAATGACAAACCTCTTAACATATGTATTTTACTGGGTAGAAACAGTTTTGAAAAATTTCTTTGGGAAGTATGTAAAATACGTTCAAGTTCTCAACCTTTGCAAGTCTGAAAAATCAGATTGCACTAGTCTTAGAACTATTAACGTTTGGTTGACATATAATTGTCCAAATGGGTTGAAACTTGCGCAAAATGAAAATTAAGAGGTGTGTCTATGTTTCTGCAAAATTTTATAATTTTTGAAATTCGTTTGCTATTTTTGCTATTGAAATGAAAACGATGCAAATTGCTGGAAACTGAAAGTAAAGTGCTGAAAGTAATAACACCGAGAATTTTATACTGGTTCGGTTAACACAACCTACTCCAGTCTTCGGAAACCTTCTTCGGTTATCACTAATCACAAAATAACACCTTACCACAAGGGTTGCTGGAGTTACACACCAACTCCGACCCTTTACACACAACACAATCAATCACACCGATCACGCACACCACAACCGAACGGATGAAGGTTTGATCACACTTTGATCAAACGTGTATGGTGGTCTAATCAAAGCCTATTCAATATATTGAATACAACAACAATAGGGTTGACAGAGGAAGAAGAAAAAACAAATGTAGAAGAAGAGAGTAGAAGACACTATTTGCACTTGTGGGATTATGAGAATTGTCTTGTATTTGAGTTGCTCTCTTCTCTTCCTTTTATCAAGACTTGGCCGCCCCCTAGGGCATTTCTTCTCTTTGAGAATTCCCTTTTATGTCCTTGGAAGAATGCCTTGTATAGATGTGACACCATCTTGCTTACTTGGCATAACTTGATTGGATGATTGTCTTGGTCTTGCTTACTTGGCACTCCTTGATTGGATGAGTTTTGTCATCACTTAGTGGCTGAAAACATCTGAGAATAAAATGAAAAACATGTGCCAAATGAAGTTCAAACCATTCCCAAATATTCAACAATTAATCTCCACAAATTTGTAAAGCAATTTGATCTCCATTAAGGCCAAAAAATCGGCCAACTAATGTCTCACATGCTGAATTTTCAGCATGTGTTTTATTTGCTAGAAGGTTTGAAATGTTACCTTGTGTAGATTTCTCCATTATGTCACTAAACTTGTGTGGCTTATTCTCCACTAATTGAGATGCCAACTAAGCTCCACATAAGCTCCACCAAGCTGAGAATGGCATTTGATATGGTCTTGAGCATGTGCTGAATTTCACTATTGTAAACTTTGTCAAATATTGCACAATAATTACACATATATGGTATTATTCTATTCAGCACTAATTTGAATATTCTAGAACACTTCAATATGTATCAAATATGTAAAAAGTGTCTAGATACATGTTACATGTCATGCCAAAAACGTTCCCTGTGTTGTATTCTTAGAAAACCGAATTTTCGACTTTTGTCGATTACGTGATTTTTCTCTGATTAAATTCAAACTTTTTGCACATGGTATATATATTATGTCACACATAATATACATAAAATAAGTTAAATATTCAGCTCATAGGCTGTTTAACATTGGCGCCCACATGTGCTTAAAAAGGTGAATTTAGAATCTCCACAATTTGGTCTTAATTGGGGGTGATTTGTGTGTGCCAACATGGAATGTTTTTATAGCTGAGTGTAACATGTTAGCCACAAAATTTTAGACATTTTTGATGTGTTGGGGCTGGACATTTATATATGGCAAGTACATGACACGTTGGCGAAGTTTCGATAGTCACTTGATACGACAATTTTCGGTTTATAACCTTGTAACGTGTCGTAATAATTTTGTCTTCACCATGACTAATATCATATGATATAAGACCTGAATATACTCATAAATATGAGGTAAGTATAGTGGTGTGACGTTGACGTACTTTCGTAACATATGTAACGTGTCGGTAGTATGTCGGAATATATGTGTATTGTGCTTTTTTGATAAAAACATCTGAATATATATATATATATATATATATATATATATAAATATATATATATAAATGTGTGACGAGTAGTAGGAGGAGACTTTTCATTTCCATGTTTGTTGCCATCATGCCTTCTCCAAATATATCTCCATTTAATGAACTACTTAGTTCATTTAACTAAGTACTTCACTTAATGAACTAGTTTAGTTCATTAATGGTGGCACCTGAAAATAGTTCAAACACAACAAATGTTTGTCATTTGATGTAAGCTTTGAAGCTTCATAGCTTGTTAGTATGGCAACATTATATATAAAGTATATAAGGCAAGTTTGTCACAAAAACGTGTCAAGTAATAAATTGTGTCATGCATTTTTTAAACACGCATTATATAAATCATGTATTTTGTGAATAACTCAAACTCTTTTCTCAACAATCTCCCCCTTTTGATGATTTACAAAATGACCTTAGTTCATGATTTAAATTTAACCGCTCCCCCTCCAATCAAGCACAAATTCAAATTTTGAATTCTCTCCCCCTTGATTTTTGCAATCAATCACTCTCGCTCCCCCTTAAATCATGCACTCTCTCTCCCCCTTTATTTTGGAAATAAAATCAAAAATGCATGCAAGAAAGAAATAGCAATTAGTATAACAACAAAAATCATGCATTTAAAGTGTATTGTGCAATAATATCAAAAGTGCGTTCTTAAGGGTTATTTATTCAAATCTTTGCAAATGTCACTTTTGGTACCCAAATTTGGGTGACCTTTGTAGGTCTTCCAAAAGATGAGAAAGAAGATGAAGATGCAACACAATAGACGTTATGTGGGTATGTGTTTGGCCTTTGGCCGAGAATCCCATCATGCACATAGTATGATCTTTGTTTTTGATTTGCCTTTCTGTTTGTGTGTATGGTTCGTGATCTAGATGCATTTGTATGATATGAATATTTCATATGCATCAATGGATTTCTTTTATATCTATATGGCACACAATTATACTTTCCACATGATGAAAAAGAAGTAGTGCGATAAAATGCAACGTGGGGCTCGCTAGATTGTATTGTCACCTTCTTAGGCTTTACGATCTTTTTAAGTACATGTTGTCGCTTAGATGAAGATAAAACAAAATTTGTAGATTTGTTTTGTACTAATTATTTTCAATATAACCTAATCCGGTTTTGTCAGTTTCATGTTTTTGCGAAGAAATGAGACGATCTAACATGCAAGTACCTCTATCGAATTGTTTTATCATCTTTTCAAGATCTTCGTTTCTTGATCTCAAATTAGAAATCTCAGCTTTTAGTTCAGTGTTCTCGGATGTGAATGATGAAATTCCAGACCTTAATGAATTTATGATGCAAGACGACTCTTCTTTTGAATCGTTTAATTGAGACACAAGATTTGTTTTAGAAGATTCTAACAATTTCTTGTCATCAATTAAGCGTTTCTTTTCTTTTGCAAGAGTTTGAGCAAACTTATGCAATTCAATATATTGAACATACAAATCATGATATGATGGTTCAGAATCGGAATCGGAATCGGAATCTGAATGCACCTCACTATCAAGAAGTGGAGGCTACCTTCTTGCTCAGTTTTGTGTCTAGTAGTTGTCATCTCACAAAGATCTTTGGATCTCCTTGTCGTAAGTGTGCCTGCGGTCTGATACTACTTGTAGGACCTGTAAGGCACCACTGGAAGGGGGGAGGGTTGAATAGTGTGTGTGGAAAATTTGGTTTTTAAAATATTTTGACCCAAAAATCCAAGTTCTGAAAACAGTTTATGTTTTTAGATCTTGATTTGAAACGTTTGAAAGACTAGGTTACAGACCTTCAAAAATTCTGCAATTTGGAGAGCTTCTACTCTCAGATGTTTTTAGTATCTCCCAAAAATTTCATATAAAAATTCAACTTCTAACCCCTTGAAAATATGTTTGCGGTCAGATTGCGCGAATCTGCCAGAAACAGTACTTCGATTTGAAAATTTTATTTCGATTAATCCGTAACTTCAAATGGTATGAAAAGTTAATGACAAACCCCTTAAGTTATGTATTTTACTGGGTTTAAACATTTTTGAAACATTCCTCTATGAAGTATCTGAAATACGTTCAAGTCATCAACCTTTGCAAGTCTGAAAATCAGATTGCACTAGTCTAAGAACTATTGACGTTTGATTGACTTATACTTGTCCAAATTGGTTGAAACTTACGCCAAATGAAACTTAAGAGTGTGGCCATGTTTCTGAAAAATTTTACAATTTTTCAAACTCGTTTTGAAATTCGTTTGCTATTTTTTATATTGCAATGAAAACGATGCAAATTGCTGGAAACTGAAAGTAAAGTGCTGAAAGTAATAACACCGAGAATTTTATACTGGTTCGGTTAACACAACCTACTCCAATCTTCGAGGACACCTTCCTCAGTTATCACTAATCACAAAATAACACCTTACCACAAGGGTTGCTGAAGTTACACACCAACTCCAACCCTTTACACGCAACACAATCAATCACACCGATGACGAACACCACCACCAAACGGATGAAGGTTTGATCACGCCTTGATCAACCTTTTACGATTGAAACGTGTATGGTGGTCTAATCAAAGCCTATTCAATATATTGAATATAAGTACAATAGGCTTGAGAGATGAAGAAGAAGAAAGAAATGTAGAAGAAGAGAGTAGAAGACACTATTTGCACTTGTGAGATTATGAGAATTTTCTTGCATTTGGGTGGCTCTCTTGTCTTCCTTTTATGGGGACTTGGCCGGCCACCTAGCGCATTTCTTCTCCTTGAGAATTCTCTTTTATGTCCTTGGAAGAATTCTTCGTGTAGATGTGACACCATCTTTCTTATTTGGCACAACTTGATTGGATGATTGCCTTGGCCTTGCTTACTTGGCACTCTTTGATTGGATGAGTTTTATCATCACTTAGTGGCTGAAAACATTTGAGAATAAAATGAAAAATATGTGCCAAATGAATTTTAAAACATTGCCAAATATTCAACAATCAATCTCCAGAAATTTGGAAAGAAATTCGATCTCCATTAAGGCCAAAAAATTTGCCAACTAATGTCTCACATGCTGAATTTTTAGCATGTGTTTCATTTGTTAGAAGGTTTGAAATTTTACCTTGTGTAGTTTCCTCCTTTATGTCACTAACCTTGTGTGGCTTATTCTCCACCAATTGAAATGCTAACTAAGCTCCACATAAGCTCCACGAAGCTGAGAATGGCGTGTGATATAGTCTTGAGCATGTCCTGAATTTCACTTTTGTAAACTTTGTCAAATATTGCACAATAATTACATATATATGGTATATTCCAATCAGCCCTAATTTGAATATTTTAGAACACTTCAATATGTATTGAATATGTAAAAATGTCTAGATACATGTTACATGTCATGCCAAAAACGTTCCATGTGTTGTGTTCGTAGAAAACCGAATTTTCGACTTTTGTTGATTATGCGATTTTTCTCTGATTAAATTCAAAATTTTGGCACATGTTATATATATTATGTCACACATAATATACATAAAATAAGTTAAATATTCAGCTCATAGTCTGTTTAACATTAGTGCCCACATGTGATTAAAAAGGTGAATTTGGAATCTCCACAATTTGGCCTTAATTGGGGGTGATTTGTTTGTGCCAACATGGAATGATTTTATAGCTAAGTGTACAATGTTAGCCACGAAATTTTTGCCCACTTTTGAAGTGTAGGGGCTGGCCATTTATATATGGAAAGTACGTGATATATTGGCGAAGTTTCGGTAGTCACCCTATACGACAATTTTCGGTTTATAACCTTGTAATGTGTCGTAATAATTTTGTCATCTCCATGACTGATATCATATGATATAAGACATGAATATACTCATAAATATGAGGTAAGTATAGTGGTGTGACTTTGACATAGGTTCGTAATATATGTAACGTGTCGGTAGTACGTCGAAATATATGTGTATTTGCCTTTCTATAAAAAAATCTGAATATATATATATATATATTATATACATAAAAATGTGTGATGAGTAGTAAGAGGAGACTTTTCATTTCCATGTTTGTTGCCATCATGCCTTCTCCAAATATATCTCCATTTAATGAACTACTTAGTTCATTTAACTAAATACTTCATTTAATGAACTAGTTTAGTTCATTAATGGTGGCACCTGAAAATAGTTCAAACACAACAAATGTTTGCCATTTGACGTAAGCTTTAAAGCTTCATGGCTTGTTAGTACGACAACATTATATATAAAGTATATAAGGCAGGTTTGTCGCAAAACGTGTCAAGCAATAAATTGTGTCATGCATTTCTTGAACACGCGTTATTTAAATCATGCATTTTATGAATCACTCAAACTCTTTTTTTCAATGCCATCTACATTGATCTTTGCGAAGCCAATATCAGATGGGTGCCATTTGATGTTCTTCGGCCTCTCCAGTACGATAGGTGTGTCTTTGGACATGGAAGACAAATAATCCTGAGCTTAACGTTTGGCTCTAGCTATTAGTGTGGCAACATGGACATTGGTTCCTTCAAAGATATATGAAAATCTAGCTTTCCAAACATGCCAAAGAAGATAGGCAAATTTCGCAACACCCTTCCGCCCATCTGCTTGCAAAACAAATGTAAAAGATTCAAAAAGTTGAGAGCTGGTAGTGATAGCCAATTTGTGATACTGGTGGTGGAGGATGACACTGCTTTAGCTAGGCTGTAGTGGTGGAAAAGGTGGTTTACCGTTTCTTCCTCAGCTTTGCAAACTAAGCACTTAGCTTCAGACCACCCATGCCACTTTTTTTAGTCAAAATGCATACGTATATTAACCATGATAGCTAATATCTAGGGTTGTAACCCACACAAAAGTCCCTATCTACCGATCAATTGGTTGCCACTTCTAGACTACATAAGTAGCTAATACAAAGTGGTCAAACTAGTACATAGCTAACATACATGGCAAGATAAACATGGGTACATATTCTATGTATTACCTCCTTAGATGAGAATGAAATGCCTTCGAAGATACGTTTGTTTCACCTTGCCAAACATAGTAGACAGTTACAGCAAGAGTAATCTTGGCTTCCTTGGCACGTAGGGTCATGTCTCTCAGTCTTCTTTGGCCCAGGTAAGGACTTGGCACAGCGTGCTGAGGTTTGTTGGCATGCCAAGCCAAGTTGCTATGTAGGTCCAGACTTCTTTCAACTTGGCACAGTAAAATAGTAGGTGATCACCCATCTCAGCATCCCTTGAACATAGTGGACAAGTGTTGTCAACTACTTATACTAGCCTGGCTTTTATAGGCAGTTTGACAAGGGCTGCAAACCATAGTGTGAACCCATGCTTGGGCGTGAAGGCATGGTCCCAAACCAATCTGTGTCATGGCATGGTCGCGCGTTTGGGTCGAAAGTACTCATAGCCAAGCTTTGGACGTACTTCTTCCTTCGAGGACCAACATGCAAGAGTTTATTTGCCAGCCTGAAGTAAACTTTCTTACATGTGATCACATATCTAATATCCAACAACTTCTTCATAAGTGGTGAGTCAAATTATCTGGCTGGTCCGGTCCATAGGCTGACATAGAGTTTATACCAGTGGCACATCTATTGAACCCATAGTATGTCTTTCTTGTGATGGATATCTCATAAGTATTTCACTAAGAGGGAAGTGTTCCATGCTTTTAGGTCAATGACCCCAGGACCACCTTTAGCCTTTGGTTGTCACACCTGCTTCCACACTACACATGCTCTCTTTTTTGCTTGCTATGTTGCTCTCCCAAAAGGAAATGTAAACAAATCCTATCCACTTGTGCCAACACCAATTAGGGTAGTGGAAATGCACTCAGCCAGAAGCAATTTATGCCTTGGATGACTGATTTGATGTGCTCAAGTCTTCCAGTGTAAGAAATTGTTGGTGCACTCTATTGGTTTACCTTCTCCAATAATTTGCAAGATAGTCTAAGTAGTGAGTAGCTTGGAGTTTGTGACCAGCTATGGGTATGCCCAAGTAGTAAAAAGGCATTGTTCCAAAAGGAAAGTTGGTAATGACACGCAAGTTTTCCCTTTCCTCCCCCATTCCAGCAATGTAAATGTTGGATTTTGCCATGTTTGCCTTCAGTCCAGAGCATTTCCCAAATGTGTCAAGTGCGACCATGAACTTTTAAACAGAGGACATGGTTCTAAATGCAAAAAGTATTATGCCGTCCACAGAGCACAAGTGAGTGCCCTGCTGCTCCTCACACTTCGAGCGGAATTTGAAATGTGGGTCACAGTGCAGCTTCCTTAAAAGCCTTGATAAGTATTTCAGGCCAATGACAAATAAGAAGGAAAATAGCGGATCCCCTTGTCTTAGTCTCCTATTCCCTTGGAATAAGCCATAGGCACCCCATTGACTGCCACTAAATAGGTGTCCATTGTGACATACTCTATGACCCTTCCTACAAACCTTTTTAAGAAGCCTAGTCCAATCAACATGTCGTTAATGAATTTCTAATTTAAGGAGTCAAAAATTTTCCTTATGTCCACCTTAAGCATGCCCTCTGGCAGGTTGCGATTCTCTCCATATTCCCTAGCTAGCTCTTGGACAAGAAAAATACAGTGCACCACAGATCTTCCTTTGAGGAAACCTGTCTGGGCATGGTCCATGACTTCCCCTAAGGCAGGGGTCAGTCTACTCACTATGATCTTAAAGATACTCTTATAGATCACATTGCAACATCAGATGGGCCTATATTCCTCCACTTTGGTGATATTGTTGGCCTTAGGGCCAAAGGGCAATCAAATCATGGTTGAGTTTTTTCAGTAGTTTGCATTTTCAAAGAACTCCTTAATGTCCAGAGTGACTTGCGTGCCAATAAGGGGAAACCAAGCAGTAGTGGGAATCAAGAAAAACCCCCTCCAGCAAAGCCTAATTATTTAGGGCGTAGCAAGAAGATTCACTGGAATCCGAGAGCTAGCAAGAGAATAGAAAGAATTCAATGTTGGCACGATCCCATTTCAATCTTTTTCATGCGATCGAGTTCCTTCAGGTATGCATCTTTCTTTTCTCCCATGTCTTTCTTCTATTACGAAATGGAGAGTTAAGTTATGGTCATGCTACTTTTAAAGCATTTAAAGTAGTAGCATCTCAAGCCAGCATAAAAAGTGTTTCCAAATGATGAATACCCCGACTATGAGCAGGCATCTTTTAACCAATTATATCAAGTGAAAGATGGAAGAACTACGAGCTGAAAGCCAACAGATATGCCAAGACCTGGTGAAGAACTTGAAGGAGTATCCGTCTGCGCCAAGGGCATTGTCATTGCAAATGCCGAATATGGTTGCCTCTATGTGTTCATCTAGGATCGGGAGAGTCAATTTGGCATCATTTTAGGTACATAGTTTGGGACCAAGATCAATGATACTGCCGTCCACTTTTTGGGCTGCCTGTGAGTTGCCCAAAGTTTAGCGTAAAGTTGGACAAACTACTGGGCAACTTGTTCCAATGATGTAGTCATCGTGCCATCCTCCAATGGTATGTCAATAATAGAGCTCCTGGCCTTGTTCCTTCTATGTATGAACTTGGTGTTTCTATCACTGAGATGGATGAAATTGCCCTTGGCAAGTTGGGCAAGGTACTTTCTTACTGCCTCTTTGAGATTGAATGCCAATTGTCTTTGAGATTGGAGCCTGGCCTTCTATTGAGGGGATCCCCACTGTTGGCAGGTCATGTCTTGTATTCTTTGTAGTTCCTCTTGTATCTTGTTCGTCCTTGAGTAAATGTTGGTGAATTCCTTCTTGTTATGTTTCTTGAGTGGCTCTTTGAGAGCTTTCAAATTTTTGCAAAGTGGGAACATGTCATGACCTTGAAACTTAGTCGGCCAGACTTGCTCAACAATGGGAATGAAGGAGCTATGATCCACCCACATGTTGTAGAATTTGAAGGGAAGTATAGCTGTATGGGATCTCTCTTGCAAGGTCAGAATGCATGGTGTATGGTTGGACAAGAAACCTGGAACTTGGAAGTTAGCCTTTGCCAAGGGGAACTCTTCGGTAAAGAAATTGTTGACCATGGCACGATCAAGTCTAGTTTTGATGTCTCCATCGTGCCATGTGTAGGAGCAACCTGTGTAATACACTTCAAACAAGCCACAATGTAAGAAACAATTGAGTTGGGTTTTGAGCTGATAAAAAGTGATTTACCAACCACATAGTCTTTCACCATTGTTTTGAACACAATTGAAGTCACCTCTCCAACATGTTCCACAATGGCCTTCTATTTATGATTTTGTTGAAGGCATATATAAATGTAGCATGCAAGGTTCATCAAGTGTCCATCCTTTCTACTATACAAAATAAAGCCTGAGCATCTATGCTAGTTACCACAAGCTTAACAAAATTAGGATTCCATACTATTAGAATACTTTTTCTAGTGTGCGAGTCAAAGTTATGAACATGATTCGAATGCCTAAACTTTTTTTGTACAAAATGCGCTAATATTAAGCTATTCAATCTAGTCTCTAGTATTGCCTAGAACATGTATACAAATTTAGCAAATCTTGTTTCTTGAGGGGCTTTTTAGAGCCACGTATGTTCCATGTTGCTATGTTCATGTGGGGTTGAAAGAGGTTTCTCCCCTTGTCATCATCTTTGACATATGCAACTTGGCCTCCTTCTTTAATGCTAGAGCTTTGGATCTAATGATGACTTCCTTGACGTCATCTGGGCGGCTCAACTCCTTCATCCTCTCAATGTGATACTCTTTATACACCACGGATTCAATCACCTGTTCGGTTGGCAAGCCTTTTTGTAGAGTTTCTTCGAGGGCCTTCACCCTAACCACCCCAACTTTATAAGTTGGTGTGGTTTGTATGATCTGGTCATTAGTAGGAGATTTAAGTAACATAGGTTTGTGGGTATCTGGACTTAGTTTGTAGGGAGGAGGCTGGAATTCCTGACTAGCAGTGAACCTCTCCTAGCTGTAAGCCATTCACCATATGGCATATTCCTCAGCTCTTCAACAGTTGATTCTTTACTCTTCAGGTTGCATTGAGACTTAGTATGAGAGATATGTATGCAATACACACATAGGTTTGATAAACGTTCATATTTTAAATGCCACCATTCTAGATTTTGGCCTGTAACTCTTACATAGTAGAGTCTTCTGACAGGCTTAGTGACGCCAAGGGCTATTTTGAATCTGAAGAATCAGATTCTAAACCCTTTTACTACTCGGATTTGCCCTGACTTGCTGCCCTCCCACTCGTTTGTTATACGGGCACAGACATTATCGGTATAGAAGCGGGATGGGAGGTTCACCAAGTTAACCAAGTAATTCACAAAATCAAAGAACTTTTCATCTGAATTCCATCCTTCTAGCAATTTTCACACGGCCAAGAGATGGTCATCAAAGCACCAGGGGTCGTCTTTGATCTTACACTGGTAGATGTTACCTAAGATGCAGATTATCTGGAAGGAGGACGTTTTCCAAGACTTTTGAATGGCTATGAGCATCCGCTTGCCTGAAATTTCTCGGTCGGCTATGAATTTCCCCAAGAGGCTTCGACGGTTTTCTTTTAGACCTGCATCGAGTTCCTCTTCTTCGAAGTACAGGGAGCCGCGTTCTTCTTTGGTCAATTTAAGTGATAAGAGGACGGAGTCGAGGGCTTTCTTTTCCATCAGATTGCGTTCAAGGTGAGGGGGAGAAATCCTATCTAGCAGTGAGCGGCTTCTGAGGAAGAGGGAAGCCCTAGGCAGGGAGCCAAGCCATTGGTCATGCTATTCTTGAAAGTGACTTTTAAGTTTGCCAATTTATCAAAGACATCAATTTACGGGTTGTCTAATCGTTAAACTAAACTTAATTTTTATTTTTTAAACAATTACGATAAACCATAATCAAATCGTCTGTTAGTCAGCAACAGTCAACGGTTCAATTTTATTAGCTCAGCACTCAAAGTACTGCAGTTCAGCAAGAACCGCAGTTCAGTGGTTCAATACCCAAGCATGGTTGTTCAGCATCGGCTGCACTTCAGCAGGGCACCATGACGTCCTCATAACATCGAAGAATATGCCAAGGTTTGCACCTCGGCACCAACTTCAGTTTATGTTCAAATGCGTACTTCAGACTACTTCAGCTGAGTAAGGCCAAGTCATGCACTTCAGCAAAGCTTGATCTTGCACTTCGGCAGAGTTCAGTTGTGCACTTCAGCCAAGGAACCAAGTACGACGTTACTTCGTGGGACCCTCAAACAGAAACGCAATTCAAATATAGTGACTACAGCTAGGTATTCTTCCTAAACACGCCAAGGTCACAACAACCGTCCTACTAGTTACATCAACCCGGCCGGCCTATTAGTTACATCAGTCAGACTACTGAGCACATCAGCAGACCTACAGCGTCCTAGAGTTTCTGCCCCAAGCAAGCGTCCTCTCTACAATCCACTACCAGGGGCTTAAAGTGGGAAAAAGGTCTATAAAAGCAAACGAACCAAGACAAAAGAAGGGAAGAAGATCCAGATCCAGATTTCAAACATCCATACTCTAAAGCAAGTTCATACACTTTGCTCCTCGGCATACGCTGTGAGAAACTCCTAACTCACACCTTAAATTATAATCTCAATGAGATATGGCCCAAACTGACTTGAGCGTCAAAGGATTTTTCCGAGGGCCAACCCCCCGGGACCTCTGACCTATGCTTCCTTGTGCAGGATATTTTAGAGGCTATTCCAGCCACAAGCTTTTAATTCAAGTTAACAATTCTTCGAGTTAACTGACGGAGCTATTTTGAGGTCGTCTAGACCCTTGGTGAAGATCCGGCTTCATCATTTGGCGCTAGAAGGAGGGCCCCCTTAGTCCCTTAACCTAGAAAACAGCTACTCAAAGCTTTTCTAACGATTACTCAGAGCTTTTCTACTTGACCTTGGAAGCTATTGAGAGAAAGATGAGTAAAAAAGATAGTCAAGGGTCCAAGCAACCTATGACGTCCAAGAGGAGTCAAAGGTCTTCTCAGCAACAAGTTGATCAATGTTATACAGAGTCGGGAGAATCCTCAACTCCCACCATTGCCTTCACATATAAGGAGCACATGCGAGCCATTCGCTATGTGGCTCAAAACCCAGAGGTCTTCCAAGCTGTAGTGAGGAAGATGAAGGGGAAGACCTCTGCAACAAAGTCCAGTGGGTCCCATTCCAATAACTCTCACCCACTGAAACACATAGAGTATTCTCCCACTCAGCCTGGTTATTGTCCCAGGCGTCAGGCTGAGTTTATGGCCCAGGCAAGATGGCCAGAATAAAAGTCTAGCCACCAGAGCTTAAAATGTAATCAAAAAGTTTCCCTGCCTTTCAAACATGGCAGAAAAGTTGAGAATAAGAGCAAAACACCGTTGCAGGAAATGTGCTCTTTCAAGATTCGGTTAGGAGGCCGAGGAAAGGAAAGAAACTATCTGCTGGCTTCAAAAGCCCATATTGTTTCCTACATGAGGAAAAAATCTCTAGCAAAAGAACCCTAGCCCCTGGCTGCACCAATCCACAAAAGAAACCATCGACTGTACTGCCTTTATCATCATGATATCAGACATGATACAGAAGATTGTAGGCAGCTCGGGCAAGAGATTGGGCGTCTTATCGAGTTGAGTCACCTGCAACGTTTTTATAATCCGAGATATAGGCTCCACAACAGGCTAGACTTTGGTAAACCTCCTTCAGATGAGAGTTGTCAACCTGGGTCTCATCAAGGTTTTCTAAGTGATGAGGATTCAGATACTGCTGAAAGGGGGTTACGGGTTCCTGAGCATATAAGGCTGACATAACGGCAACAGTCCCTCATTCAATCGAATCATGTTTTATCTCTTCTTGTGCTCATCAGGTATCTTCTGGCTCAGCCTTATGATATCAAGGGATCAGTTTCTTATATTCAACTGGATATTCTTATTTAGCATTCAGCCAGGAAAGTTAAGTCATCTTATGGTGCATGGAGCAATAATTTATTCCTATCTATCACCCACAATTAAAGTGGTGGCATACCCCAGCAGGTCTGGGAGGTTGAGCAGGTCTCAACATTATCTTTACCTCAGCAGGTCTGAGAGGTTGAGCAGGTCTCAACAGGATGTGACAGGTTTCCTGATATTCTTACCCCAGCAGGTCTGGGAGGTTGAGCAGGTCTTAACATTATCTTTACCCCAGCAGGTCTCAACATTATCTTTACCCCAGCATGTCTGGGCGATTGAGTAGGTCTCAACATTATCTTTACCCCAGCAGGTCTGGGAGGTTGAGCAAGTGTCAACATTATCTTTACTCCAGCAGGTCTGGGAGGTTGAGCAGGTCTCAACAATATCTTTTACCCTAGCAGGTCTTGGAGGTTGAACAGGTCTCAACATTATCTTTATCCCAGCAGGTCTGGGAGGTTGAGCAGCTCTCAACAGCTTGATAAGTTCCCTATATCTTCACCTCAGCAGGACTGAGAGGTTGAGCAAGTCTCAACAGCGGGATAAGTTTCCTATATCTTTACCTCAGCAAGACTGAGAGGTTGAGTAGGTCTCAACAGCGGGATAAGTTCCCTATATCTTCACCTTAGCAGGACTTAGAGGTTGAGAAGGTCTCAACAGCGGGATAAGTTCCCTATATCTTCACCTCAGCAGGACTGAGATGTTGAGCAAATCTCAACAATTGAGACAAGTTTACCTACATTCTAACTCAGCAAAGCTGAGAGGGATGATGAAAAGGGGATAAATTTTTTCCCACATCTTAAAATTCATCAAGGCACGGCAGAGCTGAAGAGCCAAGTATAAAAGTTGAAGCTTAGTACTTCGGCGAAGAGCCATCATATAAAAGATACTCTTTTGTCAAAACTGAAGAGAAATACTTGCAAACTATCAGCATAGAGCAAGTTGAAGACAAGTATTTGCATAAAGCGAATAAAACTTCACAATGCTGAAGATAAACACTTGCAACTACGGGAAAAAGAGCAAGTAAAACTTTGCAGAGCCGAAGACAAATATTTGCATTCACTATTGTGATGAAGCAAACAAAACTTCATATGCTGAAGACAAAGGCAGTTAAAGAAAACTAGAAGAAACTGAAGAGCAAAAGTTGGGAAAAATGGATTCTCATTAAATACAAAGTCTATTACAACTACAACTATTTACAGGAAAAATCCTATTCTACATTACAACTTCTTCATCTGCTCTGAGGTCAATGCCTTCTTGGAATTATTCAAGGAGTTTCTCAAACACAGCTTCAGCTTCAGAATTAAGGAGATCAGCAAGCTCAGGATGCTTCTTATCTAGTCTACAAGTTGCAATACCATCTTCAAGATGTGGTAGCAGTGAATTAAACTCCGGCAAAGTTGGTCAACCACTTAAAAAAGCAAGGCTTAGCATAAACAAAGCTCAGGCAAGGATTATGATGGATTTAATTGGTGAGGATCACCAAATCGACGCCAGTGCAGCAAATCAAGAATATTCAAGCACTGCAATTCCAACAGATATAAACTTGGAAAATGATTTCAACCATCCTTCTGAGAATGATTCTTTGAAACCTAAATTCTGCAGTAAAGTCTTGCCCTGCCATAATAATGCCTTCTGTGTCATTATAGATCGCGATACTTGATTTGCAGAAAGTGAAAAGTGGACTGATCTATTCGACCTATCCATGTTTGAAGTGCAGCAAAAGGAACCCTTTGCTGGTAAGGGATGTGTTGAAGGAGAACTCCTATCAAGAGATGGAAGGGATACTAAGGCGGAGGATGTGGCAGCAACCGAAGAATGTCCGCCAGTAAAGCATAACCTCCTTAAAAGACGGTTGTCCCCGTCGAAATCAGATTTTTCATGGAGGGATTGAACCTCACCATAACCCTCCAGATCCTCTGGGTTAGAGGGAATATACATGTTTTAGGAATCCGAAGAAGAAGGGATTGCAATAATGGAAGATATGAGTAAGTTGAGGAAATCGTTCCAATTTATAAGAGAGAGAGAGCGAAAGGTTGCACCTTTTCGTTTGAAATTCGAAAAGGCCAAGGTTCATGCATTTCCCTCCCTCGGGGTGAAACCGCCGAAAAAATAATGATAAAGTGTCGGAGTTAGGGCTTACATTAAAAGCCGGAATTACTGCGCAAGGAAAAGGATAACCGCGCGAATAATGAAGGTCTGCCATGTCACGGGTCCATTAACACAAGATTTGTCCGCCTTCGCAAATCAGCTCAGCCACACTAAATCTGGGGGCAAATGATAAACCATAATCAAATCGTCTGTTAGTCAGCAACAGTCAACGGTTCAATGTTAGTAGCTCAGCACTCAAAGTACTGCAGTTCAGCAAGAACCGCAGTTCAGTGGTTCAATACCCAAGCATGGCTGTTCAGCATCGGCTGCACTTCAGCGGGGCACCATGACGTCCTCATAACATCGAAGAATATGCCAAGGTTTGCACCTCGGCACCAACTTCAGTTTATGTTCAAATGCGTACTTCAGACTACTTCAGCTGAGTAAGGCCAAGTCATGCACTTCAGCAAAGCTTGATCTTGCACTTCGGCAGAGTTCAGTTGTGCACTTCAGCCAAGGAACCAAGTACGATGTTACTTCGTGGGACCCTCAAACAGAAATGCAATTCAAATATAGTGACTACAGCTGGGTATTCTTCCTAAACACGCCAAGGTCACAACAACCGTCCTACTAGTTACATCAACCCGGCCGGCCTATTAGTTACATCAGTCGGACTATTGAGCACATCAGCGGACCTACAGCGTCCTAGAGTTTCTGCCCTAAGCAAGCGTCCTCTCTACAATCCACTACCATGGGCTTAAAGTGGGAAAAAGGTCTATAAAAGCAAGCGAACCAAGACAAAGGAAGGGAAGAAGATCCAGATCCAGATTTCAAACATCCATACTCTAAAGCAAGTTCATACACTTTGCTTCTCGGCATACACTGTGAGAAACTCCTAACTCACCCCTTAAATTATAATCTCAATGAGATATGGCCCAAACTGACTTGAGCGTCAGAGGATTTTTTCCGGGGCCAACCCCTCGGGACCTCTGACCTATTCTTCCTTGTGCAGGATATTTTAGAGGCTATTCCAGCTACAAGCTTTTAATTCAAGTTAACAATTCTTCGAGTTAACGGACGGAGCTATTTTGAGGTCGTCTAGACCCTTGGTGAAGATCCGGCTTCATCATTTGGCACTAGAAGAAGGGCCCCCTTAGTTCCTTAACCCAGAAAATAGCTACTCAAAGCTTTTCTAACGATTACTCAGAGATTTTCTACTTGACCTTGGAAGCTATTGAGAGAAAGATGAGTAAAAAAGATAGTCAAGGGTCCAAGCAACCTATGACGTCCAAGAGGAGTCAAAGCTCTTCTCAGCAACAAACTGATCAATGCTCTACAGAGTCGGGAGAATCCTCAACTCCCACCATTGACTTCACATATGAGGAGCACATGCGAGCCATTCGCTATGTGGCTCAAAACCCAGAGGTCTTCCAAGCTGTAGTGAGGAAGATGAAGGGGAAGATCTCTGCAACAAAGTCCAGTGGGTCCCATTCCAATAACTCTCACCCACTGAAACACATGGAGTATTTCCCACTCAGCCTGGTTATTGTCCCAGGCGTCAGGCTGAGTTTATGGCCCAGGCAAGATGGCCAGAATAAAAGTCTAGCCACCAGAGCTTAAAATGTAATCAAAAAGTTTCCCTGCCTTTCAGACATGGCAGAAAAGTTGACAATAAGGGCAAAGCACCGTTGCAGGAAAGGTGCTCTATCAAGATTCAGTTAGGAGGCCGAGGAAAGGAAAGAAACTCTCGGTTGGCTTCAAAAGCCCATATTCTTTCCTACATGAGGAAAAAATCTCTGGCAAAAGAACCCCAGCCCCTGCCTGGACCAATCCACAAAAGAAACCATCGACTGTACTGCCTTTATCATCATGATATTGGGCATGATACAGAAGATTGTAGGTAGCTCGGGAAAGAGATTAGGCGTCTTATCGAGTTGGGTCACCTGCAACGTTTTTATAATCCGTGGCTCCACAATAGGCTAGACTTTGGTAAACCCCCTCCAGATGAGAGTTGTCAACCTGGGTCTCATCAAGGTTTTGTAAGTGATGAGGATTCAGATCCTGATGAAAGGGTGTTAAGGGTTCCTGAGCATATAAGGCTAACATAATGGCAATAGTCCCTGATTCAATCGAATCATGTTTTATCTCTTCTTGTGCTCATCCGGTATCTTCAGCACTGATTATCCTTTTTGATTACGTTCGTAAAAATAGTAAACGTTTTTCAAAAATTACGAAACTTTCCAGAATCATAGCTTCAACCCTTTTGGACAAGTGTAAGTCAATCAAACGTCCAAAGTTCTGAGACTAGTGCAGTCTAATTTTCAGAATTGCAAAGGTTGAGACTTTGATAGTATTTGACTAACTTCCCAAAAGAATTTTTCAAAACTGTTTCAACCCATTTAAATATAACATAAAAATGGTTAGTGGTTAAAATTTCAGAGCATTTGGAGTTACGTACAAATAGGAATAAATTTTTCAAATCAGTCTACCGTTTCTAGCGGATTTGCGCAATCTGACGACCAACAATTTTTGAAGGGGTTAAAGGTTCAAATTAAATCTGAAATTTTTAGGAGACACTCATAACATCTAAGGCTAAGTTCTCTCAAAATTTTAGAATTTTTGAAGACCTAAAACCTTGTTTTAAAAACGTTGTAAAACTTGTCCTGAAAACAGAAACTGTTTTCAGAAGTTGAGTTCTTGAGTCAAAACAACAAATCTCAAAACCGAACAAGAAGGTATGTCGAGCCAAAGGCCTCCTCTTTTTGACGTTGAGTCTTTCATTAAATGGAAATTAAGAATGAAGCTCTTTCTTATGGCAATTGATATTGATCTTTGGTCAATCATAGAAGATGGTCCTTTTGTTCCATCTAAGTTATCCACCGTAGACGGAGTCACACTAGAAGTTGTTAAACCTAGACAAGAATATACAAGTGACGATAAAAAGAGACTTAGCATGAACGCTTGGGCTATACAATTACTTTTAAATGGATTAAGTAAGAGTGAGTCTAGTTATGTCTCAAACTGTTCTAGTGCACAAGAAATGTGGAGAATACTCAAAATGAAACACGAAGGCACTAGTCAAGTAAAAGAGTCTAAGATAAACATGCTAATGTCCACACTCGAGTCGTTTAAATTATTGCCTAATGAATCTATTGCTGACATGGATCTTCGCTTGAATAACATCTATAATTCTCTTGAGTCTCTTGGTAAAGCCTTTACCATGAAGGAAAAGGTACAGAAAGTCTTGCGAAGCCTTCCCTCCAAATGGGATCCTAAAGTGACCGCAATAGAAGAAAGCAAAGAAATAATCTCAATAAAGATGGAAGAATTAATTGGATCACTTAAGGGTTATGAGAATAAACTCATCGTATGGAAATCGGAATCATCTAAACAAGGTAAACCTATTGCTTTTAAATCAAATGAATACATCTCTACTTCTTCCGATCACGTAGATGATAGTGATTCTGAATCGGACAACGATGACTTAATTCTATTGGCTAAAGGTTTAAGAAAATTTATGAGAAAGTCATTTAGAAACAAAAATAAGGGCACTTCGACTAAAAGAAATAAGAACAAGACAAATTATAAGGATGTTAAATGTTATGAATGTGGCAAACTTGGACATTTATCATATGACTGCCCTAATAAGGAAAAGCAAACAAATAAATACCCTGACAAGGAACAGAACAAGAATAGACTCGTCTCAGAACCCAAGCAAAGGAAACGAGCTCTCAAAGCCTCCACTTGGAGTGATACATCGGATTCCGAGACTGAAACCGAATAGGAGACTGCACAAGTATGCTTTGTGTCCAAAGCATCTAATGAGGTATCATCTGATTCTGATTCTGACTTTGAGCCTTCTTATGATGATCTTTTTAATCAGTACTTAGAACTGCATAAATTCACTAAGACTCTTGCTAAAGAAAAGAAGCGATCAATTGAAGACAAGAAGATCTTAGAATCTTCTAACGAAAATCTTGTCGCTCAATTAAACGATTCTAAAGAAGAGTAATCATGCATCATCAATACATTAAAGAAAGAGATTTAATCATTGACCACGCAAAATAATGAAATAAAATCCGAGATTTCAAGTTTGAAATCAAGGAATACAGACTTAGAGAAAATGCTGAAACAGTTTGATACGGGATCTAACATGCTGCATCGTATTATCTTATCGCAAAAGCATGTTAGTGATAAAACGGGTTTGGGATACATTGAAACAAATGAAGTATCCACCAAACCAACTAAGTTCGTTGTGTCTAAGAAAGTAGACACCCCAAAGCCAAAAACGGTGTCTAAGATGACGCAAAGACCCTCTTTCCCCTCCTCACGCCTTAATTCCTCCTCATATCATGCGAAATACAATTTTGTGCCATATAGATATGAGAGGAAACAAGTATAGATATGAGTAGAAACAAGTAATACATACACGTCATCCATTTCATTCATCTAGATCATGCACTATGCACATAAACACAAGGACATAAAAAACGTCCTACATACAATGAGTATAAAGGAGTTCTTGGCCAAAGGCCCAAAGTGCATTCACCACATGTTTATTACATTGCATCTTCATCTACATTCTTGCCATTTGCTAGACCGAGAAGGATCACCCAAGTATGGGTACCGAAAAGTACTTTTATCAAGAGGTGATTAACTAACTCGCAAGGACCCAAAGTTAAAAGGGTACCTAAATCATTTTTGCACATTGCAGGGAGCCCACACACCAAAAGATACATCTATAAAGTGGTTCCTTGACAGTGGCTGCTCGAGGCACATGACGGGTGACCCGAGCTTGTTCACGAAATTAAAGAAAGTCACAAAAGGCGGATCTGTGACTTTTGGAGGCAACAATGAAGGCAAGCTCATCGGAAAAGGTACAATCGGAAACCCAAGCACTCTCCAAATCTCCAACGTTTTTTTCGTAAGCAACTTATCCTATAATCTTCTTAGCATTTCGCAATTTTTTGACAATGGTTTTAATGTGTGTTTCACTCACCCTTATTGCAATATAATAAATAAAAATGGAGAAACCGTTTTAAAAGGAAAACAAGAAGGAAACATCTTCACACTTTCTATGGAAGATATGTTAGACGCCAAAGTTAAATGCTTTATGTCAAACGAACCTAATGTAAATTTGTGGCATAGACGTTTAGGACACATTGACATTTCCACACTAGAAAAACTCCAACGAAAGAACCTAGTACGAGGATTGTCTACACTTGATTTAGACAACTTTCAGTTGTGTGAATCTTGCATAAAAGGAAAACAAACACGCGAGTCACTTAAGCCTAAGAATGAAATAAGCACGACTAAAGTCTTAGAACTACTACACATTGATTTGTTTGGTCCTAGTCACACTACGAGCCTTGGTGGACGCCACTATGTTTGCGTGATTGTTGATGACTTTCTCGTTATACTTGGACTTTATTTCTTGCACATAAGGATGATAGTGCCATTGAGATTGCAAAATTAATCAAACAACTTGAAAATCAATACGGTGTCAATGTGAAAAAGTTAAGAAGCGATAGAGGCGGTGAATTTAAAAACAAGGATATGATTTCATTTTGCGAAGAAAAAGGAATCAAGCATGAGTTTTCGCCACCTAGAACTCTACAATTAAATGGAGTAGTTGAAATAAAGAATAGAACATTACAAGAAATCGCTAGGACTATGTTATGCGAAAATAAAATGCCTAGATTTCTGTGGGCGGAAGCCGTAAACTGTGCATGCTACATAGTGAATCGCTTATCCATTAGAAAGAAAATAAACAAGACGCCTTATGAGATATTAAATGATCGCATGCCTAAGATTGACTATTTTCGTGTGTTTGGATGCAAATGTTTTGTTTTGAATACAAAAGATAATTTAGATAAATTTGAATCTAAATCAATCGAATGCATCTTTGTTGGATATTCTATAAATTCAAAAGCATATAGATGTTATGATCATCTATAGACAAATCATAGAATCTATTCATGTGAAGTTTAATGAATTTGGTGAGATTGATAAAGATAAAGAATATGATGATGACTTTGAATTGAAACCCGTGTTGAATGAAGATGATGGTATGTTTGATATGCATGATGTGCATGATACACTAGAAATGCATGATCACTTAGAGATGCATGATAACATAGAAAATAATCAACCAAGATGGCATAGAGATCACCCACATGATCTCATAATAGGCGACATCACTCACAGTGTGCGACCACGTAGAAGAATAACTACGGATGAAATAAATCAATTTCATGCTATGATTTCCGAAATTGAACCCAAAAATGTGCATGATGCTTTGAGTGATTCTTCTTGGATTGATGCTATGCATGATGAGCTTAATCAATTTGTTAGAAATGATGTATGGGATTTAGTGCCACGACCACAATATAAGACCATAATAGGCACAAAGTGGGTGTTTAGAAATAAAATGAATGAGGAAGGAAAGGTCGTTAGAAATAAAGCTAGACTTGTAGCACAAGGCTATAATCAAGAAGAAGGAATTGACTATGATGAAACATTTGCACCCGTAGCACGTCTAGAAGCTATACGACTTTTACTTGCCATTACTTGCATGAAAGGTTTCAAACATTATCAAATGGACGTAAAAAGTGCATTCCTAAATGGATTTATTCAAGAAGAGGTATACGTGAAGCAATCACCCGGCTTTGACGATTTGAAACATCTCGATCACGTGTACAAACTAAAGAAGGCACTATATGGACTAAAGCAAGCACCTAGAGCATGGTATGATCATTTTGCGACTTTCCTTTTAGAAAATGGTTTTAAACAAGGTACTATAGATAGTACATTATTTTTGAAACAAGATAAATCAGATTTACTTATTATTCAAATCTATGTTGATGACCTTATTTTCAGTTCTACCTCACATAAACTTGTTGAAGATTTTGAAAATTGCATGAAATCCTAATGTGAAATGTCTATGGTTGCTGAACTTAACTATTTTCTTGGCTTACAGATTAAGCAAAAGAGTAAAGGCATTCACATAAGTCAAGCTAAATATGTAAATGATATGTTTAAAAAGTTCAACTTTGAAAATTTGAAACCATCCCCGACCCCTATGAGTGTCACTACTAAATGGGATAAAGATGAACACGGTAAAGATTTTGATAATGCCTTATATAGGTCTATGATTGGTTCTTTGCTATATCTTACTGCTAGTAGGCCTGATATCATGTTCAGTGTATGCATGTGTGCACGCTTTCCAAGTCAACCTAAGGTGTCTCACTATAATGCGGTAAAAAGAATATTCCGCTATATTAAGCACACGACCACCTTAGGCATTTGGTATGATAAAGTTTGTAAATTTAACTTACATGCTTATACTGATGCAGATTATGGTGGATGTAAGATAGATAGAAAAAGCACGAGCGGCACTTGCCAATTTATAGGAAACTCACTCATTTCATGGTTTTCTAAAAAGCAAGCAAGCGTTTCTTTGTCCACTATTGAGGCTGAGTAAATGGCACTCAGCCTTTGCTGCACACAGTTGTTATGGATAAAACAACAACTTTCGGACTTTGGAATTACCGCAAATAAAATTCCTATATATTGTGAGAGTATGAGTGCAATTAACCTGTCTAAAAACCATGTGTTACACTCTAAGGCCAAGCATATAGAAGTACACTATCACTTTTTTCGTGATCACGTAAATAATGGTGATATCGTCATAGATCACGAACACACAGAAGCACAAGTAGCTGATATCTTTACTAAAGCCTTAAATCAAGCCACGTACGAAAATCTTCGTTCTAAATTAGGCATGATTTATGCTGATTTGATCTGATTTGTTTCAGTTTAAATATTTACAGGCATATTTTGATTGACTTTCCAAAATAAAGGGGGAGAGAAAGCATGATTTAAGGGGGAGAGAGATACTGATTGCATAAATCAAGGGGGAGCGGATTTGAAATTAAAAATTCAAATTTTGAATTTATGCATGATTGAAGGGGGAGCGATAGGATTTAAATTATGAGTGTAGGTTATTTTGAAAATCATCAAAAGGGGGAGATTGTAGAGAAAAAGGGGTTTGAGTGATTTCAAAATATATGATTTAAATGTGCATAAAAACATGCATGACATAAATGTGCATGACATATTGCATATACCTTGCCTTATATAGTTTATATATAATGTTGCCGCACTAACGAGCCATGAAGCGTTAAAGCTTACATCAAATGTCAAACATTTATTGTGTTTGTAATATTTTCAGGTGCCACCATTAATGAACTAAACTAGTTCATTAAGTGAAGTACTTAGTTAATTAAACTAAGTAGTTCATTAAAGGAAGCAACATTTAGACAAGGCACAAAGGCAACAAGATTAAGAAAGGAAAGTCTCCTCCTCCTCCTCTCACATAAATATACACGCCATATATATATTTATATATATATATATTTTCAAATTTTTTGAAAAAGGCACGTACAGATTTATTGCAACGTACTACTGACACGTTATATATTTTACGTACGTACGTTAACGTCACACTACCATACTTAACTCATATTTATGAGTATATTCAGGTCTTATATCATATGATATAATTCATGGTGATGACAAATTAAATACGACAAGTTAAAAGGTTCTAAACCGACAATTGTCGTATCGGGCGAATACCGAAAATTCGCCAACGTGTCACGTACTTACCATAAATAGATGACCAGCCCCTACACTTCAAAAATACTCATAATTTTTGTGGGTTTGATGTTATTTCCATCCATAAAATCAATCCATGTTGGCACACACAAATCACCCCACATTAAGGCCAAATTGCGGAGATTCCAATTTAAATTTTGTCACATGTATATGGCGCCACTTTAAGAACATCCAAGTGTTGAATATTAAAGTTTAATTTATGTATATTATGTGTAACATAATATATATAACATGTGCAAAAAGTTGGAACTTAATTAGAGAAAAATCGGGTAATCGATAAACATTGAAAATTCGGTTTTCTACGTACACAACACATGGAACGTTTTTGGCACATCATACGACATGTATCCAGATATTTTTTACATATGTCATACATCTTAAAGTGTTCTAAAAATTAAATTAAGGGCTGATTGGAATATAACATGTGTGTATTATTAAATGTGCACTATTTTACAAAGTTTGCAAAAATAAAATTTAGCACATGCACACATACATCGCAACGCCAATTCCAGCTGAGATGGAGCATATTTGGAGCCTTGTTGGCATATTTATTGGTCAAGAATCAATCATCCAATGCTGGTGACTTAAAGAAAGAAGCTACAAAAGGTAATGTTTCAAATTTTATCTCATTTGTAACACATGCTGAAAATTCCAACATGTGGATAATAGGCTGGCCGATTTTCACCAATTATGAGGCTATATTTTGTGTCTCGAAACATGGTATTAATTGTAAGACAAATTGGAATTAATTTGAATAAGATATGAAAGTGAAATTGTGATATCTTGAATATCACACATGCTGAAAAATTTCAGCATGTGTATGAATGTATCTAGGCGGCCATGTTATTGTCAAATTTTTATTGCCAAAATTGATGAGAATATTTTTTACTAATTGGTGATTTATTTCTAAGAGAAAACTCAAAGAAAATTTGGAAATAATTTGAAATAAAGCACCATGTATCACATGCTGAAATTTCAGCATGTCAAGTCTAGCGATGGCCGATTTTTTTCACCATGTTTGGAGAAATATTATCTTGCTTAATTTATGTGATGATCTTGGAAGTTATGGTAATTGTTTTATGGTGATTTTGACACATGTTTTTAGTTGAATTCCCAGATTTTCCTAGTCAACAAGTGATGAAAACATTCAACCAATCAATGAGTGACAAGTAAGCAAGAGTTAAATGATCATCCAATGAGGAGGTGCCAAGTAAGCAAGAACATGTCACAATAATGCCACATATTCTCCCAAGGACTTAGAAGATAATTTTCAAGAGGAGAAGGACCTAGAGGGGGACGGCCATAATGTTAAAAAGGAAGGAAGAAGAGCAAAACAAGAACCAGAACAAGTCTTGTAAACCAAGTGATCAAAAACACCTAGCTCTTCCTCTTCTACACTCTCTTTCTTTCTTCTTCCTAAAAGCCTATTGTACTTACATTCATATTCTTGAATAGGCTTATCTTAGACCACCACACATTCTTTATCTTTGTAAAAGATTGATCAAGGTGTGATCAATCTTCAATCTTGCAAGGTGGTGGTGTTCGTGCGCATTGTATTCATCATACAAGGTTTGTAAAGGGTTGGAGTTGTTGTGTAACTCCATCAACCATGTGGTAAGGTGTTTTTGTGTTGTGTGATTAGTGTGAACCGAGGAAGGTGTTCCTCGAAGACTGAAGTAGGTTGTTTATAACCGAACCAGTATAAAATTCTTGGTGTCATTTACTTTCAACACTTATATTCTGTTTCAGCACTGATTATCCTTTTTGATTACGTTTGTAAAAATAGGAAACATTTTTCCAAAATTACGAAACTTTTTAGAATCATAGCCACATGTCTTAAGGTTAATTTGGCACAAGTTTCAACTCTTTTGGACAAGTGTAAGTCAATCAAACGTCCAAAGTTTTGAGACTAGTGCAGTCTGATTTTAAGACTTGCAAAGGTTGAGACTTTGATAGTATTTGACTAACTTCCCAAAATAATTTTTCAAAACTATTTCAACCAATTTAAATATAACATATAGGTTAGTGGTTAAAATTTCATAGCATTTGGAGTTATGTACAAATAGGAATAAATTTTTCAAATCAGTCTACCGTTTCTGGCAGATTCGCGTAATCTGACCACCAACGATTTTTGAAGGGGTTAAAGGTTGAATTTAAATCTGAAATGTTTTGGAGACACTCATAACACCTGAGGTTAAGTTCTCTCAAAATTTCATAATTTTTGAAGACCTACAACCTAGTTTTAAAAACGTTTTAAAACTGGTCCTGAAAACAGAAACTGTTTTCAGAAGTTGAGTTCTTGAGTCAAAACAATTTTAACACCAACTATTCAACCTCCCCCCCCCCTTCTAGTGGTGCCTTGCAGATCCTACACCAATGTTGTCCAAAATCTGAAAGAAGAAAATGATAGATAATGAGTTTGTGACATAAAATTTAGAGTGGTCTGAATCTTCTTGATCTCCTTGATTCTACTCCACTTTCACTTTGTTTCACAGGTGGATTTTCAACAACTTTCTTATTACCTTCAATAAAAAACAATAACAACAGTAACACTTACACTAACAGTTAGTGTAAGCAACAACCATAGCAGCAACAACTCATTGCACAAACACTTTCCAAACATCAACTACGATAAGATCAACTTATTGCACAAATACTTTGTGTAACATCAAGCACAGTAGCTACAAGCAAGAACCACTTTTTGCTTCTTCAACACTTGAAAAAAGTTCTACTGAAGTACTTTCACCCGATGATTTTTTGGAGAAGAAGTGAAATTACACTTTCAAATAAGTCTGGATCACAAGCAAGAGTTCAAATATGTTTAGTGCCTTTTGTGTTAGACTTCTACTTCCACAATACAACAATGAAAACGACCAACAAGAGCTTAATGATTTTTAATTACTTTTGCTCTTTTGAGGGCTTTTTGAAATAATGGAGGATGTAGCTTTGAAGAGGATAATTTTTTTTAATATATAGAGAGTGTGAGCCATGTTTTTGCAGCCCTCATAATGTTTGCAACTCCATTAATTGTCTTAAAGATGTCCAAATAGTCTTCAACCACCCTATAGTTAATTTTGATGATCCATAGCACCCTAGAGAATATTAGATATGTTTACCACAGTGACAAAAACATTATGGATGTTAAGGGAAAATCCGAAATAAATTTGGCTAAGATTGAATAGGGAACACACTTTAAAACTTTCTCGGATTTGTTTGCAATGGATATAAAATTTTGAATTCTAGGTTACATAGATCGATCCATGCCTTAAATTTTAAACATTGATGTACATAGATCGATCCCAGTTAAGCAGCATGAGAGATTGGAGTTCTTCAGTAGGGTTTCAGTTTTGCAGTTTGCCTACATCAATCATCCATGTTGAGAGGCTAATGTGCGTCGATCAATCCATGTTGAGACACTGATGTAAGTCAATCGATCCATGTTGAACAGGCTCCACCTTTAAATGGCAGGAACTAGCACAAATTGTGCATTATGTTCTATCTCTCTCTCTCCTTTGTGAAGGCAAACCATGAAACTAATCATAGACAGTGACATATCGCTATAAACTAGAAGCTGACACAGATGATCAAAATAGGCAGAATTGTTCAAAACTCAAATAAACTTTTAAAGATAACCACTTAAGCTTAAGATATCATTTGGACACAATATGCAGTATTCATGGTACTGTACAATAATCTTTAACAATAGTTTTTAAGTTTTTTATTTCCAATGGAGTCAAAGACACACTCAGCATTGACTTTGGAATATGACGAAATAAAGAAAAAACGACTCACTATATTGGATGTGCTTCTTGTATTACGAGGTATGCTTAAAGCAAGTTTCATTATTGGTTATCAAAAACAACCTCTGTGTGTTTCTAACACATGAGTATGGTTGCATACATCTAATCCTCCATACCCCGCCATAGACGGGAGCCTCTAAGGCAATGGGGTAATGTTGTTGTCGATGTTGTACAATAATCATTCGGAGTATTGGGTATTTTCAAAAAAATTTTGTTTAGGTCAAGTCCAACTAAAAAGCTCTCCAAAATAAGAAAGAAGAAGATGATAGATAATTAGTTTGTGACACACACTATAGAGTGGTTTGCATCTCACTGATCTCCTTGACTCTGCACCACTACCATTTTGTTTCCAAAGTTGATTTACAGCTACAACTTTTTTATTATCTTCAATAAGAAACAAGTGCAAGAATTGAAACACTTAACACTAATAGTTAGCGCAAGAAACAACTACAGTTTAAAGTTGAGAAGCGTGTATTGTTATAACCCACATTTTCAAGTCTAGAAAAAGAAATTAGACGGTTGAAAATAAAACGAAAGTGCGATGTTGATAAAATTTGGTGGAAATAAAATTTTGATTCAAGATTTAATAGGACATCGGCAGTATATATCGGGGTTAGAAAAGATCGGAAAAATAACTGATCGATAAGGTAACGGATATAGCGATATACGACACAACTAGGTAACGAACATTTTCGAACATACGATAGGTTTTAATTAAATATCATCAAAACGATCTAAGTAATAGACTAAATTAAATCGACTAGAAAATACATGATGCAATAATTTTCACAACTTGAAACAATAGAAAAAGAATGTAGGACATAATAAATATCTTGGAAAAGAAGAAAAAGGAAAATAAATACATAAATAAATAAATATTTTTTTATGAAAGCGATATTTATTAGATAACCTCAATTATGGCGGAGTAATACCATATTACAATGAAATCGTCGTAGCAAAATAAATGGAACAGCGAGCTGATGATTGCCAACCTCCAATCTTATATGATATGCCGCATTAAAACCTTGCTAAGTAAAACCACCCTTGTGGATAAAACCTTGGCGAAGGAAAAACGTACATATTTATATAAGAGGAGCGTTGGAGTCGTACATGGAATCGTCCAAAGCTACATGATAGTATTACACTCAAAACCAGCGGGCACAATTGATAATGTGTGAGAGTCCGGTGATCCGATGATGCAGAGAATGATCGTCGTAGCATAGCGTGCAACCCAGTCCAGCGCACCTCAATACAAAGCATGAATGCAGACATCAGTATTGCATAAAGAAGGGAAGACAAAGCAATAAACCATAAAAAGCACATACCCATGTCGCCTTGATTCAAACAGAACCAAGGCGACATCCATAATGCAATGCGTGTCATGTTATCAAATGTGATAAAATAGCGATGATGATATGGAAAGATGCACACCAGTGTTGCTTGCGTCAAATGGAGACAAAGGCAACAGAAAAGATGCGTCGCCAACACCTTGTGAGACATAATCAATGACGCAAAGCTGGCAGCTCCATGTCCAATTGTATTGCTCCACGAACCTCGCAAGGGAGTTCATGAAGAGCCTGATAACACTGAAGGCCAGCTATTCTATAACCATGCCGCGCTAATAGATGAGCTACAATGTTTGCTTCCCATGGACAATACTAAACCGTGGATTGATTGAGAGATGGAAAACATGGTTGTGCAACGAAGATCTTCCGCTAATACTCCCGTGATCATCCGAGCGTCGAAGAACATGGAAAGAAGAGATTTGCAATCTGTATCAATAATGATGTTAGGAAATTCCCATGCATAATAAATCAAAGCTAGTGTAAGGGTCAGACAACGGAGTAGACATGGGCAGTGAAAAGCATATGGCCGAAATCAGTTGACCCTGGTGTTCTCTCAAAACGGCTCCTCCAGCTGCTTGCGATTGTCCCACCGACGCATCAACATTTAACTTTAGTTTTCCTAAAGGTGGCAACACCCAACGTACTAATCTTATGCGTTTTGTGCGCAATTTAGGTGATATGAAAATTTACGCTCAAAATTAGTCATAATTTCTGCTGATTTGGTATAGCTTGATATGTCTTTCCATCTTTACATGCGCTTTTGATTTTATTTCCAAAATAAAAGGGGAGAGAGAGTGCATGATTTAAGGGGAAGCGAGAATGATTGATTGCAAAAATCAAGGGGTAAAGAATTCAAATTTCGAAATTTGAATTTGTGCACGATTGGAGGGGGAGTGATTAAATTTAAATCATTAACTAAGATTATTTTGTAAATCATCAAAAGGGGGAGATTGTTGAGAAAAAGAGTTTGAATGATTCACAATGTGCATGATTTAAATAACGCGTGTTAAAACAATACATGACACAATTTATTACTTGACACGTTTTTGTGACAAACTTGCCTTATATACTTTATATATAATGATGCCGTACTAACAAGCTATGAAGCTTTAAAGCTTGCATCAAATGGCAAACATTTGTTGTGTTTGAACTATTTTCAGGCGCCACCATTAATGAACTAAACTAGTTCATTAAGTGAAGTACTTAGTTAAATGAACTAAGTAGTTCATTAAATGGAAGTATATTTGGAGAAGGCATGATGGCACCAAATTGAAGAATGTGTTGAGAAAAAGGGTTTCAGTGATTCACAAAAATGCATGATTTAAACAACGTGTATTAAAGAAATGCATGACACATTTTATGACTTGACATGCTTTTGTAACAAACCTACATTATATACTTTATATATATTGTTGTCGTACTGACTAGCCATGAAGCTGTAAGCTTACGTCAAATGGCAAACATTTGTTGTGTTTGAACTATTTTCAGGTGCCTCCATTAATAAACTAAACTAGTTCATTAAGTGAAGTACTTAATTAAATGAACTAAGTAGTTCATTAAATGGAGATATATTTGGAAAAGGCATAAAGGCAACAAATTGAAGAATGGAAAGTCTTCTCCCACCTATTATCACACATTTATATTTTTTTTTGATAAAGGCGAAATTTTATTAAGAAACAAAAGCCTCACTTATGGTGGAGGTAACCATATTGCATAAGTGTTTATCAAACGAGAAATAGAAGTGTAACGAAGCGAGAATGTGCAGTCTCCAATCATATATGATATGACGCATTAAAACCTTGCCAAGTAAAACCACCCTTGTGGATAAAACCTTGGCGAAGGAAAAAGCGTACATATTTATATCATTGGAGTGATGCTGCATGAATACAATCGCGAAATAATACAATGCATAAAACAGCAATTCTTTGGCTAAGTGGACTGTTGTCAAATGGTCGTCGAATATGCAGTTGTTGTAGACATGGAGCAATCTACGTTGTATTGTTAACCACCAGACTATGACTCTCGTTGTCCCGCGCTTCATTAGTGAGTGTGTTCCTCGCAACAAAGTTATAAAATATGAATTAGAGTCCATATATAAACCTTTTTCAGGAGAATTTAGCAGATGATAATGGCGGTAGCATACCGATGTTGGACTACGGGCAACGAAGTAAACTCAGATAATATGCTATAGTATAGATAAGTATGGAAGCATACTAGGGTTGCCTGCATCATGAGAATGCAGGCAACAAAACAGATTGTACAGCACTGAGATTTATGTTCGCAAAGCATGTATAAGACCGTCCGTGTAATAATACCCACGCACCATGGGGGGAAATTGAGTTGCTGATGTAAAAAACATTGTAGCTGGGGACATGCGTGCATATTGGCTCAAGTAGTGGGCAACCATGTTGATCTCCTTGGGAATGAAGGTGAGTTGACTATCTGTAAGGTCCAGAAATTGTCTTAACCGTATGTATTCTGGCATGACTGCGAGCTGAGTATTGGGGTGCTGAGTGAGTTGCTTGCAGTCTGTCTCAATAATTAATTGACGATGTTGTTGGCCAAAATACATGAGACTATAGAGAATAGCTTGTGTTTCCGCACGAAGAGGTGATAGATAAGGGAGTCTGAAGGAAAGGGCTGCTAGCATTCGACCTTGTGAATCCCTCAGAATTGATCCTGCTGAAGCATAATTTTGGCAGGCCAAAGAATCACCGTTTAATTTTAATTTCCCCGATGGGGGAAGTGCCCATTTTAGTAACGTGATGGATTTGGGCCGCAGTCTTGGGGAGAGACCTGCATCAACTAGGGATGGTACATATTGAGCCAAGGATGTGCCTAGGAGGGAGGAGGCCCAGTCATAGCATGATTGTCGAGTAAGATTATATATACTTGTAATGGACAAATCAGCATCTCCATATGTGTAATTTGTATACACTCGCCAAATCGACCAGCATAGCAGTATTGGTCCAACAACTCGGAAGTTGCCTTGGAGCGTACTAATGGATGAAGACAACCACCATTGTAGTAGATGAGCACGCAGATGTGAGACTTGGTTTAGCGGACCATCTAATATCAATGATAACTTCAACCATGCAGTCTTGACATAAGAACATAGCAGGAATAGATGTTGCAGGTTGGCAGAAGCATTACGGAAAAAAGGCAGATAGTAGGTCTGATGGAATAAATTTGTTGCAGATTATCTTCAAAAGGCAGTGCTGAGTGTAGCAATCTCCAAACAAAAATGCTAATAGGTTTTGATATCCCACGCCACCATATAAATTTATGCGAAAGTAAGTGTGCTCTAGTTGGCAAACGTCTTCATAGGCTTGACGAATGGAAAAACTACCAGACGGACTAGAGAGCCACAAAGGGTTTGGGTGTTAGATGTTAACTGAACGCAAAGAGGATGTATAGAGAAAATTCTTTTCCATCCATGAGAGTCATATAAACGTGGTATGAAATCCTCGTGGTGCCCATAACGGTGACGCATGTATGATGTCCATAATGTAGTTTTGTTATGATATGACCACCATAGCTTACAATCGTAGGCGCACTGTATGTGAAATAGATTGTGCACTCCTAATCCACCCTCCTGTTCTGGGTAACATACTTTTTCGAATGTTACCCAGTGATGTTTGTTACCCCATAAAAATGATCCTATTTTCCGGTTGAGCACGTGAATAACACTTTTGGGTAGACGGGATGCGGCCAAGATGTTCAAAGGCATTGAGGTTAACGCCGATTTTAATAAAATTAGGCGACTGCCTGAAGATAGTAGACGACTAGCCCATCCTGTAAGTGTTGCGTCAAAGTGCTGCAATAATGTAGTACAGTACGATGCTCTGTTGATACCAAGGTATAGATATGAACCAAGAAATTTTATCGGTAATGTGGATGGCTGCATGGAAAGAACTCATGTAACATTGTCTAATTGTTGAGACGGGATATAAGAGCTGACAACGAATTGGCTTTTGGCATAGTTGACAAGCTGCCCAGACGCCTGATGATATTCTTGGAGGAAAGATTGAAATGTGCACAAGTTATGTGATGATGCATTTAAGAAGATAAGCAGATCATCCGCGTATGCCAAATGCGAAACTGGTGGAACCCAGCCCGACCCAAAGCCTCTCAGTGATCCATCTGTAAATAAGCATTTTATCCCACGACTGAAGCCCTCCGAACAAAGGATAAAAAGCAAGGGGGACAATGGGTCTCCTTTGTAGCGCCCCGTACTCGGCTACCCCTCGTACGGTGCACCCGTCGTACTTTCCCTTTCAGAAAAATACAAAGCGTCGATACTTAACTTGTAAAACCCATGGATAACATGGATTACAAAGTCACGATCTTAACAGGTAGATAAAAATACTGCAGAATTTGAACCTTAATCCAAAACCGTCAAATCGCGAATACATAGAAAAATTATACAAACTGAACCGATAGCAAACTACACCGCGAAATTATACAAACATTATCCGAAAAGAATCTGAAAATAGCTAAGTCCCTAAATGTCCCAAAGGTTCATCAAAAGCTTCCATCATCATTCTCTTAACAGCGACTTCAATAACCTATGGGTATGGCACCCTTGGCTCATCATCAATCCACTCGACTTCATTACCTGGCTCTGGGGGGAAAAATAGATGGGTAAGCGACAAAGTCGCCAGCAAGTATACAATAACACCGTACAATAAAGAGAAAACGACATACAAGAATCAAACCCCAATTCCTTAAGTTAAAACATACCTGTCATTATCTTTCCGAAGCATCATACTTAAAGTCATATCAACACTTAGCTAAGATCTAAATGTCATCACTTAGTTAGATTCTACGTGCTATAGCCAACCCTTACTTCTATGAATAGGTATCATGCGTAATGTGTATGAAAATGTGAATGCAATGCAAATGCAACAGGAAACATTCTTTCTTTCATTTAGACATGCTCATAAAAATACTTGAACTTTCTTTCTTTCTTTTAAATCATGCTCATCATAAAACAAGAGAGTGTGTCAGCCTATTATACCGTGCATGACTCGGTTCTTATAACATGATCACCTTCAGGTCTATTATACCGGACCTGGCTCGGTTCTTATACTCTTCAGATCTATTATATCGGGCCTGGATTGGTTCTTATATTTCATCAGACCTATTATACCGGGCCTGGCTCGGTTCTTATAACTCTTCAGATCAATTAACCCTGGATCTGTAGCTGGTTAAGCTGGCCAGAAGGGACGGAATTCTTTCGAAACAGAAAATCTATATAAAACATCAATAAAATCATGAGCATGGAACATATGAGCATGTCAATGCAAGTGCATGGGATGCAATATGGTAAAATGCACTTATAACATCATAAACAACTTTCTTCATGGGCTGAAAAACGATCCAGCAGCATGTCATGTATTGCCCGGCCTCAAAATTAACCTTTTGAGCCTATGTTCCAGAAACTAAAAATATGGACATGCACCACATGATCTTAACTACATTCTGTACAAATTTCATGCGATTCCGACAAGCGTAGGTACCTCAATTCAAATAATTCCCAACAAGGGTACAACAGGAATTCTGCTGCACTCTCAACTGCATTCCTTACCTTGTCTCCATCCATAAACTCATTTTGGGATCACTTAGCACCTGGAAATCTTTCCTATTTCTTTCATGAACAATATCTAAATGCCCATTCAACAAAACAAGTCAAAGTACATACAATACAAGTCATACAAGCACAAAGGGTCAATCTGCCCTGTTTTCCAGAATGTTACACCAACTTTACCTCAATGGTTTACCCCCAAGATCAATAGATAAAATCAATTTCTTTACATGGATACTTAGCTCTATGTCTTAAGTACTTCTTGTAAAAAGTTCAGGTCAATCCAAGATGTTTAAGGTACTTAAATAATTTTTCTCCCTAAGGTGGTACAACCAGAAACTGTTTTGACCCCTTGATACTAAAAATTCATTTCTGACCAATCCACAAATGAATTTTCCAGAAATTCAAACTCCACAATAAAATAGACATGATAAGCTATGACCACACCAAAAATAAGCTCAATCCAATGTTTAGAAGGTCCTTAACTAAGTCCATCAATTTAGCATAAAATATGTCCAGAACTCTGTTTTCAACCAACATGCATAGAAGTATCCTTTCCTTCCTAATTTTGTTCTTTAGCCTATAATCCAAGTTAATGGTCATTCAATAGACATAGTAAGCTTCCCTACACTAATTCAAGTCCTTTTTAGCATGCAAAATTCGTTCATATGGGCTGTTCATTCCTTCTAAACAAAACAGTCCTCTAGTCCAACAATTTCACATATTAAAACCGCTAAAAATGCTAGGTTTCATACCAATCATGTATCATTCAATATCAAACATAGGGCAGTCCCTAATCCATCACTTTTAACTCTTATTTCAAGTTTAAACATGCTTTATATTGCAACATAAGAGAGGTCTATCATCCAACCTTTCAAAACATAAGAAAAGGTAACAACTTAGGCATATTTTCACTAAAATCATGTCTTAAGCTTCTAGACATTCAAGTATGCACATAATCACATATATTGTAAGGGGTTAAAGTATACTTGCCTTGAAATGAAGCTTTAGAAGATAGATTAACTTCAAGGTAGCTTGAATCACTTGGGGTTCCCTCCACTTGAGCCATAACACATGGATTTTGGGTCAACACAAGGTGAACATTAAAAGAATACTAACGAACCACAAAATGCTTAGAAACTAACCTCAAGGCTTAGAATCAAGCCTAGGTTCTTCTAACTCTTCTTCTTAGATGAGATTGATGAACTAGAACTCCCGCTTGAGCCCTCCTAACCCACGGCTTTTGGAAAAATTAGCATGGGTCACTATTCAAGCTTATTGTACTAAAATTCCATCAATGGAGATATAAAATAGGACATTACTTACTTGATTGAGATGCTTATGAGCTTAGGTTGATGAGACTTCTATTCCTCCCTTGACTCCCAAAGTTTTCGGCCTAGATGATTTGTTGGGGAAGGAGCACTTGAGATATCATTCTTGCTTGGAGTTATGTTTTAGGGTTTATAACTTAAAGTATTTGAGAAGATGGGTTTGAAAATCAAATGGGGTCTTGAAGGCTATGGGGGACGATTCTAGGAGGGTTGGGAGAGGGGAAATAAGACTTTATTAGGGTATGCTAATTACTTGTTTGTCTTTTATAACTTTTGATAAGGAGTTAAGAAGGTTGTTAGCACACCACAATTAAGAAGGTGTTGGTGGTTGGTTGAAGAATCTTCTAGTCTATTGGAGACTTATCATGGCCGAATTTTTGTGTGTGGGGGGGGGAGGAAATTATTTTCTCACGTATCACACAACATGGGACATAATTAAATAAGAGGTGTTATGCTACAAATTAAGAATCGGATAATTCACGGCGAATAAACGATACTTGAATTAAATATGTGAATATTCGACATTAACAAGCTTGGCAATATTAAGATAATCGATAGGAATAAAATATGGAATATTTCACCGAAGGATGATAAGGCTTTTATAGATCGACGAGAGATAAAAGTACCTACGAGTGTTCGAGTTACAACATACTTGCTTAACTCCACGCGTGGGAGAGAAAAATCCATATGATGATCCGTTGATTGATATTAAAAGCTTTGATAGACTCATATTGTTCAATATTATACGGATGAACCGAGGATTAAATCCGAACTTTAGAAGTATTGCCTCTAGATAAGTCAAACTAACCCGATCAAAGGCTTTTGCCATGTCTAGCTTGATCATGATATTGCCTCCATGCACTCTTCTGTCCAATTGATGTACCATTTCATTGGCCATCAGCACATGTTCACTAATATCATGGCCCTTTAGGAAGCCAATTTGTTCCGCAAAAATAAGTTTCTGTAGCAACTTATTCATACGTGATGTAATGATTCTAGTAGTTAACTTGCTAAGAAAGTTCGATATACATATGGGACGGAAATCTGCATATGTTAATGGCCGAGACTTTTTAGGGAGTAGTGTAATCAGCGATGAGATCATTACCTAGGGGGAGAGACACCCAGAAAGAATTCTTGAACGACGAGGGTGACGTCTAACTGTAAAACATCACAACAAGTTCTGAAAAACTGGCCGTTGAACCCATCTGGGCCGGCAGAGCTGCTTGGACTGAGATGCCAAATAGCAGATCTTATTTCGTCGAGATCTGGTATGGCCATGAGCAAGTGATTGTCTTCCTGGGTGAGTATTTGCATTATATGCTGTATAAAGATATCAACTCCATTAACCGCCTCTTGGGGAAAGAGATGCTGATAAAAGGAAACTGTTGCAGCCCCTAACGCCTGGTTGTCTTGTAGCGTTTCTCCGGATAGGCCTTGTAAGTCATAGATCAGTTGATGTCGATGCCTGTCTTTAACAATTGAATGGAAATAGGCGGTGTTCTCCCTCAGCTGTCCAACGTGTTCGCGATTTATGTGCCCAGTATACGTTTGGGCTTTTGTTGCTTGTAAGAGCTGTGCTTGAGCTAAGTTAAGTGTCGTTCTGTTTGAAGGCGTAGGATCCTCATCAAATTGAGACTCCAATCATTTGTAATGTGTTTCAGCCATGTCCAGGTTACTAAAGATATTTCCAAATATTTCACGGTTTCAACTTCGTAAGTCTTTCTTCAGACGAGTAAGCTTGAAATAGAGTCTTCGCATGCCACCAGTCATAGTGTATTGTTGCCACTTTTCATTTACGAATGACAGGAAGTCTACATGTAAAGACCATGTATTGATATATCTAAAAGGTATGTGAGGTCTTGCTTGAGACAGCGAGCACTTTAGTAATAAAGGTGCATGATTAGAAGTTGCCCTCGATAGGTGATGAACCACAATGTCTGAAAACAAATTGGAGAAAGATATTGTGCATAGATATCTATCTAGCCGTCGCTACCATGTCCAGTTCCACGTGCCCAAGTGAATTTCGATCCGTTAAACGAAAGATCCAGCAACCCACAACTATCAACACACTCCTTAGAATCATTCAAGATACGAAGAGGCAATGTAGTTCTGCCTTTGTGTTCATCTAGTGTCAGAAAAGTATTAAAGTCACCACCTATTATCCATGGCACTGAGATGTTCCTGAAATGTCAACAAGATTAGTCCAAAGAGACCTCCTTTCATTGATAGTATGCCTTCCATATATGACTGACCAAGCAAAAGGTTGTTGCATTTGTTGATGGATAAAAGAGAAAAGAGTTGTTTGAACACCATGGCTCACATCAACTAGCTGCAAGTTTGAGTTCCAGAAAAACCAAATATTGCCTTGGCAGGTTTCTATAGCATTTGAGAAGCCTAGCTTTAGACGAAAAGAAATAAGCTTAGTAGAATGCTGTTTAGGTTCAATAATTACCAAGATGTCCAGTTTTGTGTGACGTAGCAAAGAAATCAAACGATCTAGTGAGGTGCGAATGCCACCAACATTCCATGTTATAGCATTCATAATGAGGCTGGGGGTGGTGTTGAACACAAACGTGTGGCACTTCGAGTTACTACAGCCGATGGTGGTCTCGGTGGCAATTCATGTCTATGGCGTCGTCTACGTCTAGATGCAGTAGGAATAAAGCCATCAGTATCTGGGGCTGTGCTAGCTAAGCATTCATGCAGGATATCTTCGTCATCATCAGCAGCCTCAATCATTTGCTGCTGAAATTGAGAACGTGAGACTATATCTACTTGGGGATTTGTGTTGTCAATGTGGTCAGTATCGGAATCTGAGACTTGACAATAATCCGGGTCATCTATATTGGTTTGGGTATGGATCTCTTGATTATCCGGCATACCCTGCAGCGATTGATGCGGTAATGAATGTTGATCATCCGTGGCAGAGACAACATGACGTTGTTGTAGCGATTGCAAAAAAGTGTCCCTATCTTCATTGTGATTATCATGAGTGGAGGAAGGCTGGAGTATTTCCGGCACTGTATCAGTAACAACTTGTGTAGGAGCAAATTGAGGCATAGCATCTGCAATGGGCTCCGCATAAATATTGGTTCCGTTATCCGATGCATGAGAGGAAGATGCTATTTTCTGGAGTAATATCTTATTGCCTTGATCAAAGGTCGAAGCTTGCTGCTTCTTCTTTGGAGTCCATCTGGTGGCATTCTTCTGGGGTTTGGATATTTTTTCTACAGAAGCATCTCCACATGCAGAGGTTACGTGACCTAGCCGGCGACAGTCAGCACAGAATGATGGTAGATCTTCGTAAACTATCTGCTGCTGTATTATTTTCTGTTTCCCTTGTAAGAATAGTTTCTTAGGGAGATCTTTGGATACATCAGCTTCTACACAAACGCGTGCTACGGAAGGACGAAGGCCATCAGCGGTTGCTACGTCAAGTTTAATGGGGTGACCGACAACCCTAGCAATTTCAAAAAGTGCTGCCTTTTGATGAAAGTGCAGTGGCAAACCCGGAAAAGCCACCCAAATGGGAACGATCGGAGCATCTGCAGAAGGATCAAAATCAATTGTCCATTTGGTTACTCGCATTGTACAGCCGGCGATCGTCCATGATTGACGATAAAAGAAACGTATGTAGTCTTGTTCATGGAGAAAATTCAGCAACACATGAGACTGATCTGAAAGTGTAATCTTGACGTCAGATTTGAACCCAATACGATTGAATACTTCGTGGATGACCTTTAACGGTGACCGGCCAAACCAAAACGTACCAACTAGAGAAAACCTGTAAGGGGCGGCCAAAGCATCTATTTCCTCATCAGAGAAGGAGATCAAGGGATGTCCTTTGTGTTTAGAAATTATCTTAGGCGAGATTTGTGCTTGATCGGAAGTGGACTGAGCAGCAATTGCGGCAAAAGATCGCTGAGCGCCGCCGGTAGGGAGAGAGCCTGGGGAAGACGACGCCATTCCTTCCACTTATTATCACAAATTTATATATATATATATATATATATATAAATATATATTTTTTTATTAAAGAAACTTTTATTGAATGGCCTCACTTGTTGCGGAGGAAAACCATATTACAAATATCAGAGTATGAGAATAAATGATACAGCGAGCTAACAATGGCATATCTCCAGTCGTATATGATATGCCGCATTAAAACCTTGTCAAGTAAAACCATCCTTGTGGATAAAACCTTGGAGAAGGAAAAAGCGTACATATTTATATGGCTGTCATTGATATTGTCGCTAACAAAAATTGAATACATGTATTTACGTGCTGCATAAGTAAAAACTCTACTAGTCTGTGGTGGTTGAGGATCGGTTAAAGCTTTTGATGCTCCGTTGCTTGATCTTAATGATTGCATCTTGACATGTACCTCGTGGGAGTACAGGGAAGAAGTTATGCCAAGAGCAATGGTAAAAGAAATGAGAACAGGCAAAAGAGTCAGGCTCATACCCAAGTCGCCTTGGCGTTGCATGAGCCAAGGCGACGATCTTCTGTGATTGCCTTTGAGTAGTAGAATCCAATCATGTCGCGCTTGTAGAGCCACTGTCGCGGAGACTTCATGTGCACGAAGTGATGGTTGTGTTGCCGCACTCATAAACGCCACCGTGATATAGGTCCCAATCCATGTCCATGGAAATAAAAAGAGCAAGATGTCAGGGAATATCATGTAGAATAAAAACCAGACCAATAAGTAAGTATGCATACCGGGCCTGCCCCCCTTGGGATATAGGTAGGGTTAGGAAATGATCGCCAATCCATGTGGAAGACTGTAAACTGTTATATATTACGCTAGTTGGACGAAGGAGATATCCGATGAGATGGAAGCTCGAACTAATGGAGGTAGTGTAGAAGAATTATAATATGTTGTGCTAGGGTTCCAACATGGCATATTGAGCAAGGTAGTGCGCTGCCATATTTGCCTCTCGATAAATGTGATGAAAGTCCATGTGATGTAGATGAATTAACGTTTGAAGCAGGCAAAGATAATAGTTCCCATGAACAATCTGTGGACATGACAAACGAGATATCATGTGAGCACAATCTGACTCAATTATTATTGTGCGATACAGGGGAAGAAAATATAAAAGTCCAAATGCTGCTGCCTGAATCTCAGCATTGAGAGGAGTACTTGGAGGCAGTCAGAATGAAATTGCTCCCACACATGAGCCAACGTGATCACGTAAAATCGCACTCCCTCTTGCATAATGACTGCCCACTGCCGCATCTATGTTTAATTTTAAACGACCGGGAGGAGGGGTTAGCAAAGGAATAAAGTGAGGGCGCGGAGACGGTAATGATGGAAGCCAAGAAAAATTCCGCCTTGATCCAACCGCTAACTTTGATCCCGCTATTGATTTGTACCACAAAATAATATCATAGCGGATAGAGGCTTGCAGTGATGTGAATGTAAAATTATTTTGCTCCCCATAGATTATAGAGGCATAGGCCTGCCATATGTTATGCACAATCATTGCCGGAATAATGATTTTGAACACGCCAAGGAGAGATGAAAAAGAAGATCGATACCACCAAGATAGCAGATACTGACGAAGATGTAACGATGATGGAGGAGGACAGTGTAACTCACTAGCCAAATAAAGCCATAATGGACGTACCCTTGATTAGTATAAGAAAACATGATCCACTGTAGTCGAAGCAGACTTACAGAACAGACATTGCATTGGGCGAGAAGTGGAAAACCTACCAATATAGTCCTCAAATGGCACCGCTAAGTGGAAAAGTCGCCATAGAAATATCTGAATAACGGGCGAGTGGTGTTTAAACCAAATAAACCTCGCCGAAAGTAGTCTAGGAGTGGATATGCGGCAGATGTCATAAGCACTGCGCAAAGAAAATTCTCCTGTGTCCGTGGGTAGCCATGTGATGTGGTCGTCTTGACCATCTATCTGAGAGAGGCAGATAGGATGAATTTTGCAAATAATTTTCGAAACTGGTGAATCTGGTAATCGAGGCAGATAGTCTTCCCGGCGACCATATTTGGCATGCATATATTTATTCCAAAGCATAGAATGCTGCTGATACGTCCACCAAATGCGGCAGTCGTACGCGCGCTGTAACGTGCTAAGGTCTCGAAGGCCTAATCCGCCCTCCTCACGTGGCATGCAAATAGAGGTCCATGATACCCAGTGATGCCTGCGCCCCCAATAAAAAGATGCCATCTTCCGTTCTATGATTTTAATCACCGATTTTGGCAGACCTCCAGCAGCAAGGATATGTAATGGCAGGGATGCTATCACTGAACGTAACAAAACTAGACGACCAGCAGAGGTAAGTAGTCGACAGTGCCAACCCTGAAGTCTATCATCGATATGCTGCAATAAGGAAACACAATATCTAGAACGGTTGATGCACTTGTGCAAATATGAACCAAGGTATCGGAAGGGTAAGCTGGAACTTTGCATGCTTATGATACTTTCAATATCTTGCCGTTGTTGTATTGTAAGAGTGGAAGATGGAATAAAAATGCTTTTCTAAAAATTAACCTTTTGACTAGATTCCGTTTCATATTTAGTGAGGAAAGCATGGAAACGCCGAAGATTGCGGCGTGTACCTCTTAAGAAAACCAACAAATCGTCTGCATAGGCCAGATGTGTGATAGTAAATGGAATCCGTCCCAGGCGGAGAGGCTGCAATACACCAGATGCTATCAGGTCTTTCAACCCTCTGCTGAAACCCTCTAAAGAAAGAATGAACAGTAAAGAGATTAAAGGGTCTCCCTGCTTTACTCCTCTGTGGGGCCGAAAGGTAGAGGAAGGCTGGCCATTAATCAAAACTTATAGTGTTGTTGCACATAAATGGTTGAGGATAATGCGAATGAAAAATTCAGAGAATCCAAATGAGCGCAGTAACATTTCCAGATATTCCCAACTGACTCTATCAAATGCTTTCATCATATATAGTTTCAAGCGTAACTGAGAACCCCCCTTATCCAGCATATGTATCATTTCCCGAGCCATTAGTACTTGGGTGGAAATATCCGAGCCTGGTAGGAAGCCTGTCTGCTCTGGATATATTAGCTTGAGGAGCAATGTGTTAAGGCGACTAGCAATGGTTCCTGTACATACTTTGCTCAAAAAATTGGTGAGACATATGGGACGAAAATCACTAAAGGTTGCAGGGGATGACTTTCTGGGGATCAGTGTGGTTAATGCACTTGCCATCATAAAAGGTTGAGGAATTCCAAGGAAAAATTCATGCACTGCTTTGACCACATCAGTATGAATAATTGACCAGCAAGATCGATAAACTTACCATTGAATCCATCGGGTCCTGCTGCACTTTGAGGGTCCAGGTGCCAAACCGTCGATTTGACCTCCTCCTCCATCGGTAACTGAGTAAGTGTGGAGTTATTATCCGAAGAGACTAAACGTGGGATGTGACAAAGTATGTCATCATAGATATGAGTAACCTCGTGAGCAAATAAGGACGTGTAGAATGACACGGCTTCCGCCATAATTGCATCGGGTGTAGTGTCATTTCGCAGTATTTATTTGCGGAATACGTAGTTGCAATCGTCGTCCCTTGACAATAGAATGAAAGTACCTTGTGCTAGCGTCACCATCTTTTAACCATCGGACACGAGCTTTTTGCTTCCAAACATGCAGCTCATATAAGGAAGCCTGGAGATATTCGGCTTTAGCCCTGTGATACACTTCTCCATTCGTTTCTGTTGGGTCCATGTCCCAGTCATTCTCAGCTCGAGAGAGATTAACTTCTGCTTGTTTTACATTAGAGAATATGTTGCCAAAAAATTCCTTATTCCAACTCTGTATGTCTTTCTTCAGTCGGAGTAAATCGGAATAAAAACCATACATGCCACCAGTCGTAGGATAAGAAGTCCAGGCATTATGCATATAAGCGTGGAAGTCTGGATGAAGCAGCCAAGAGTCCAAAAAACGGAATGGGCGGCGGACCTTAGACGGGCATAAGCGACATATTAACAACAAAGGCATGTGATCAGATGTAATGCGGGAAAGATGTGTGAGCTGTACATCATCAAACTTATCCTGAAAGGCAGAGTTGATAAATAACCAATCCAATCGCCTACGGACCCTTCCAAGGCCTCTGCCATCGGTCCAAGTAAATTATGGCCCGTGAAATTGTGGCGTCATCAAGGAACATGATTCAATGCAGTCATTAAAATCCTGCAATGCAGAGAGGGATGGCTGCTATCGGCCTTCATGATCACACAGAGAGCAAAATGAATTGAAATCTCCTCCTACCATCCATGCCAAAGTAGAAGTTTCTGAGAAAGCACATAAAGAATCCCATAATGAGCGGCGTAGAAATGTTGTGTGCTTGCCATAGACTACCGATAATATAAAAGTTAACTGCAGAGGCTGAAACAGAAGGGTAAAGTGTACTACTTGGTCGTGATCCTGCACTGACACCAAATGAAAGTCTGAATCACGTAAGAAAAACCAAATGGGTTCTGACTGAGATGAATAATGATTTGAAAAGCCAAGTTCTAAAAAAAACAAGTGATACTTGAGGAAGAGTGTTTAGGTTCTATCAGAGCAAGTAAATTTAAACGACGATCACGTATCAAATGATGTAATCGAGGTAGAGAGGCACGCATGCCTCTTATATTCCATATCATGATATTCATTGAGAAAGAGTAGTGTCACTTCCGTGAATGGCATGAGAAGCAGTGCGTGTGAGTATAGTAGAGGGTAGCAGCAGAGGCAAATCTTTTCTGGCCCTTCGCTTTCTACGAGGGACGACTGGTATAAAATCTGCAGAATCTATGGAATCCTGCAAGCGCGATATTAAAGCTTCCGTGTCCTATGACAGAGGGATCAGCTGCATGCGGCGAACAACCTCTTCCGGGACTGTTGGAATGTCAGAGTGTTGGTCTTCCCTAGGCAGATCATTATCAGAAGAGTGTGCCATCTCACAATTATCTGACATATCCTGCAATGGGGCTGCAGTATTCTCGCAAATTAAATCGTCATTCAAATCATCATTCGCAGGTGGAGGAATTGCAGTTGGTAGATCTTTCGGGTTATCATCATTCGGCGATGCTGGAGCATCATGTGTATGCTCAACAAGGATGTGCCAGATGGTGGTTGTATAGCAGTCTTTTTCATAACTGGAGTCTATCGCTGTGTTGGCTTGCGAGGCGGTGGAGGTGGCAGTGGAAGTGGCAATGTTGTTGATTTTTGCGGGGGGACATGAGGTCAATGCATGGCCTAACCGTCTGCATAAAGTGCAAAATAGAGGCAGATCTTCATATACGACAGACTGCAGGATAAATCTGTTCTTTGCCTGCAAATAAATCTTTTGTGGTAATTCCTGGGAAACATCAACTTCCACACAAACTCTAGCAACTGAAGGCCTCAGTCAATCAGATGTGGCCACGTCAGGTTTGAGGGGTGATCCAGTCAGGCGGACTATTTCAAACATGGCCTCTTTACAATGAAGATGGATCGGGAGACCGGGGAAAGCGATCCAAACTGGGACAATAGGAACATCAGTGGTAGGATCAAAGTCTACAGTCCATTTCGTTATGCGCATATGACAACCCGATATGTGCCATGAACGATGATAGAAGCAATGCAAATAATCAGCCTCATTCCGAATATTCAACAAAATGTGCGTTGGATCAATTAGTGTGATACGAAGATCATGGTAAAAACCGATTTTTTCAAATACTTCTTGTATGACTTTCAAAGGAGGGCGACCATACCAAAATGTACCCACCAAAGAGTATTTGAAAGGCGCAGCAAGGGCATCAATCTCTGAATCCAAGAAGGAGATCAAGGGTATACCTTTATATCGAGAAACTGTCTTGGGCGAAATGCTGATCTTTTGTGATGAGGATTCCCCGAAGACAACCACCTCAAATCACGGCGGCAGTGCGGAAGCCATTGACGATGGTGCGGCGCTGTCGAATTGTGCAGCACCGAAGAGTGTATCGGGTATATTAGAGTCCAGAGGGTCCAAGGCAGATCGAGTGCGGAGCGAAGAAGCGATGACAGGGTCAAAATTCTATGGCGGCAGTTGTCACCGCGTGATCGCCGGCGTGCGCCAGAGCATCATATCGTGTTCACAAATAATTGTATATATATATATATATATATATTCAGACATACACTACTGCCCATCTACTAGCGCGTTATGGTCTAAGAGCCGCAGGGGTACAGACATACACGTCAGCTTCTGCTCTGCCCTGTGAAGTGCGAGGAGCAGTGATCCTGGACACCACTCTTCCAAATTTTTGCTTATGAGTTACACAATGGTTTGGCCTTCACACTTGTGGGTTGCCTATGTCCATATTTGGCATAGGCAGCCTTGGTATGTCCATATTGCATTATACCTTATGTGCTGCTTTATACATTCGCATGATCCCTATCCTGTATCCTTGGATAACTGTTTCTATTTTTATGCGATGTGGGGTGACTGGCATCAACGTGCATGGGATCTAATTTGTAGTGGTCGACATAGCGCAGTCAGCTAGAGGTTGCCCGTGGTCGATTGGCTACGGGCAACGCGGGTATCGCTTTCTTTCTTTCGTCATGCTTATTCTATGGCGTATTTTCTGAGATGTCATTAATATATTCTCTGCGATTTGCACGAGGTGCTGCATGCCGCCAATGAAGGACCAATCAATCATCTGGCTTGCTGTTGCCATCAAGAATTACACTGCTTTACCTTGCTATCTACCTCATCATCGACATGCATGATTTCAGCCAAACGAAGACGATGCTTGTTTCTCTAATTTCTACACAATTATACATCTTCTGCTCTAACCTTCCAATCATATAAATATGTACGCTTTTTCCTTCGTCAAGGTTTTATCCACAAGGGTGGTTTTACTTGACAAGGTTTTAATGCGGCATATCGTATATGACTGGAGGTTGCGCATACTTAATTTTCTTCATTCGCTTTTCTCTTATGATGACACTTACTTTTAATTTTTGGTGTAATATGGTTTTCCTCCGCCATAAGAGAGGATTTTCAATAAAATTTCTTTACATAAAAAAAATATATATATATTCAGATTCTTTTAAAAGGCACTATACGCATATATTCTAACGTACTACCGACACGTTATATATTTTACAAGCGTACGTTAACGTCACACAACTATACTTACCTCATATTTATGAGTATATTCAGGTCTTATATCATATGATACAAGTCATGGTGATGACAAAATTATTACGACACGTTATAAGGTTCTAAACCAAAAATTGTCGTATCGGGTGACTACCGAAACTTCGCTAATGTGTCACTACTCGCCATATATAGATGGCCAGCCCCTACACTTCAAAAATGGCCACAAATTTCGTGGCTTACATGATATATTCAACTATAGAATCATTCCATGTTGGCACACACAAATCACCACAATTAAGGCCAAATTGTGGAGATTTCAAATTCAACATTTTTGTCACATAGGGCACCTCTTACTTCAGCCTTTAGAGCTGAATACTCAAGTTATTCTACATATATTATGTGTGATATAATATATATAACATGTGCAAAAAGTTTGAATTTAATCGGAGAAAAATCGCGTAATCGACAAAAGTCAAAAATTCGGTTTTCTACGAACACGTCACACGGAACTTTTTTGGCATGACATGTAACATGTATCTAGACACTTTTTACATATTCAATACATACTAAAGTGTTCTAGAATATTCAAATTAGAGATGATTGGAATATACTATATGTGTATAATTATTATGCATTATTTTACAAAGTTTACAAAAATAAATTCAGCACATGTTCAAGCTCAATACATATGCCTACTCAGCGTTGATGGAGCCTATGTGGAGCTTAGTTGGCATCTTGATTGGTGAAAAATGGACTATAAAAGGTTAGTGACATAATGGAGGAAGCTACACAAGGTAATGTTATAAACTTTGTTACAAATCAAGGTGGCCGAATTTTGTGTGCTAAATGATGATTAATTTGCTCTTCATTTTCAAGGGATTGATGTAATACTAATATGTCAATAAATTGAACATATTTGGAATATTACACATGCTGGAAATTTCAGCATGTGTTGAATAAGGTGGCCGATGTTTTTGAGTTAAATGAAGACAATTTATCTTGCAAATTAAGCGGGATTGATTATGTGATTTTTGTCAATGTTTTTATGAATAATTTGGCACATGTTTTAAGTGAAATTTTCAGATGCTTACACTCATAAAATGATGACAAATCTCATCCAAACAATGAGTGCCAAGTAAGCAAGGCCAAGATAATCATCCAATCAAATGGTGCCAAGTAAGCAAGTTGATGTCACATCTATACACGGCATTCTTCCAAGGACTTAAAAGAGAATTTCCAAGGGGAAGAAAAGACCTAGAGTGGGCGGACATATTGAGATAAAAGGAAGAGAAGAAGAGCAAATCAAACACAAGACAAGTCTTAGAATTTCTAAAGTGCAAAACGTTTCTATACTCTCTTCTTCTACACTTCTTTCTTCTCTTTCTCTCTCAAAGCCTATTGTATCTATATTCAAATATATTGAATATGCTTTGTATAGACAACCATACATGCTCATTGCTGTAAAAGGTTCATCAAGGTGTGATCAATCCTTCATTCGTTTGGTGGTGGTGTTCGTGGAAGGTGTAATTGCTTGTATCATTTGTAAAGGGTTGGAGTTGGTGCATAACTCCATCAACCCTGTGTGGTAAGGTGTTATTTTGTTTAGTGATAACCGAGGAAGGTGTCCTCAAAGACTAGAGTAGGTTGATTTAACCGAACTAGTATAAATTTCCTTGTGTTCTCTACTTTTCAGAACTTTACTTTCAGTTTCTTGCACTGTACACCATTTTCATTGCAGTAGTAAAAATATCAAACAAATTTCAAAAATCACAAAACTTTCCAGAATCATAGACACAGGTTTTAAGTTTCATTTGGCGCAAGTTTCAACGCTTTTGGACAAGTATAAGTCATTCAAAAGTTAATAGTTCTGAGACTAGTGCAATCTGATTTTAGACTTGCAAAGGTTGAGAACGTGAATGTATTTGATATACTTCCCAAAGGAAATTTTCAAACCGTTTTCAACCTAATTAAATAAATATAGTAAGGGGTTTGTCAATAAAGTTTCAGACCATTTGGAGCCACGGTTTAATCGGTATAAATTTTTCAAATCAGACTACCGTTTCTGGCATATTTGCGCAATCTGACCATAAACAATTTTTCAATAGGTTAAAGGTTGAATTTTGATCTGAAATTTTTAGGAGATATTCAGAAGATCGGAGAATACAATCTCACCAAATTGTAGAATTTTTGAAGGACTGAAACCTAGTTTTTCAAACGTCGCAAAACAGGTCTTGAAAACAGAAATTGTTTTCAGATGTTGTTCTTTTGGATTAAAACATTTTTAAAAACCAAATTTTCTACACCCACTATTCAACCCCTCAGCCCTCTAGTGGTGCCTTGCAGGTCCTACAAGTGGTATCAGAGCCAGGCACACTCATAACAAGAAGATCCAACGATCGTATTGAGATGGTAACCACTAGCTTCAAAACCGAGCAAGAAGGTATGTCTAGTCAAAGGCCTCCTCTTTTTGTTGATGAGTCCTTTATTCAATGGAATTAAGAATGAAACTTTTTCTTATGGCTATTGATATTGATCTATGGTCCATCATAGAAGACGGTCCATTTGTTCCTTCAAAATTATCTGCTGTAGATGGTGTGACACTAGAGATTGTAAAGCCAAAACAAGAATATACTAGTGATGACAAAAAGAGACTAAGCATGAATGCTAGAGCCATGAAATTACTCTTAAACAGGCTAAGCAAAAGTGAATCTAGTTACGTATCTAATTGCTCTAGTGCTCAAGAAATGTGGAGAATTCTTGAGATGAAACATGAAGGGACTAGCCAAGTAAAGGAGTCCAGGATTAATATGCTTATGTCCATACTTGAGTCTTTTAAATTATTGCCAAATGAGTCTATTGTTGATATGGATCTATGCTTGACTAACATTTATAATTCTCTTGAGTCTCTTGGCAAAGCTTTCTCTACTCAGGAAAAGGTCCAAAAGGTACTACGAAGTCTTCCATCCGAGTGGGACCCTAAAGTGACAGCTATAGAGGAAAGCAAAGAAACTAAATCAATAAAATTGGAGGAATTAATTGGATTGCTATAGGTATATGAAAACAAACTCACTTTAAGAAAATCGAAATCAACGTCAAAACAAGGTAAGACTATTTCTTTTAAATCAAATGAATACGTCCCTACTTCTTCCGATCACGTAGATGATAGTGACTCTGAATCGGATAATGATGACTTAATACTATTGGCTAAAGGTTTGTGAAAATTCATGAGAAAGTCATTTAAAAAAAACCTAAGGCTATTTCCACTAAAATAAATAAAAATAAAACCAATGACAAGGACGTGAAGTGCTACGAATATTGGAAACTTCGACATTTATCTTATGACTGCCCTAATAAGGACAAACAAACATATAAACACCTTGACAAGGATCGAACCAAAACTAGACTCGTCTCAGAACCTAAACAAGGGAGAAGAGCTCTCAAGGCCTCCACTTGGAGTGACACATCCGACTCTGAGACTGATACAGAAGAGGAGACAGCACAAGTATGCTTTGTATCCAAAGCATCAAACGAGGTATCTTCTGATTCTGCCTCTGATTCTGAACCTTCATATGATGATCTTTTTAGTCAATATTTAGAACTATATAAATTCACTAAGACTCTTGCAAAAGAAAAGAAACGATTAATTGAAGACAAGAAGTTGTTAGAATCTTCTAACACGAATCATGTTTCTCAATTAAACGATTCAAAAGAAGAGTCGTCATGCATCATCAATGCATTAAAATCAGAGATCACATCATTAACTACACATAATAATGAAATGAAATCCGAGATTTCAAATTTGAAATCAAATAATACAGATTTAGAGAAAATGATGAAACAATTTGACACGGGAACTAACATGCTAGATCGTATTATTTTATCACAAAAACATGATAGTGATAAAACCGGATTAGGTTTCATTGAGACAAACGAAGCATCATGAAAGTAGACACACCTAAGGCATACATGGCGCTTAAGAACGCAAATACCCCATCTCCCTTCATCTCGTCATGCCTCTTCCTCATATCATACAAAATATAATTATGTGTCGTATCGATATGAGAAGAAACCATTGATACATACACGACATTCATTCCATACATCTAGATCACGCACTATGCACACTAACACTAGAACATATCAAAAACGCACACCATGTGACGCGCATAAGGGGATTCTCAGCCAAAGGCCTAATGCTTTCTCACCCCATGTCTACTACACTGCTCCTTCATCTACATTCTTACCATTTGCTAGACCGAGAAGGATAACCTAAGTATGTGTATCGAAAGTTACTTTTACCAAGAGGTGAATAACAAACCCGTAAGGACCCATAATTACAAGGGTACCTAAATCATTGTTGTACATTGCAGGGAACCCATACATCAAAAGACACATCTATCAAGTGGTTCTTGACATTGGTTGCTCGAGGCACATGACGGGTGACCCGAGCTTGTTTTCAAAGTTGAAGAAGGTCACAAAAGGCAGATCTGTGACCTTTGGTGACAACAATGAAGGAAGAATCATCGGAAAAGGTACAATTGGAAGCCCAAGCACTATTCAAATCTCCAACATCTTCTTGGTAAGTAATCTATCATATAATCTTCTTAGCATCTAACTATTTATTGACAACGGTTTTGATGTGTGTTTTACTCATCCATATTGCAACACAATAAATAAAAATGGAGAAACAGTATTAAAAGGAAAAAAGGAAGGAAATATTTTTACGCTTTCTATGGATGACATGTTAGACGCTCATGTTAAGTGTTTTATATCAAATGAACCTAATGTTAATTTGTGGCATAGATGTTTAGGACACATTGGCATTTCAACACTTGAAAAACTTCAACGAAATAACCTAATACGAGGATTGCCTAAGCTTGATTTAGACAACTTTCAGTTGTGTGAATCTTGTATTAAAGGCAAACAAACACGCGAGTCACTTAAACCTAAAAATGAAATTAGCACGTCTAGAGTTTTAGAATTATTATGCATTGACTTGTTTAGTCCTAGTCGCACTAAGAGTCTCGGTGGACGTCATTATGCATGTGTTATCGTTGATGATTTTTCTCGCAATACTTGGACTCCATTTCTTGCAAATAAAGAGATAGTACCATTGAGATTACGAAACTAATAAAACAACTTGAAAATGAATACGGTTTAAATGTGAAAAAGATTAGAAGCGATAGAGGCGGTGAATTTAAAAACAAGAACATTATTGCATTTTGCGAAGAAAAAGAAATCAAACACGAGTTTTCGCCACCTAGAACTCCACAACTAAATTGAGTAGTAAAAGAAAGAATTGGACACTACAAGAAATCGTTAGAACCATGTTGTGTGAAAACAAATTGCCTAGATTTCTGTGGGTGGAAGCCGTAAATTGTGCATGCTATATAATAAATCGCTTGACCATTAGAAAGAAAATAAATAAAACTCCTTATGAGATATTAAATGATCGCATGCCTAAAATTGATTACTTTCCTGTGTTTGGTTGCAAATATTTTGTTTTGAATACAAAAGATAATTTAGATAAATTTGAATCAAAATCAATTGAATGCATTTTTGTTGGATATTCTGTGAATTCAAAAGCATATAGATGTTATGATCCTATCAGTAGACAAATTTTAGAATCCATTCATGTGAAGTTTAATGAATTTGGTGAGGTTGAAAAGATAAAGAATATGACGATGAGTTTGAATTAAAGCCCGTGTTAGATGATGATGGCGCGCATGATGAAGTGAACACACTAGAAATGCATGATCACTTAGAAATGCATGAGAATGTAGAGAATAATCAACCAAGATGGCATAAGGATCACCCACACGATCTCATTATAGGCGAAATTACTCATGGTGTTCAATCGCGTAGAAGAATAAATCCGGATGAAATAAACCAATTTCATGCTATGATATCCGAAATTGAACCTAAAAATGTGTTTGATGCTTTGAGTGATTCTTCTTGGATTGATGCTATGAATGATGAAATAAATCAATTCGTAAGAAATGATGTATGTGATTTAGTGCCACGACCACAGGATAAGGCTATGATAAGCACAAAGTGGGTGTTTAGAAATAAAATGAATGAAGAAGGTAAAGTTGTTGGAAACAGGCGAGACTTATAGCACAAGGATATAATCAAGAAGAAGGAATAGACTATGACGAAACATTTGCACCCGTAGCATGTTTAGAAGCCATACGACTTTTACTTGCTATTGCTTGCATGAAAGGTTTTAACCTTTATCAAATGGACATGAAAAGTGCATTTTTAAATGGCTTTATACAAGAAGAAGTATACCTGAAGCAACCACCCAGTTTTGAAGATTTTAAATACCCCGATCACGTGTAAAAATTAAAGAAGGCACTATACGGTGTAAAGCAAGCACCTAGGGCGTGGTATGATCGTTTTGCTACCTTTCTTTTAGAAAATGGTTTTAAAAGAGGCACGATAGATATCATCCTATTTTTGAAACAAGATAAATCGGATTTACTAATCATTCAAATTTATGTTGATGATATCATTTTTGGATCTACATCTCATAAACTTGTTGAAGAATTTGAAACTTGCATGAAATCCGAGTTTGAAATGTCTATGGTTGGTGAGTTGAATTACTTTCTTGGCTTGCAAATTAAACAAACTAGTACAGGCATTCACATAAGTAAAGTTAAATATGTAAATGACATGATTAAAAAGTTCAATTTTGAGAACTTAAAACCAACCCCTACCCCTATGAGTGTCACCGCTAACTAGATAAAGATGAAAATGGAAAAGACTTTGATAATGCTTTATATAGGTCTATGATTAGTTCTTTGCTAGTAGACCCGATATCATGTTCAGTGTTTGTATGTGTGCATGTTTTCAAAGCCAACTTAAAGTGTCTCACTATAATGCTGTGAAAAGAATATTTCGATACATTAAGCACACCCCCACTTTAGGAATTTTGTATGATAAGCATTATGAATTTGACTTGTATGCTTATACTGATGCAGATTATGGTGGATGCAAAAAAGACAGAAAAAACACAAGTGGCACTTGTCAATTTATAGGAAATTCACTAATTTCATGGTTTTGGAAAAAGCAAGCAAGTGTGCCATTATCTACTACCGAGCTGAATACATGGCACTTAGTCTTTGTTGCACACAACTCTTATGGTTAAAACAACAACTTTCTGATTTTGGTATCACGGTACATCGCATTCCCATTTATTGTGACAGTATGAGTGCTATAAACTTGTCTAAGAATCCTGTACTACACTCTAAATCAAAGCACATAGAAGTACGATATCACTTTCTTCGTGATCACGTGAATAATGGTGATATTATTATAGATCATGTACGCACTGAGGCACAAGTAGCCGACATATTCACTAAGGCACTAAATCAAGCCACGTATGAAAATTTACGCTCAAAATTAGTCATAATTTCTGCTGATTTGGTATAGCTTCATATGTCTTTCCATATTTACATGCATTTTTTATTTTATTTCCAAAATAAAAGGGGGGAGAGAGTGCATGATTTAAGGGAGAGCGAGAATGATTGATTGCAAAAATCAAGGGGGAGAGAATTCAAAATTCGAAATTTGAATTTGTGCACGATTGAAGGGGGAGTGATTAAATTTAAATCATTAACTAAGATTATTTTTTAAATCATCAAAAGGGGGAGATTGTTGAGAAAAAGAGTTTGAATGATTCACAAAGTGCATGATTTAAATAACGCGTGTTAAAAAAATACATGGCACAATTTATACTTGACACGTTTTTGTGACAAACTTTCCTTATATACTTTATATATAATGATGCCGTACTAACAAGCTATGAAGCTTTAAAGCTTGCATCAAATGGCAAACATTTTTTGTGTTTGAACTATTTTCAGGTGCCACCATTAATGAACTAAACTAGTTCATTAAGTGAAGTACTTAGTTAAATGAACTAAGTAGTTCATTAAATGGAAGTATATTTAGAGAAGACATGATGGCACCAAATTGAAGAATGTGTTGAGAAAAAGGGTTTCGGTGATTCACAAAAATGCATGATTTAAACAACATGTACTAAAGAAATGCATGACACATTTTATGACTTGACACATTTTTGCAACAAACCTACCTTAGATACTTTATATATATTGTTGCCGTACTGACAAACCATGAAGCTTTAAAGCTTACGTCAAATGGCAAACATTTGTTGTGCTTGAACTATTTTCAGGTGCCTCCATTAATGAACTAAACTAGTTCATTAAGTGAAGTACTTAGTTAAATGAACTATGTAGTTCATTAAATGGAGATATATTTGGAAAAGGCATAAAGGCAACAAATTGAAGAATGTAAAGTCTTCTCCCACCTATTATCACACGTTTTTATATTTATATATATTCAGATTTTTTAAAATGCACTATACACATATATTCTAATGTACTACCGACACGTTATATATTTTACGAACGTACGTTAACGTCACACCACTATACTTACCTCATCTTTATGAGTATATTTAGGTCTTAAATCATATGATATAAGCCATGGTGATGAAAAAATTATTACAACACGTTACAAGGTTCTAAACCAAAAAGTATCGTATCGGGTGACTACCGAAACTTCGCTAACGTGTCACATACTTGCCATATATAGATGGCCAGCCCCTACACTTCAAAAATGGCCACAAATTTTGTTTCTTACATGATATATTCATCCATAAAATCATTCCATGTTGGCACACACAAATCACCCTAATTAAGTCCAAATTGTGGATATTTCAAATTCAACATTTTTGTCACATGGGGTGCCACTTACTTCAGCCTTTAGAGTTGAATATTCAAGTTATTCTCCGTATATTATGTGTGACATAATATATATAACATGTGCAAAAAGTTTTAATTTAATCGGAGAAAAATCGCGTAATCGACAAAAGTCAAAAATTTGGTTTTCTACGAACACGACACATGGAACGTTTTTGGCATGACATGTAACATGTATCTAGACACTTTTTACATATTCAATACATACTAAAGTATTCTAGAACATTCAAATTACGACTCATTAGAATATACTATATGTGTATAACTATTATGCAATATTTTACAAAGTTTACAAAAATAAATTCAGCACATGTTCATGCTCAATACACACGCCTACTCAGCGTTGATGGAGCCTATGTGGAGCTTAGTTGGCATCTTGATTGGTGAAGAATGGACTATACAAGGTTAGTGACATAATGGAGGAAGCTACACAAGGTAATGTTTTAAACTTTGTTACAAATAAAGGTGGCCGAATTTTGTGTGCTAAATGACGATTAATTTGCTCTTCATTTTCAAGGGATTGATGTTATACTAATACGTCAATAAATTGAACATATTTGGAATATTACACATGCTGGAAATTTCAGCATGTGTTGAATAAGGTGGCCAATGTTTTTGAGTTAAATGAAGACAATTTATCTTGCAAATTAAGCGGGATTGATTATGTGATTTTTGTCAATGTTTTTATGAATAATTTGGCACATGTTTTAAGTGAAATTTTCAGATTCGTACAAATCTCATCCAATCAAGGAGTGTCAAGTAAGCAAGGCCAAGATAATCATCCAATCAAATGGTGCCAAGTAAGCAAGTTGATGTCACATCTATACACGGCATTCTTCCAAGGACTTAAAAGAGAATTTCCAAGGGGAAGAAAAGACCTAGAGTGGGTTTCCATATTGAGATGAAAGGAAGAGAAGAAGAGCAAATCAAACACAAGACAAGTCTTAGAATTTCTAAAGTGCAAAACGTTTCTATACTCTCTTCTTCTACACTTCTTTCTTCTCTTTCTCTCTCAAAGCCTATTGTATCTATATTCAAATATATTGAATAGGCTTTGTATAGACAACCATACATGCTCATTGTTGTAAAAGGTTCATCAAGGTGTGACCAAACCTTCATTCGTTCGGTGGTGGTGTTCGTGGAAGGTGTGATTGCTTGTATCATTTGTAAAGGGTTGGCGTTGGTGCATAACTCCATCAACCCTATGTGGTAAGGTGATATTTTGTTTAGTGATAACCGAGGAAGGTGTCCTCGAAGACTAGAGTAGGTTGATTTAACCGAACTAGTATAAAATTCCTTGTGTTCTCTACTTTTCAGCACTTTACTTTCAGTTTCTTGCATTGTACATCATTTTCATTACAGTAGTAAAAATATCAAACAAATTTCAAAAATCACAAAACTTCTCAGAATCATAGACACAGGTTTTAAGTTTCATTTGGCGCAAGTTTCAACGCTTTTGGACAAGTATAAGTCATTCAAAAGTTAATAATTCTGAGACTAGTGCAATCTGATTTTTTAGACTTGCAAAGGTTGAGAACGTGAATGTATTTGACATACTTCCCAAAGGAAATTTTCAAAACATTTTCAACCCAATTAAATAAATATAGTAAGGGGTTTTTCATTAAATTTTCCGACCATTTGGAGCCACGGTTTAATCGGAATAAATTTTTAAAATCAGACTACCGTTTCTGGCAGATTTGCGCAATCTGATCATAAACAATTTTTTAAAGGGTTAAAGGTTGAATTTTGATCTGAAATTTATAGGATATACTCAGAACATCTGAGACTACAATCTCTCAAAATTTCAGAATTTTTGAAGGCATGTAACCTAGTTTTTCAAACGTCGCAAAACAGGTCCTAAAAACAGAAATTGTTTTCAGAAGTTGGGTTTTTGGATTAAAATATTTTTAAATAACAAATTTTCCGCACCCACTATTCAACACCCGCCCCCCCTTCTAGTGGTACTTTGCAAGTCCTACAAAATGGAAAGTCTCCTGTTACACATCATCACACGTTTTATATATATTATATATATATATATTCAGATTTTTTTTAAAAGGCACAATACACATATATTCCACGTACTACCGACACGTTACATATATTACCAACGTACGTCAACATCACACCACTATACTAACCTCATATTTATGAGTATATTCAGGTCTTATATCATATGATATAAGTCATGGTGATGACAAAATTATAACGACACGTTACAAGGTTATAAATCAAAAAATTGTCGGACCGGGTAACTACCGAAACATCGCTAACGTGTAAGGTACTTGCCATATACAGATGGCCAGCCCTTAAACTTCAAAAATGGCCACAAATTTTGTGGCTAACAAGGTATACTCAGCCATAAAATCATTCTATGTTGGCACACACAAATCATCCTCAATTAAGGCCAAATTATGGAGATTCCAAATTCACTTTCTAAGCACATGTAGGAGCCAACTTTAATTAGCCATTAGAGCTGAATATTCAAGTTATTTTAGGTATATTATGTGTGACACAATATATATAACATGTATAAAAATTTTGAATTTAATCAGAGAAAAATCGTGTAATCGACAAAAGTCGAAAATTCGGTTTTCTACGAACCCAACACATGGAACGTTTTTTGGCATGACATGTAACATGTATCTAGACACATTTTTCATATTCAATACATATTAAAGTGTTCTAGAATATTCAAAATAAGGCTGATTGGAATATACCATACATGTGTAATTATTGTGCACTATTTTACAAAGTTTACAAAAATAAAACTCAGCATATGTTTGAGACACATGACACGCCTAATGCAGCCTTGGTGGAGCTTATGTGGAGCTTAGTTTGTATCTCAATTGGTGGAGGATAAGCCACACAAGGTTAGTGACATAATGGAGGAAGCTACACAAGGTAATATTTCAAAATTTTTAGCAAATGTAACACATGCAGAAAATTTAGTATGTGTTAATTGAGGTGGATGATTTTATTGCCTAAATGTTGATCAATTTGCTTCTCAATATTCAAGGGATTGATGTGTAGTAATATGGTAACATTTCAAAGTCTTGAGCATATAGCACATGCTGAAAAATTCAGCATGTGAGACAATAGGCTGGCCGAATTTATGGTCTTCAATGTGATCAAATTGCTTCCAAATTTGAGGGTATTAATTGTATTATTTTTGGGAATGTTTTGAACTTCAATTTGGCACATGCTTTTAATTTTATCTCAGATTTTTTTAGCCATTAAGTGATGACAAAACTCATCCAATCAAGGAGTGCCAACTAAGCAAGGCCAAGATAATCATCCAATCAAGTTATGCCAAGTAAGCAAGATGATGTCACATCTACACAAGACATTCTTCGAAGGACTTAAAAGAGAATTCTCAAGATGGAGAAGAAGCCCTAGGGGGTGGCCAACACAAAATAAAAGGAAGAGAAGAAAGCCAACTCAAATGCAAGACAAGTCTCATAATTTCCAAAGTGCAAAAAGACTCTCCACTCTCTTCTTCTACATTTCTTTCTTCTCCTTCTCTCTCAAGCCTGTTATACCTATATTCAAACATATTGAATAGGCTTTGTTCATACCACCATACAAGCATCACTGTTGTAAAAGGATTTATCAAGGTGTGATCAAACCTTCATCCTCTCGGTGGTGGTGTTCGTGATCATTGTGATTGCTTGTATCATTTGTAAAGGGTTGGAGTTGGTGTGTAACTCTAGCAACCCTTGTGATAAGGTGTTAATTTTGTTTAGTGATAACCGAGGAAGGTATCCTCAAAGACTGGAGTAGGTTGATTTAACCAAACTAGTATAAAATTCCTTGTGATCTTTACTTTACTGCACAGTACTTTCAGTTTCCAGCACTTTGTATCCATTTTGTCGCAATCTCAAAAATAGAAAAAACGAATTTCAAAAATTATAAAATTTCACAGAAACATAGCTACATCTCTTAAGTTTCATTTGGCGCAACTTTCAACCCATTTGGACAAGTATAAGTCATTCAAACGTTAATAGTTCTTAGACTAATGCAATCTGATTTTCAGACTTGCAAAGGTTGAGAACTTGAACGCATTTGACATACTTCCCAAAGGAATTTTTGAAAACTGTTTCAACCAATTTAAATAAATATAGTTAGGGTGTTGTCGTTAAAGTTTCATACCATTTGGAGTTACGGATTAATCGGAATAAATTTGTTAAATCAGACTATTGTTTCTGACAGATTTGCGCAATCTGACCACAAACAATTTTTCAAAGGGTTACAGGTTGAATTGTGATATGAAATTTTTAGGAGATATTAAAAAAATCTGAGAGTAGAATCTCTCCAAATTTCAGAATTTTTGAAGGTCTGTAACCTAGTCTTTCAAACGTTTCAATACAGGATTAAGAAACAGAAACTGTTTTCAGAAATTGGGTTTTTAGGTTAAAATATTTTAAAAACCAAATTTTCCGCACCCACTATTCAACCCCTCCTTCTAGTGGTGCGTTAAAGGTCCTACACTCCAGGCCATTAACGGCCAACAACAACTCAATAGAATTTTGTACATAACATACACATGCTGGATGCCTTCAGGTAGCTGTTAGAGGAAATGGAAGAATATTGTAATTGGGCCAAGTTGCAAACTGTAGTTAGCAACGTACTTTGAGCTAATTTTATGAATAGTTCTACTAGTGCTAAGTGGAAACTAATGAGTACTTGATTATCTACACGATGAGAAGATGACTGTAGGCTTTTGAATCACTCGATAACGATACTGGGTGAATGAGAAATTAAAGCTCAAAGAAAAAGGAAAAGTCAGCTCAGCTCGGCCCAGACCTGGGCGTGGGCCTAGATAGCGGATTGAGCAGCTGACCTGAAAGGCTTAGGTTATGGACTGGGCTATAGGCCAGACTGCAAGCTATGGACTGCAGGCCAAGTCCTGTAGCACCATGTCGGATCTCGTCAGCCTGAGTGAGAGGTTGTTATTTTCAAACTCGCCAGGTTGTTGAGATAGGATGACAGTTAAATTTGAGAAAATTGTTCAGATTTAGTCGGCCGAGCTGACCTTAAGTTGTTACGATCCGACGGCTCAGATTGAACAGTTAGTTAATCTGACGGCTTAGAGGCAAACCCGATGGGGTTCTGATTCAATGGTTCAGGCTGAGCCGGTATCTGATCCTACGGGAGATTAGAGCGATTGTAACAGCTGACCTAAGAATTTCCTTATAAATAGTGGTTGAGGCTGATCTCAGTAAACACATAATACTTCACGAGCTCTTCTTTTCTTCTCTGCAATTTCCCTCTCTGTGCATCTTTATTCTTCCAAAACATTCTGCATTCAAGTATACCGAGAAGGTGAGGACACTCTTAAAGGTTCGTAGAGTTCAGGGTTATAGTGTCGCACGTCTGAACTGGTCTCCGTTGTATCCTGAGAGACGGTTGCTCCTCTGGTTGGACACAGTGTACTGGAGTAATAACGGCTTAAGAACAAAGTTCTAGACTCACCTCGGACCTCTACTCTGCTGAGCTGAGAAGGTTATTGCCAAGCCGAGCTCTGCTGTGTGCCGAGCTCAGCTATACGTGGGAAGAACGCAGCACTGGTACAGTGTTGCCCAGCCGAGCTCTACTTTGTGCCAAGCTCTGCAGTTCTGCTGAGAACAATCGTTTTTCTGAAGCATCGGTTGATGAGCTCTACTTTGTGCTGAGCTCTACTGTTCGGATCAGGACATCCATTGTTCTGTAGCTCTGTCGTGCTGAGCTCTGCTCGACTGAAGCGGCAGAAAGCACAACACTCGGTTGTTGTGCTGAGGTGCTGAGGTCGGCAGGTCACTGATCAGCCCAGAACGGAAATACAATTGCGGTGAATGGACTGATTGGATCTGTTTGATAAGACTCTCTGCTTCAGCTCGGATGGAAGGCTGACACCACAGAACATTGGTTCTGAAGTGTTGCTCAGATATGTCTGCAGGTCGGCCATACTATACAGAAGTTAATTTGTCTGAATTATTTCCAACAATTCTAAAGACGTTATTGGTTTGATTCTGTACTGATTTTTGATTGTTTTTGATTGTCAGAGACTAAATGGAGAACACGAGTTCAAACTCAGTTCAAGGCGCAGATGTACATAGCTTTGCTCCAATGGCACCAAATGCTAGGGTGCCAAAGAATGTTCTTGCACAGGGTCCTGCCGCGGCCCAAGTGCAGAAACCAGAGAAGTTCAGTGGGAGCTTCTTCAAACGTTGGCAGCAGAAGATGCTGTTCTTTTTGACTTCCGGGACTGGCTTCATTTCTGAACGAGGACACGCCTGTGGGGGGTTCCGAGGAGGACCAGACCCAATCTATGGACTACAAACTCACTGTTGAGGCTTGGAACATCAACAATTATGTTTTTTTGAGCTATATTTTAGGGTGCTTGGACAACTCCTTATACGTTTTGCACTGCATGTACAAAACCGTAAAGGGTCTTTGGCAGGCATTGGAAAAGAAATACCGTACGGAAGATGTCGGCACTAAAAAGTTTATTGTCGGCAAATTCTTGGATTTCAAGATGTTTGACTCTCGGACTGTTGTTTCTCAAGTTGTCAAACTTCAGACATTAGTAGCCGAGATGGAAGAGGAGGACATGTTGCTCAGTGAATCTTTCGTGGTGGCTGTAGTGATTAAGAAGTTACCTCCTTCATTGAGGGAATTCAGAAGCTATCTCAAACACAAGCAAAAGGAGATGATGTTGGAAGATCTGATTGTCCGACCCCGCATAGAGGAAGACAATCGCAGATCTGAACGAAAGCCACAGACAAGTGTTGGTCAGGCCAAGGCCCATGTTGCAGAGGCCAAGAATAAGATGGGCCAGCTCGGGGTGAACAAGAAAGGCAAGCAGATAGCAAAGAAGTTCACTAAGAAATGCTACAATTGTGGCATTCAGAGGCATGTCAGTAATGAATGCAGAAATCCCAAGGAGAAGCAGACCAAGGCAAAGGCCAACATCGTTGATGCCATGGATGATCTGAACCTCTATGCAGTGGTCTCAAAGTGCAATGCTGTGGGGAACATACGTGAATGGTGGCTGGATACTGGCACCACTAGACATGATTGATCCAGAGAGAGATGTTTGTTGGACCATGCACCTTCAATATACACCACTAGAGGGGGGGTGAATAGTGGTTAGCGGAAATTACACTACTACCTTTTGTAAAAATCCTCTTTGAAAACAGAATCTGAGACCACCTCAGATTCAGAACCCATTTTTGAAAAATTAAAACATAAGTGTACACAACTCCAAAAATTATGAAACTTTCCAGAATTTAACTTCAATATGTTAACAAGACTCTGTCCAAGAATCAGACAAAAATAAGAACGTTTGACCCTTCAAACAAATAAAAAGTTTCAGATGGTCAATCTAGACAGAATTGGACAGAATTTTACTGATTTTGAAAAACGTGTTTCTCTTTGAATAGTCAGCCAAAAAGGTAGATATTTATATCAAATCACTCCTTAGGATGTGTAGATGATGTTTCCAAAGGGCTATGACATTAAAAAATTCTTGATAAATACAGAATTTAAGTTTTCTCAAAACTAGTCATATTGCAGCCAGATTGGAGCATTATCTTGCAAAGATTCAAAGACTAACTTTCCCTTGCTCAGATCAAGAGATTCTTGTTGAAAATGAAAGCTATCTGAAGTAAAATTCCATCAAAAATCACGAATTTTGAAAGTGTTTAGCTATTTTTTCAAAACGTGAGAAGTTGTGTGAAAACTGCAGTTAAAACGGGCAGAATGCAGCAATGAAGAAACAAGACAAGAACACCAAGAATTTATCCTGATTCGGTCAATATGACCTACTCCAGTCCCAAGAAACACCTTTCCTTGGATTTCAATATGAAATGAATCACCTTACAACAAGAACCAACCTTGATCCTTGGGTTATACACCAACCCTATTCAAGACTTGGATGAACACCTTGTATGCAACACTTAGTTGCAACACCTCTACCACCTATTGATGTAGCCTTATGAAAATGGCTAATCATTATTACAGATGAAGCTCAATAGGCTTTTATCTCATCAAATACACCAATAACATCTTTGCTACAAAGAATGGAACAAGAACAATAAGAAGAAGATGATATCTAGAAAAATCAACAAATGGTTTCAAGTGAGCTTCAAGTGTGTTTCATCTTCTTCACCATTGCCTCCTATTTATAGTGTGAATTGAGCCTTGGAGATAAGAATGCACATGTGTCACCACCTTCATCATCAATTCCAAGTGTCTTCACATCATTGGTTGGCCTTTGTACAGTTGGCAAAATGAGACAACATAATTGGTCCACCTTGGCATCACTTTGTTGGCCGAATTCAAGCTCCAAAAGTGACTTGGAGTTATCTTGAAAATGTGAAGATAATAACAAGGGATAATACTCCACTATCCCCTTAACTACTTGGCATAAACATAGGACATGTAAGAGCTTCATTTTGACTCAAAAATCTGATCACAACAGCCTAGTAGCCGTTGGCTACCATTTTGAAAATCCAAGTTGGCAATTTTTCCAACTAGCTCCTTTTTGGTTGGTCCGCTTGTCACCAAGATATAAAATGAGTACACCAATAATATCATCTGATAATACACGATTTTTGACCCATATATATGTATACCAACTCAGATTTTTGAAGAAGAAATCACCACATAATAATTGACAAGATTATGTCAACATGTAACACCAAAATTCTAATATTTCTTCTTGTATGTTGTGATCATTTCTACACCTTTAAAACCTTCGATATCTCTGAATAATGATGATAAATATGCTCTTATAACATATATAAGAAGGTCATCAAGAAAGAAATAGAATGTGACATCACAATTTGTCATATATCCCGCTATAGTCAACAATATCATCATTTGAGAGAAATAAGATAAAATCACTCTATAATCTTCAAATTAATAATAACTCAACTCCAGAATGAAGATAATAATATGCTCAAGAGATTCTTTGAGTGAAAATACCAAAAATACCCTCAAGGGTGAAATGACCAAAATGCCCTTAGTGAGAGAAAACTACAGAAATGACCCCGATGGTCAGAAATGCATATAATACCACCTTTGTATTGATTTATAATAAAATCCATTCTTGATGTATATCCACCATATCATGTTTGTACAAAACTCAAAATACCAATTTTTTGCCATTTTTTGGTAAGTTGTAGAAACTTCCAAGGCACGTTAGTTCACAATATATTTATAACCATCAAAAACATATAATCACATAATGAACATGTATAAATCATATACAAATGAAAACAACCTTTTTATCACATTTTAGAAAATAATTTCTAAAAACACCAGACATTGATCAATCGAAGTGGCTCAGGTTGAGAGATAGATGTCTCACCAAAAGTTTCTAAGTTTGCCTCTGACCTGCATCGATCGATCGAGGTGAAGGTTTGATGTACATCGATCGATCGATGTGTCTCAGGTTTAGAGATCGATGTCTCACAGTAAGGTCTTGAACTTTTACTGTCTTACGTAAATCGATCGATGTAAGGGATCTATGTACATAGATCGATCGATGTGCAACAACCTGAGCAATCGATGTCAAATTTGTCAACTTTTAATTACATATAACACCATTTATAACATTTTTAAATATTTACCATTTAAAATCATGCATTTGAAAATTATCCAAACATATTTCTCAAATTTGTACCAATTGTTTTAGAAACTAATTTCCAACCAATTACCAATTGTTTTCACATTGTTTTCAAATTCTTAAAATTCTCAACTCTCATGAATTCATGTTCTCTTCCTCAACTTATACTCTCCCCCTTAACCTACGCTCAACTTTTACCAATTGAAACTTAGCCATATTATTCAACCATTCAAATTATGACTTACCAACTATAATCATGTTCTTATTCTATTCTCCCCCTTTATTTTGCAAATCATGCAAAAGATAAAACTACGCAATGGTATCGTAAGTCATCATACCTAACTTGGCTCGTAAGTTTTCAAAAATGGCTTAATTAAGGGGTTTGGTGAAGATATCAGCTATTTTGTGATAAGTTCTTATATGGTTTATAACTATATCCTCATTTTGAACATGATCTCGAAGGAAGTGATATCGTACCTCAATGTGTTTGGCCTTATAATGAAGCACCAGATTCTGAGAAAGATTGATTGCACTTGTGCTATCGTAGAAAATTGGAATCTTATTCATTTTAATGCCAAAATCACTAAGTTGCTGTTTAAGCTAGAGTATTTGGGTAGTACACAAACTCAATGCTATATACTCGGCTTCGGTGGTAGAAAGTGCTACACTAGCTTTCTTTTTAGAAAACCAAGAGATCAAGTTGGTTCCTATGAATTGACAAGTACCGCTAGTGGATTTTCTATCTAATTTGCAACCACCATAATCAGTATCACTACATGCGTGTAATTCCAACTTAGTGTTTCCATCATACCACGGTCCTAAGTGAGGTGTGTGCTTAAGGTATCTAAGGATCTTTTTCACCGCATTGTAATGTGATACCTTAGGACAAGATTGAAACCTAGCACACATACACAAATTAAACATGATGTCAGGTCTTGATGTGGTTAAGTATAATAGTGAGCCAATCATATACCTATATAGTGTGTCATCAAAAGGTTTACCATTTTCATCTTTATCTAGTTTGGTGCTAACACTCATTGGTGTAGGTGTTGGTTTCAACTCTTCAAAGCCAAACTTCTTAATCATATCATTGACATACTTAAGTTGGCTAATGTGAATTCCTTGAGGGGTTTGTTTGATTTGGAGTCCTAAGAAATAATTCAACTATCCTACCATTGACATTTCAAATTCTTACTTCATACACTCTTTGAAGTCTTTTACTAAGGTAGGGTTAGTTGAACCAAAGATTATATCATCTACGTATATTTGAACTATTAATAAATCATTATCTTTTCTTCTTAGGAATAATGTATTGTCTATGGTTCCCATTTGATAATTATTTGCAATAAGAAAGTTTGCAAATCTATCATACCAAGCTCTTGGAGCTTGTTTCAAACCATATAGAACTATCTTAAGCTTGTAAACATAGTTTAGATTCTTTGGATGTTCGAATCCAGGGGGTTGTTTGACAAACACCTCTGGTTGGATGTATCCATTCAAGAACGCACTCTTGACATCCATTTGGAAAAGTTTGATGTTGCTTAGACTTGCAATAGCAAGTAACAATCTAATCGCTTCTAGTCGTGCAACGGGTGCAAAGGTTTCTTCATAATCTATACCTTCTTGTTGATTATATCCTTGTGGGACTAGTCTAGCCTTATTTCGTGTGATGTTTCCTTGTTCATCCATTTTATTCCTAAAGACCCATTTGGTTCCTATTATAGACTTGTCTGCAGGTTTAGGTACTAAGTCCCACACGTCTTTCATGGAGAATTGATTTAATTCCTCATGAATAGCATCTATCCATGATATGTCACCTAAGGCTTCCTTAACATTCTTAGGTTCTATGTGTGAGACTAAATTATGTCCTTCAAGTTGACTTATGTTTCTATGTGTTCTAACTCCAACACTTGGATCCCCAATGATTAATTCTTTAGGATGCCACCAATTACTAGATTGACCAGGTTCACCCTCATCTTGTTCAAATGTTTCATTAGTGTGAACATTGTCGTGTATAATTGAATCATCTTGTAAGTTAGTTGTATTATCTTCCAATTGCAAAATCTCTTCATTTATTTCATCTAAGGGTTCATGCATGTCATGTTCAGGGGGGAGTTGGTTCTAGATGATCAAGTACAGGCTCAAGTAATACATCATCATCAAACATATTTTCAACATTATTCTCATGTTTAGGTTGAGTTTTATCACTAACTTTAAAGCATGTATTTTCATTGAATTTCACATGTATAGATTCAATTATTTTTCTAGATGCAGGATTATAACACCTATATGCTCTTGAATTAGTTGAATAACCAACAAATATGCATTCAATAGACTTTTGTTCAAACTTGCCTAGATTATCCTTAGTGTTCAACACAAAACACTTACATCCAAAACCCTTAATATAATTTACTTTAGGTTGTCGATTGTTTCACAATTCATAAGGTGTTTTATTTAAATTCTTTCTAATAGAAAGCCTATTTATAATATAGAATGCATAGCTAATTGCTTCAGCCCATAAATATTTTGGTAATTTATTTTCACATAACATTGTTCTAGCAACTTCTTGAATTGTTCTATTTTTACGTTCAACAACTCCATTGAGTTGTGGTGTTTTAGGTGGTGAGAATTCATGTTTGGTTCAATGTAATGCACAAAATTTGATTAAATCTTTGTTTTTACATTCTCCACCTCTATCACTTCTAATTCTTTTAACATTTTCTTCGTAAATGATTTCAAGTTGTTTAATAAGAGTTTCGATTGTTAATGGAGCATTGTCTTTGTGTGTTAAGAACAATGTCCATGTGTAGCGTGAGTAATCATCTACTATGACACACACATAGTAGTGTCCACCTAGACTTCTTGTCCTACTTGGACCAAATAAGTCTAAGTGAAGCAATTCTAGTACATGACTAGTAAACACTTCATATTTCGGTTTTAATGTTTCTTTAATGTGTTTTCCTTTAACACATGTTACATACATTTGAAAATTATCTAAGTCTAACTTAGGCATTCCTCTAATTAAATTCTTCTTAGATAATTTCTTAATGGTTGAAATTCCTATATGGCCAAATCTTCTATGCCATAAATTCACATCTAAGTCATGTGATATTAGACACTTAACCATCTCTATTTCGTTTTAATACTATTTCTCCTTTTTTATTTACTATATCACAAGAATTGGGAAGAAAAGAAACATTATAGCCACAATCTATAAGTTGAGAAATACTTAATAAATTATACTTACTAACAACACATTTCGTATTTGAAATGTGTTAGGGTCCCCAATCGTTCCTTTTCTAACAACTTGTCCTTTGTTGTTGTCACCGAATGTTACCTTTCCTCCATCCTTGATTCGTTCCAACTCGGTGAGTAGTTTGGGGTTCCCCGTCAAATGCCTTGAACATCCACTATCTAAAAACCATTTAGTTTTTAGATTGTTTGACTTTGCCTCCTTCTTGCATTCTGTGCGTTTTTTCTTACAATGGAGACAAAGTTTTAGGTACCCTTTATTTGGGTCCTTGAATGTTGGAGCATCATTCTTGTTTAGATATCCCTTAGGTATCCAAACTTGAACATACCTTCTAGGCATATTTCTAACATAGGTTGAATATAAAGGATTAACATATGTTTGACCATTCCAAAACGATGTTGCATTGTCATACATGATATATCTTTATTGATAAGTACTATCTCTTGGCCGATTTTGATAGCGTGTATAAGGCATGCAATTTTGTTTCTTGAATGGCGCTATATAAGTGTGTTCATAGGCATTTCTATAAGACTTATATGAGTGTTTCCTATACTTAGGTTCATAATAAGTTGTATGCATTTTATTATGTCTAGTTGCATTTGTATACATGTAGGCATAATTTCTAGGTTGTCTAGATGCAAAGTTTGCCTAGTTGTACATTTATATGTGCGTACATTTTGGGTGCATGTTGCATTTTTTCCTTAGAATGAACAGAAGAAGGAGTAGATGAAGATGTAGAAGGCAAAGTTGATTTTGTTGTGTTATATGGCATTTTTGTACTAGATGAGACAAACTTAGTCTTTTTATCTACTTTGGCATTTTCTTCTTTATATCCTAATCCGGTTTTATCATTTTCATATTTTTGTGATGATATTAGTGTATTTAACATATTAGCATCCGATTTAAATTGTTCTAACATTTTTTCTATGTTTAGTTTAGAAGACTTCAGTTTTCCTATCTTATTTTCACAACTTTCTAACTTAGAAACTAGCATACTATTTTCAGTTTTTAACTTTTGTTCATTTTTCCTAAGTGATTCAATGTTAATCTCTAAAGAATCAAGATTATTAGTAGACACTTGTTTAAAAGATTCTAACTGATCGGAAAATTCCAAGTTGGACGTCTTCAACTTGTCATTTTCTTTAATTAGTTTCTTCTTTTCTTAAAAGAGCCTCTTACAGTGAGCTTGCATTCTTAAAAACTCTTCATACATTTCATCAGATGTCATGTCACTATCAGAATCACTATCAGAAGAAGAACTTACCTCGTTTAATACGAACAAACTTGAGCCTCCTCAGTTTCGGAATCTGAGTTGGATGAGTCGCTCCATGTGCTCATCTTCATTGCTCGTTTTCCTTTCCTTGGCTTAGACTCCTTTTTCTTTGTCATTTGTGCCTCATTATCCTTTGTTTGTTTATTATTATTGTTGTTATTATTATTTTTCTTTGTTGGACAATCATATAAAATATGTCCTTTTTTGACCACACTCGTAGCACTTTAATTCTTTATTATACCATTTACTGTTGTTAAAGTTATTTTTCTTAGATTGAGAAGAAGAAGAACGTTGTCTATTCCTATTTGGACGTTTGAAAAACTTTATTAAGTTTTCTTGCTATCAATATCAAGTCATCATCTAATTCATTATCACTATGACTATCATCATTACTAGCATGTGTTTCAGTTGTTTTGAAAGTTATTGACTTACAGGATGACTTAGACGATTAAGACTTTCGTTGGTTTAATTTTACCTCGTATACTCTGAGTGAGCCTATCAATTCGTCTATTTTTGTGATTGATTTCGTCTCTTCAATTGCCGTGACCTTTGGATCTCATTCAGCAGGAAGACTTCGCATCACCTTTTGAACCTTTCCATTGTTCGTAAATGATTTGCCTAAAGCTTCAAGAGCATTGAAAATGTTAGTAATTCTCAAATCCATTGATGTTATGGATTCGTTCGGCAACATTTTGAAAGACTCTAATTCAGTCATAAGCATGTTTATTTTTGATTCTGTTACACCGCTCGTTCCTTCATGCTTTAATACAAGTGATTTCCACATATCGTGTGCACTTGTGCAATGTGACACATATCCAGCTTCAGAAGTTGTAAGTCCATTCAAAAGTAATTGCATAACTTTAGCATTCATGGAAATTTTCTTTTTATCTTCCGATGACCATTCACTTTTATATTTTTCAACTTCTTGAGTGACTCCACTAACTTGTACAACTTTCATTGGAATGTACGGCGCATCTTCAACTATAGACCATAAATCAATGTCTATAGCCATTAAGAATAGCCTCATCCTTGGTTTCAATTAACAAAATTATTACCATCGAAAAGAGGAGGACATTGTGTGGACATATCTTCCAACTCACCTTTGTGAGTAACTATTGCCATTGAAAATACCTTTGTTCTGAGACTAGCTGGGTATTTTGAACTATGGTTTCTTGGCCTTGTGTTGTTTGTATTGTGTTAAATCTTGCTTCTTTGAGTGGTGTAGACCTTGCTCTGATACCAATTGTTGGACCGTGCACCTGCAATGAACACGACTAAAGGGGGGTGAATAGTCGTTAGCGGAAATTACACTACGACACTTTGTAAAAATCCTCTTTGAAAACAGAATCTGAGACCACCTCATATTCAGAACAAGTTTTTGAAAAATTCAAAAATAAGTGTACACAACTTCAAAAATTATGAAACTTTCCCGAATTTAACTTCAATACGTTAACAAGACTCTATCCAACAATCAGACAAAAATAAGAACGTTTGACCCATCAAACAAATAAAAAGCTTCATATGGTCAATCTAGACAGAATTGGATAGAATGTTGCCGATTTTGAAAAACGTGTTTATCTTTGAATACTCAGCCAAAAAGGTTAGTCTTTATATCAAAAAACTCCTTAGGATGTTTAGATGATGTTTCCAGAAGGCCCTGACCTTAAACAATTCTTGATAAATACAGAATTTAAGTTTCCTCAAAACTAGTCAGATTGCAGCCAGATTGGAGCAGTTATCTTGCAAAAAATGAAAGACTAACTTTCCCATGCTCAAATCAAGTGATTCTTGTAGAAAATGAAAGCTTACAGTCTGAAGTATAACTCCATCAAAAATCACGAATTTTGAAAGTGTTTAACTATTTTTTCAAAACGTGAGAAATTGTGTGAAAACTGCAGTAAAAATGGGCAGAATGCAGCAATGAAAAAACAAGACAAGAGCACCAAGAATTTATCCTGGTTCGATAATGTGACCTACTCCAGTCCCAAAGAACGCATTTCCTTGGATTTCACTATGAAATGAATCACTTTACAACAAGAACCAAGCTTGATCCTTGGGTTATACACCAACCCTATTCAAGACTTGGATGAACACCTTTTACGCAACACTTAGTTGCAACACCTCTATCACCTATTGATGTAGCCTTATAAAAATGGCTAATCAATATTACAAATGAAGCTCAAGAGGCTTTTATCTCAACAAATACACCAATAACATCTTTGCTACAAAGAATGGAACAAGAACAATAAGAAGAAGATGATATCTAGACAAATCAACAAATGCTTTCAAATGAGCTTCAAGTGTGTTTCATCTTCTTCACCATTGCCTCCTATATATAGTGTGAATTGAGTCTTGGAGATAAGAATGCACATGTGTCACCATCTTCATCATTAATTCCAAGTGTCTTCATATCATTGGTTGGCCTTTGTACAGTTGGCAAAATGAGACAACATAATTGGTCCACCTTGACATCACTTTGTTAGCCGAATTTAAGCTCCAAAAGTGACTTGGAATTATCCTGAAAACGTGAAGATAATAGCAAGGAATAAAACTCCACTATCCCCTCAACTTCTTGGCATAAACATAGGACATGTGAGAGCTTCATGTTGAATCAAAAATCTGATCACAACAGCCTAGTAGCCGTTGGCTACCATTTTGAAAATCCAAGTTGGCAATTTCGCCAACTAGCTCCTTTTTGGTTGGTCCGCTTGGCACCAAGCTGTAAAATGAGTACACCAATAACATCACCTGATAATACACGATTTTTGACCATATATATGTATACCAACTCAGATTTTTGAAGAAGAAATCACCACATAATAAATGACAAAATTATGTCAACGTGTAACACCAAAATTCTAATATTTCTTCTTGTATGTTGTGATCATTTCCACACCTTTAAAACCTTTGATATCTCTGAATAATGATGATAAATATGCTCTTATAACATATATAAGAGGGTCTTAAAGAAAGAAATAGAATGTGACATCACAATTTGTCACATATCCCGCTATAGTGAACAATATCATCATTTGAGAGAAATAAGATTAAATTACCATATAATATTCAAATAAATAATTGAACTCCAGAATGAAGATAATAATATTCTCAAGAGATTCCTTGAGTGAAAATACCAAAAATACCCTCAGGGGTGAAATGACCAAAATGCCCCTAGTGAGAGAAAACTCCAGAAATGACCCCGGTGGTCAGAATTGCATATAATACCACCTTTGTCTTGATAAATATAATAAGAATCAGTTCTTTATGTATATCCACCATATCATGTTCCTATAAAACTCAAACTACCAATTTTGCTGTCGTTGGGATATACTGGGACTGGATGATGATGATGATGATGATGATGATGATAATGATGGTAAGTTGTAGAAACTTCCAAGGCACGTTAGGTCACAATATATTTATAACCATCAAAAACACATAATAATCACATAATGAACATGTATAAATCATACACAAATGAAAACAACCTTTTTATCACATTTTAGAAAATAATTTCTAAAAACACTAGACATCGATCGATCGAAGTGGCTCAGGTTGAGAGATCGATGTCTCACCGAAAGTTTCAGAGTTTGCCTCTAACCTACATCGATCGATCGAAGTGAGGGTTCGATGAACATCGATCGATCGATGTGTCTCAGGTTTAGAAATCGATGTCTCACAGTAAGGTCTTGAACTTTTACTGCCTTACATAGATCGATCGATGTGAGGGATCTATGTACATAGATCGATCGATGTGCAACAACCTGATAGATCGATGTCAACTTTTTCAACTTTTCAACTTTTAATTACATATAACACCATATATGATATTTTTAAATATTTACCATTTAAAATCATGCCTTTGAAAATTATTCGAACATATTTCTAAACAATGTTCACGAAGTACAAGTCCGGGAACAATGAACATCTTTACATGGGGAACTCGGCCTCTTCAAAGATTGAAGGCGAGGGCAAAGTTGTTCTGAAGCAAAGCACGGGGAAGCATTTGACTTTGCAGAATGTGCTGCACGTCCCTGACATTCGGAAGAATTTGGTATCTGGATCTCTTATAGTCATGCATGGCTTTAGACTAGTGTTAGAATCCAATAAAGTCAATTTTTCGAAAAATGGCATGTATTTAGGGAAGGGGTACTTGACTAATAGGATGTTCAAATTAAATGTCATCACTATTGTACCAAAGAAAGATTTGCCCGCAGAGGCTAATGAGAATGCTTCCTCTTCTGTTTACATGCTTGAATCTTCTTGTTTATGGCATTTTCATTTGGGACATATGAATTATAAGTCAATATAACGTACGATTAATCTTGACTTGTTGCCCAAATTAAAATTTGATGATAAAAATGCCAGATATGTATTGAGGCGAAGTGGGCAAAAGCGCCATTTCATTCAATAGAAAGGAACACTAAACCTTTGGATTTAATTCATACAGACGTATGTGACTTAAAGATTTTGCAAACGAGAGGTGATAAAAAGTATTTCGTAACTTTTATTGACGATTGTACACGATACTGTTACGTCTACTTGCTAAGTAGCAAAGACAAGGCCCTTGATGCCTTCAAGGACTATAAAAATGAAGTTAAAAATCAACAACGCAAACGGATTAAAGTAATTCGTAGTGATAGAGGTAGGTGACGAATATGATGCACCGTTTAATGAATTCTGTTCAGAAGAAGGCATTATTCATCAAACGACTGCACCATATACACCTTAATCGAACGGTATTGCGGAACGCAAAAACCAAACTCTGAAAGAGACTATGAATGCTATGTTGATAAGTTCGAGCTTACCCCAAAACTTGTGGGGGGAAGCCGTTCTCTCAGTTAACCTCATTTTGAATAGAATTCCATCCAAACATATGGATAAAACCCCGTATGAGCTATGGAAAGGCTACAAGCCAAGCTACAAATACTTGAAAGTGTGGTGGTTTCTGGATAAGGTTGTTGTACCTAAACCAAGACAAGTTAAAATTGGGCCTAAAACAGTTAATTGCATTTTCGTCGGATATGAAACAAACACTAGTGCATATCGTTTCTTGTTGAACAAATCAGATGTTCCTGACATACATGAAAACGTTGTCATAGAGTCTAGGAACGCAATGTTCTTCAATGATGTTTTTCCGAGGAAAGACAAGAAACAAGAAGAAGAAATGAGAGCTGGTAAGCAAGTGCGTAAGGAGACTCTTTAAGGTGATGAGGAAATTCGTGAAAGCAAGCGTGCCAGGATACCAACTTCGTTTGATCCTGATTTTCTAACGTATATGGTAGAAACTGAGCCAAGGAATTTTTCCAAGATGATGTCAGATCCAGAAGTTCTGCTCTGTAAAGAAGCAATCAACAGTGAGATAGACTCGATTTTTAGAATCACACTTGGGAGTTGGTTGATCTTCCACTAGGAAGTAAATCACTTGGGCGCAAGTGGATTTTTAAGAAGTAATTGAAAGATGATGGGTCTGTCGAAATGTACAAAGCAAGGTTGGTAGCAAAAGGCTATCGACAAAAGGAAGGCTTTGACTTCTTTGACACCTACTCACCAATAACTAGAATCACGTCTATAAGGATTCTAGTTGTAATTGCTGCAGTCTACAATTTGGAAATCCACCAGATGGACGTGGAAACAGCTTTTCTCAATTGTGAGTTAGATGAAAAAATTTATATGGAACAACTAGAATGTTTTGTGGTTCCAGGAAAAAAGTCTAAAGTCTGTAGACTCATTAAGTCCCTGTGTGGGCTTAAGCAAGCGCCCAAACAGTGGCACTTGAAATTTGATCAAGCTGTGTTAGCTAATGGCTTCAAGATTAATGAGTGTGACAAGTGTGTCTATATCAAGAACACACAAAATGCATATGTAATATTATGTCTTTATGTGGATGACATGCTAATCATGGGAAGTACTCGTTACATCATTTTAAACACAAAGAAGATGTTGACGAGAAACTTTGACATGAAGGATATGGGAGTTGATAACGTTATTCTAGGAATTAAAATTTCTAAGATAACCGTGTTGGGTGCAGCAATTGTCCCGTAGAGAGTAGGCCGTGTGGGCCAAGTCACAGTTGAATGCTGTGGGCGCTAGTGTGTGTTGGATGCACTATAAGGCTAGGGTATGCACATCTCTTATCACCAATTGGTTTTGTGAGAGTTGGTAGCGCCTGAGGTCCTACAAGTGGTATCAGAGCCAAGGTCACGGGTTCAATTCCTAGCGGGAACAATTGATGAGGGGGAGATTTTTGGGTGAAGCAATTGTCCCATGGCGAGTAGGCTGTGTGGGCCAAGTCACAGTCGAATGTCATGGGTGTTTGTGTGTGTTGAATGCACTATAAGGCTAGGGTATGCACATCTCTTATCACCAATTGGTTTTGGGAGAGTTGGTAGCGCCTGAGGTCCTACAAGTGGTATCAGAGCACAGGCACACTCAAGACTAGAAGATATAACAATCTTTGTGAGATAGCATCCACTAGCGACAAAACCGAGCAAAAAGGTATGTCAAGCCAAATGCCCCCACTTTTTGAAAATGAGGTAAATTCTGATTCTGATTCGGATTCTGAATTATCTTATCATGATTTGTATGTTGAATATCTTGAATTACATAAGTTTGCTAGGATTCTTGCAAAAGAAAAGAAACGGTTAATTGAAGACAAGAAATTGTTAGAATCTTCAAACACAAATCTTGTACCTCAATTAAACAATTCAAAAGAAGAGTCATCTTGCATGATAAATTCACTTAAGTCTGAAATTTCATCTTTGACAATGGAGAATAATGAAATGAAAGCCGAGATCTCAGATTTGAGATCAAGAAACAAAGATCTAGAAAAGACAATAAAACAATTCCAGGGTACTTATATGCTAGATCATCTTATCTCTTCTCAGAAGCATGAAAATGATAAAACTGGAATAGGATACGTTGAAGAGAATAAAGTACAAAATAAAGCTACAAAATTTATTTTATCTTCATCTAAGAAACCGCATGCAACTATACAACCTAAGAAGAAGACTAGTATGTTGGACCGTGCACCTACAATAAACACCACTAGAGGGGGGTGAATAGTGGTTAGTGGAAATTACACTACAACCCTTTGTTAAAATCCCTTTGAAAACAGAATCTGAGACTACTTCAGATTCAGAACCTGTTTTTCAAAAATTCACAACTAATTGTACACAACTTCAAAAATTATGAAAATGTACAGAATTGAACTTCAATGAGTTAAAAAGACTCTCTCCAAAAATCAGACAAAAATAAGATTGTTGGCCCTTCAAACAAATAAAAATATTCAGATGGTCAATCTGGACAGAATTGGACAGAATGTTGCTGATTTTGCAAAACATGTTTCTCTTTGAATACTCAACCAAAAAGGTTGATCTTTATATCAAAACACTCCTTAGGATGTGTATATGAAGTTTCCAAAATGCCCTGATCTTAAACAATTCTTGAAAAATACAGAGTTTAAGTTTTCTCAAAACTGGTCAGATTGCAGTCATCTTGGAGCAGTTATCTTGCAAAGACTGAAAGACTAACTTTTCCTTGCTCAAATCAAGTGATTCTTGTTGAAAATGAAAGCTAACAGTCTGAAGTATAACTCCACCAAAAATCACGAATTTTGAAAATGTTTAGATATTTTTTCAAATTGTATGAAGTTGGGTGAAAACTGCAGTCAAAAACGGATAGAAAACATAAATGAAGAAACAAGAGAAGAACACCGAGGATTTATCCTGGTTTGGTCAATGTGACCTACTCCAGTCCCAAGGAACACCTTTCCTTGGATTTCACTATGAAATGAACACCTTACAACAAGAGTCAAGCTTGATCCTTGGGTTATACACCAACCCTACCCAAGACTTAGATAATCACCTTCTAAGCAACACTTACTTGCAACTCCTCTAACACCTATTGATGTAGCCTTATAAAGATGGCTAATCAATCTTACAAAAGAAGCTCAAGAGGCTTGTAGCTCACCACAAAACAACAAGAACACCTTTGCTACAATGAATAAAACAACAACAAGAAGAAGATGAAGATGAAAGCTAGACAATTCAACAAATGCTTGTGAGCTTCAAGTGTGGTTCATCTTCTTCACCATTGCCTCCTATTTATAGTGTGAGTTGAGCCTTGGAGATAAGAATGTCATTTGTCACCTTAAACATCACCAATTACACATGTCTTCATTTGATTGAATCTTCACTTCAAGACTTTGCACACTTGGCACCTTCAAGCTACATGATTTGTCCATTTATGTCACCAAAAACTCCAGCACTTTTGACTAGGAAAATCTCAGATTTATGATGGATAATATGAAATATAAGTGTGATGATAATCATGAGAAAACTTCTCAATATTAGCTCAAGTTTGTTGCCTCGTTATAGGGCATGTGGAGGAAGACTTTTTCAGCACAATTTTGAACTTCCTGATAGCCGTTTAACCTGCTGCACGTGCCATGTTAGCAAAGTATTGAGTTTACAACGTTGGCAGCAATGTATATCGACAGCAGCTTGAGGTTTTTTTTGTTTGTTTGTTTTTTTAGGCTTGGTCATTGGTGAAGTGAGACATCCATTTCCTGCAACTCTCCCTTGCAACGTTGTAGATTATAGACTCCAAGAATGATATACATCTCCAAGACAATAATAAGATGTGACACAAATAGTCACATATTTAGAACGTATCGCAAATGTTGTCGTCTTGTGAAATGTTTATAAATGATCAGTATAGAGTCTTCAAGAATATCATAGAGCAATCCAGAATAACGATGATAAAAATATTGTGAATAGCCACGATCAAAATACCATGACGTCCTTTGAGGATAAAATGACAAAATGCCCTCAAAGGCATAATAATAAGAGAAATAGTCTTGTCTTGCCATAACCACCATGAGGATCATAGATATAGTTTTGTGTCAATAATAACATGTCACATAGTAACATAATGTGGAATTCTTCAAGAAAATGTACCTACAAAACTAAAACTTCCACTTTTGCCCTTCTCGGTAAGTTATATAACTTCCATGGCATGTCAGTCGTAAAAGAATAATACCAATAACATTTAAACCATTTACGATACACCATTATAACATCTATTAGTAATATGTATGAATAATTACATCACAGGTATAAAAAATTTTAAAATAACATAATTATAAAATTGCAGTACAAGCCGCCAGCCATAACGGAACGTTTGCTTCCTTCAAACACGTTTCCTTCAACTTTAAATGTTATCTTTGATTCCAAACATTTATCATATGAACTTTAACTCAATCATAGCTTATATAAACCTTATTTTGATAGTCATTCAAACCTATTTTTCAACACTTTGGTCATGTTGTCTATATTCGATCTAATTTTTTCAGTAAGTGTTAACACTACAGTAATCTTATTCTATGCTGTCAGCTAAAAATACGTACACAAACCACTATGGAAGCTTTAGTTACCTCCCATATTTTGTATTACTCAATAATCTCTCACTCATGTGTAAACTATTTTAGTATAGAGCATTAGGTACGCATATGACATCATATCTAAAATAGTTAAGGAACTTAGAAGGTAATCAAAAAAGCTTTAGGATTGCATTCACTGAATATGACCAGCCAATGTACTCGATTAATCATGATGGTTCATTTGAAATTTTAATTATAGCATTATGTTTTCAGTTGCGTATGATTATTTTTTTTCTTGAACACACTTTTACCATATTAAAGAAATCATACTCACATATGAGACATATAACACTTAAAATCATAACTTTGAAAATTGTCCAAACATATTTCTCAACATTCTCCCCCTTTTGGATGATTTTCAAATTAACCTAACATGATTTTAATGTCACAACTTTACCAATTGTTTTTAAACTTTCTTTTCAACAAACTTTTAAATAGTACGCTCCCTCTCAACCTATACTCTCCCCTCTTAACCTATGTTCCAATATTTATACCAATTAAAACTTAGCATATGACTTATCAACTAAAATCATGTTCTTATTCTATCTCCTCTTTTATTTTGCAAATCATGCAAAAGATAGAACTACACAATGGTATCGTAAGTCATCATTCCTAACTTGGCTCGTAAGTTTTCAAAAGTGGCTTGATTAAGGGGTTTGGTAAAGATGTCAGCAATTTGGTGATCATTTCTTATATGGTTTATCAGTATATCCTCATTTTGAACATGATCGCGAAGAAAGTGGTATCGCATCTCAATGTGTTTGGCCTTAGAATGAAGCACCGGATTCCAGAAAAGATTGATTGCACTTGTGCTATCGCAGAAAAATGGAATCTTTTTCATTTTAATGCCAAAATCACTAAGTTGCTGTTTAAGCCAAAGTATTTGGGTAGTACATAAACTCAAAGCAATATACTCGGCTTCAGTGGTAGAAAGAGCTACACTAGCTTACTTTTTAGAAAACCAAGAAATCAAGTTGGTTCCTATGAATTGACAAGTACCGCTAGTGGATTTTCTATCTATCTTGCAACCACGATAATCAGCATCGCTATATGCATGTAATTCCAACTTAGCGTTTCTATCATACCACAATCCTAAGTGAGGTGTATGCTTAAGATATCTAAAGATCTTTTTTACTGCATTGTAATGTGATACCTTAGGACAAGATTGAAACCTAGCACACATACATACACTAAACATGATGTCAGGTCTTGATGTAGTTAAGTATAACAATGAGCCAATCATAGACCTATAGAGTGTGTCATCAAAAGGTTTACCATTTTCATGCTTATCAAGTTTGGTACTAACACTCATGGGGGTAGTTGTAGGTTTCAACTCTTCAAAACCAAACTTCTTAATCATATCATTGATATACTTAAGTTGACTAATATGAATTCCTTGAGGGGTTTGTTTGATTTGAAGGCCTAAGAAGTAGTTCAATTCTCCTACCAATGGCATTTCAAATTCTGTCTTCATACACTCTTCGAAGTCTTTTACTAAGGTAGGATTGGTTGAGCCAAAGATTATATCATCTACGTATATTTGAACTATTAACAAATCATTGCCTTTTCTTTTTAGGAATAATGTGTTGTCTATAGTTCCCCTTTGATAATTATTTACAATAAGAAAGTTTGCAAATCTATCATACCAAGCTCTTGGAGCTTGTTTCAAACCATATAGAGCTTTCTTAAGCTTGTAAACATGGTTAGGATTCTTTGGATCTTCGAATTCAGGGGGTTGTTTAACAAACACCTCTTCTTGGATGTATCCATTCAAGAATGCACTCTTGACATCCATTTGGAAGAGCTTAATATTGCTTAGACTTGCAATCGCAAGTAATAATCTAATTGCTTCCAGTCGTGCAACGGGTGCAAAGGTTTCTTCATAATCTATTCCTTCTTGTTGATTATAACCTTGTGCGGCTAGTCTAGCCTTATTTCTTGTAATGTTTCCTTGTTCGTCTATCTTATTCCTAATGACCCACTTAGTTCCTATGATAGACTTGTCTTCAGGTTTAGACACTAAGTCCCACACATTGTTCCTTGTGAATTGATTTAATTCCTCATGCATAGCTTCTATCAAAGATATATCACCTAAGGCTTCCTTTACATTCTTAGGTTCTAATTGTGAGATTAAGCTATGTCCTTCAAGTTGACTTATATTTCTACGTGTTCTAACCCCAACACTTGGATCCCCAATGATTAATTCTCTAGGGTGCCACCAATTCCTAGATCGACTTGGTTCACTCTCATCTTGTTCAAATGTTTCATTAGTATGAACATTATCATATGTAATTGGATCATTAGTTACACTATCTTCCAATTGCAAAGTTTCTTCATTTATATCATCTAAGGGTTCATGCATGTCTTGTTCAGGGGGAGTTGGTTCTAGATGATCAAGTACAGGCTCAAGTAATACATCATCATCAAACATATTTTCAACATTTGTTTCTTATTTATGTTGATGTTTATCACTAACTTCAAAGCATGCATTTTCATTGAATTTCACATGTATGGATTCAATTATCTTTCTAGATGCAGGATTATAACACCTATATGCTCTTGAGTTAGTTGAATACCCAACAAATATGCGTTCAATAGACTTTTGTTCAAATTTATCTAGATTATCCTTAGTGTTTAGCACAAAACATTTACATCCAAATACTTTAAGATAATCTATTTTAGGTTGTCTATTCATAAGGCATTTTATTTAATTTCTTTCTAATAGTAAACCTATTTATAATATAGCATGCACAACTAACAGCTTCAGCCCATAAATACTTAGGTAATTTATTTTTGCAAAGCATTGTCCTAGCAACTTCTTGAATCGTTCTATTTTTACGTTCAACAACTCCATTGAGTTGTGGTGTTCTAGGTGGTGAGAATTCATGTTTAATTCCATAAAGTTCACAAAATTTGATTACGTCTTTATTTTTAAATTATCCACCTCTATCACTCCTAATTCTTTTGACATTTTCTTCGTAAATGTTTTCAAGTTGCTTGATAAGAGTTTCGATTGCTAATGGAGCATCGTCTTTGTGTGTTAAGAACAATGTCCATGTGTAGCGTGAGTAATCATCTACTATGACACACACATAGTAGTGTCCACCTAGACTTCTTGTCCTACTTGGACCAAATAAGTCTAAGTGAAGCACTTCTAGTACATGACTAATACTCACTTCATGTTTCGGTTTTAAGGTTTCTTTAATGTGTTTTCCCTTAATACATGTTTCACACATTTGAAAATTATCTAAGTCTAACTTCAGCATTCCTCTAATTAAATTCTTCTTAGACAATTTCTTAATAGTTGAAATTCCTATATGGCCTAATCTTCTATGCCATAAATTTACATCTAAGTCATGTGATATTAGACACTTAACCTTAGAATCTAACATGTTATCTAAGGTAAGGGTATAAATATTTCCATCTCTATTTCCTTTTAGAACCGTTTCTCCTTTTTCATTTATTATACCACAAGAATTGGGAAGAAAAGAGACATTATAACCACAATCTATAAGTTGAGAAATACTAAGTAAATTATAAGATAGACTGCTTACTAATAACACATTTCGTATTTGAAATGTGTTAGGGTCCCCAATTGTTCCTTTTCCAACAACTTGGCCTTTGTTGTTGTCACCGAATGTCACTTTTCCTCCATTTTTGATATGTTCCAATTCGATGAATAGTTTGGGGTTCCCCGTTATATGCCTCGAACATCCACTATCTAAAAACCATTTGGTTTTCAGATTCTTTGACTTTGCCTCCTTCTTGCATTCCTTGCATTTTTCCTATAATGAAGACAAAGTTTTAGGTACCCTTTATTTGGGTCCTTGAATGTTTGGGGCATTATTCTTGTTTAGATAACCCTTAGGTATCCAAACTTGAATATACCTTTTAGGCACATTTTTAGCATGGTTAAAATAAGAAGGATAAGCATATAGATGATTATTCCTTATAAGTGAAGATGCATTGTTATACTTGTTGTGCCGTGGTTGATAATCGTTATAGAATGGCCAAGATTTATGATGTATATAAGGCATGTGAATTTGTTTCTTATATGGCGAAGTATAAGTGTATTCATAGGCATTTCTATAAGATTTATAAGAGTGTTGCCTATACTTAGGTTCATAATATGTTGAATGCATTCTATTATGTCTCGTAGCATTTGTATACATATAGGCATAATTTCTAGGTTGTCTCGATACAAAGTTTGGCCTAGATGTATAGTTATGCGTGTGTGCTTTTATGGGTGCATGCTGCATCTTTATCTTTGAATAAGAAGAAGAAGAAAGAGTAGAAGAAGATTTAGCGGGCAAGTTTGTTTTTATAACTTTATAAGGTTGTTTCGTAGTTGATGATACAAACTTAGTCTTTTTATCTAATTTGTCATCTTCTTCTTTATATCTCAATCCAGTTTTATCATTTCCATACTTTTGTGATGATATAAGTGTATCTAACATATTTGCACCAGATTTAAATTGTTCTATCATTTTTTCTAAGGTAAATTTAGAAGACTTAAGTTGCACTATTTCATTTTCACAACTTTCTAACTTGGATTTTAACATTTTATTTTCCATTTGTAACTTTTGTTCATCTTTCCTATATGATTCAATTTTATTCTCTAAAGAATCAAGAGTATTAGTAGACTCTTGTTTAAGATATTCTAGTTGATCGGAAAATTCCAAGTTGGACGCCTTTAACTTGTCATTTTCTTCAACTAGTTTCTTCTTTTCTTTATAGAGCCTCTTACAATGAGCATGCATTCTTAGGAATTCTTCATACATTTCATCAAATGTCATGTCACTATCAGAATCACTATCAGAAGAAGAACATACCTCGTTGGATACGAAGCAGACTTGAGCTTCTTCAGTTTTGAATTATGAGTCGGATGAGTCGCTCCAGGTGCTCACCTTCATTGCTCGTTTCCGTTTTATTGCCTTAGAGTCCTTTGTCTTTGTCGTTTGAGCCTCCTTGTCCTTGGCTTGTTTATCATTGTTGTTGTTATTATTATTTTTCTTGGTGGGACAGTCGTATGAAATATGTCCTTTTTGACCACATTCATAACACTTTAATTCTTTGTTATACCATTTATTTGTGTTATTTTTCCTAGGTTGAGAAGAAGAAGAAGAAGAATTACGTTGTCTATTCCTATTTGGACGTTTGAAAAACTTTCTAAGTTTTCTAGCTATCAATATCAAGTCATAGTCTAATTCAGTATCACTATTACTATCATCGTTACTAGCATGTGTTTCGGTTGTTTTGAAAGCTATTGACTTACCGGATGACTTAGACGATTCAGACTTTCGTTGGTTCAGTTTTACCTCATAGACTTTAAGAGACCCGATCAATTCATCCATTTTAGTGATTGACTTTGTCTCCTCGATTGCAGTCACCTTTGGATCCCATTCAGCAGGGAGGCTTTGTAGCAATTTTTGAACCTTTTCACTGTTCGAAAATGACTTCCCAAAAGCTCCAAGGGCATTGAAAATATTAGTAATCCTCAAATCTATAGATGTTATAGATTCTTTCGGCAACATTTTGAAAGTCTCTAATTCAGTCATAAGCATGTTTATTTTTGACTCTTTAACACCACTAGTACCTTCATGCTTTAACACAAGTGATTTCCACATGTCGTGTGCGCTTGTGCAATTTGACACATATCCTGCTTCAGAAGTTGTAAGTCCATTTAAAAGTAATTGCATAGCTTTAGCATTCATGGACATTTTATTTTTATCATCCGATGACCATTCACTTTTATGTTTTTCAACCTCTTGAGTGACTCCACTAATTTGTACAACTTTCATTGGAGTGTATGGCTCATCTTCAACTATAGACCATAAATCGATGTCTATAGCCATTAAGAATAGCCTCATTCTTAGTTTCCAATGAACAAAATTATTGCCATCAAAAAGAGGAGGGCGTTGTGTAGACATACCTTCTAACTCACCTTTGTGAGAAACAATAGCCATAGTATATACCTTGGATTTGAGACAAGCTGTATATAATGAATCGTTGTTTCTTGGCCTTATAATGTTCGTACGGTGTTGAATCTTGCTTCTTTTGAGTGGTGTTGGTCTGGCTCTGATACCAAATGTTGGACCATGCACCTGCAATAAACACCACTAGAGGGGGGTGAATAGTGGTTAGCGGAAATTACACTACAACCCTTTGTTAAAATCCCCTTTGAAAACAGAATCTGAGACTACTTTAGATTCAGAACCCGTTTTTCAAAAATTCATAAATAATTGTACACAACTTCAAAAATTATAAAAATTTTCAGAATTGAACTTAAATGAGTTAGTATCCAAACATCATACAAAAATAAGATTGTTTGTCCTTTCAAACAAATAAAAATATTCAGATGGTCAATCTGGACAGAATTGGACAGAATGTTGCTGATTTTGCAAAACGTGTTTCTCTTTGAATACTCAACCAAAAAGATTGCTCTTTATATCAAAACACTCCTTAGGATGTTTATATGAAGTTTCCAAAAGGCCCGGACCTTAAACAATTCATGAAAAATACAGAATTTAAGTTTTCTCAAAACTGGTCAGATTGCAGTCAGATTGGAGCCGTTATATTGAAAAGCCTGAAAGACTAACTTTCCCTTGCTCAAATCAAGTGATTCTTGTTGCAAATGAAAGCTAACAGTATGAAGTATAACTCCACCAAAAATCACGAATTTTGAAAATGTTTAGCTATTTTTCCAAATTGTATGAATTTGGGTGAAAACTGCAGTCAAAAACGGGCAGAAAACAGAAATAAAGAAACAAGAGAAGAAAACCGAGGATTTATCCTGGTTCGGTCAATGTGACCTACTCCAGTCCCAAGGAACACCTTTCCATGGAATTCACTATGAAATGAACACCTTACAACAAGAGCCAAGCTTGATCCTTGCGTTATACACCAACCCTACTCAAGACTTGGATAATCACCTTCTAAGCAACACTTACTTGCAACTCCTCTAACACCTATTGATGTTGCCTTATAAAGATGGCTAATCAATCTTACAAATGAAGCTCAAGAGGCTTGTAACTCACCACAATACAACAAGAACACCTTTGCTACAATGAATGAAACAACAACAACAAGAAGATGAAGATGGAAGCTAGACAATTCAACAAATGCTTGTGAGCTTCAAGTGTTGTTCATCTTCTTCACCATTGCCTCCTATTTATAGTGTGAGTTGAGCCTTGGAGATAAGAATGCCATTTGTCACCTTAAACATCACCAATTACACATGTCTTCATTTGATTGAATCTTCACTTCAAGACTTTGCACACTTGGCACCTTCAAGATACATGATTTGTCCATTTATGTCACCAAAAATTCCAGCACTTTTGACTAGGAAAATCTCAGATTAATGATGGATAATATGAAATATAAGTGTGATGATAATCATGAGAAAACTTCTCAATATTAGCTCAAGTTTGTTGCCTCATTATAGGGCATGTGGAGGAAGACTTTTTCAGCACAAATTTGAACTTCCTAATAGCCGTTTAACCTGCTACACATGTGCCATGTTAGCAAAGTATTGAATTTACAACGTTGGCAGCAATGTATATTGACAGCAGCTTGAGGTTTTTTTTGTTTGTTTGGTTTTTTAGGCTTGGTCATTCGTGAAGTGAGACATCCATTTCCTGCAACTCTCCCTTGCAACGTTGTAGATTATAGACTCCAAGAATGATATACATCTCCAAGACAATAATAAGACGTGACACAAATAGTCACATATTTAGAACGTATCGCAAATGTTTTCGTCTTGTGAAATGTTGATAAATGATCAGTATAGAGTCTTCAAGAATATCATAGAGCTATCCAGAATAATGATGATAAAAATATTGTGAATAGCCACGATCAAAATACCATGACGTCCTTTGAGGATAAAATGACAAAATGCCCTCTAAGACATAATAATAAGAGAAATAGTCTTGTCTTGCCATAACCACCATGAGGATCATAGATATAGTTTTGTGTCAATAATAACATGTCACGTAGTAACATAATGTGGAATTCTTCAAGAAAATGTTCCTAGAAAACTCAAACTTCCACTTTTGCCCTTCTCGGTAAGTTATATAACTTCCATGGCATGTCAGTCGTAAAAGAATAATACCAATAACATTTAAACCATTTACGATACACCATTATAACATCTATTAGTAATATGTATGAATAATTACATCACAGGTATAAAAAAATTTTAAAATAACATAATTATAAATTGCAGTACAAGCCGCCAGCCATAACGGAACGTTTGCTTCCTTCAAACACGTTTCCTTCAACTTTAAATGTTATCTTTGATTCCAAACATTTATCATATGAACTTTAACTCAATCATAGCTTATATAAACCTTATTTTGATAGTCATTCAAACCTATTTTTCAACACTTTGGTCATGTTGTCTATATTCGATCTAATTTTTTCTGTAAGTGTTAACACTACAGTAATCTTATTCTATGCTGTCAGCTAAAAATACGTACACAATCCACTATGGATGCTTGAGTTACCTCCCATATTTTGTATTACTCAATAATCTCTCACTCATGTGTAAACTATTTTAGTATAGAGCATTAGGTACGCATATGACATCATATCTAAAATAGTTAAGGAACTTAGAAGGTAATCAATAAAGCTTTAGGATTGCATTCACTGAATATGACCAGCCAATGTACTCGATTAATCATGATGGTTCATTTGAAATTTTAATTATAGCATTATGTTTTCAGTTGCGTATGATTATTTTTTTTCTTGAACACACTTTTACCATATTAAAGAAATCATACTCACATATGAGACATATAACACTTAAAATCATAACTTTGAAAATTGTCCAAACATATTTCTCAACATAGTACACCACTCATCTCATCTCATCGTGCTCCTTATTCTTCATATCATACAAAATACAATCATGAGCCATATAGATATAAAAGGAAACCACTGATGCATACGTTCACGAACGCAAATGCATACCAAAAAGGAAAATCTTATCATGTGCATGATGGCATTCTCGGCCAAAGGCCAAACGGACTTGAACCGAACATCTATTACATTGCTTCTTCATCTGTTTTGTACCTTTTAGAAGACCTAGGAAGGTCACCCATGTTTGGGTACCAAAAGGTACATTTGCAAAGGGTTGAATCAATAACCCTTAGGAACATACTACAAATGCATGATTTCTATATGCGATAAATTGCTATTTCTTTACATTCTTTATATGTACTTTTGATATTATTTGCAAAATAAAGGGGGACAGAGAGTGCATTATTTAAGGGGGAGAGCATAATTGCACAATTTAAGGGGGAGACAACGACTATAAAACATTCAAAACTCGAATTTGTGCCTAATTAGAGGGGGAGCGGTCATATTTAAATCATGAACTAATGTTATTTTGTAAATAATCAAAAGGAGGAGATTGATAAGAAAAAGAGTTTGAGTGATTTACAAATGCATGATTTAAATACTACGAAATGCATGACAAAATTTATTACTTGATACATTTTTGTGATATACATGCCTCATATGCTTTATATATATTGTTGCCATACTAACAAGCCATGAAGCGTTAAATCTTACATCATATGGCAAATATTTGTTTTCTTTGAACTATTTTAAGGTGCCACAATTAATGAACTAACTAGTTCATCAAGTAAAGTACTTAAGTTAATGAACTAACTAGTTCATTAAATGGAGACATATTTGGAGAAGGCTTGATGGCAACAAATTGAGAATGGAAAGTCTCCTTATTCACTCATATAAACGCCTACATATATATATGGTATATATATTCATATTTTTATTAAAAAGGCACAATACACATATATTCTAACGTACTATCGACACGTTACATATATTACAAACGTACGTGAACGTCACACCACTATGTACACCTTATATTTATGAGTATATTCAGGTCTTATATCATATGATAAATGTCATGGTGATAACAAAATTATAACAACACGTAACAAGGTTATAAACCGAAAATTGTTGTATCGGGTGACTACCGATACTTCGCCAACGTGTCACGTACTTGCCATATAAAGATGGCCAGCCTATATACTTCAAAATTAGCCACAACTTTTGTGGCTCACATGTTAAATTCAGCCACTAAATCATTCGATGTGGCACACACAAATCACCCACAATTTAGGCGAAATTGTGAAGATTTTAAATTCAAATTTTTAAAGCACATGGAGCGACTATGCCATCAGCCATTAGAGCTGAATATACACTTTATTTTATGATTATTATGTATGAAATAACATATATGACATGTGCATGAAGTTTGAATTTAATCGGAGAAAAATCGCGTAATCGACGAAAGTCGAAAATTCGGTTTTCTACGAATACAACACATGGAACGTTTTTTTGGCATTAGATGTAACATGTAGCTAGAAACTTTTTACAAATTCAAGAAATGTTAAAGTGTTATAGAAAATTCAAATTAGGGCTGATTGCAATTTACCATATATGTCTAAATATTGTGCATTATTTGACAAAGCTTGCCAAAATAAATTTCAGCACATGTGCAGCCTTTCTACGCGCCTACTACATCCATGTTGGAGCTCAGGTGGAGCTTATTTGGCAATTATTTGGCACTTCAATTGGTAGAAAATAAGCCACACATGATTGGTGACATTGAAGAAGGCAATACACAAGGAAACAATTCAAAATACAACACATGCTGAAATTTCAGCACATGTTCATTATGGACGAATTTTGGTGCATTTTTGTCTTCAAATTTATTCAAAAATTGAAGGGGATTGAATGGTGATTTTTTGGTAACATTTTTATTACTATTTGGCACATGTTTTATGAGTTTTATTCAGATTTTTACAGCACATTAAAGGATGCCAAGTTCGAACAATCATCAAGTGACAAGTAAGCAAAACCATGTCATTCATCGAATCATGTTGTGCCAAGTGAGCAAGATGGTGTCATATCTACACAAGGAAATCTTCCAACGACATAAAAGAGAATTCTCAAGGATGGAAGAACCCTAAGGGGGTGGCCATAAGGTGATTAAAAGGAGAAGAGATGTAGCAAACAAAAGCAAGACAGCTCTCATTTGGTGCAAGTTTCAACTCATTTGCATAAATATAAGTCAGTCAAATGTGATTAGTTCTTAGACTATTGCAATCTGATTTTCACATTTGCAAAGGTTGAGAACGTCAACGTGGTTGACATACTTTCCAAAAGAATTTTCAAAAACTGTTTCAACCCATTAAAATGCATATTTTAAGGGGTTTGTCATTAAAGTTTCAGACCATTTGGAGTTACCAATTAGTCGGAATAAATTTCCAAGTCAGAGTTCGGTTTCTGGCAGATTGGCACAATCTGACCAAAAACTTATTTTCAAAGTGTTAAGAGTTGAATTTAATTTGAAAGTTTTATGAGATACTCAAAATCTCTTAGAGTAGAATCTCACCAAATTTCATAATTTTGGAGGTCTGTAACTAGGTCTTTAAATCGTTTAAAATCAGAATCTAAAAACATGAATTCTTTTCAGAAGTGGGGATTTTGGGCCAAACGTTTTTAAAAACAAGATTTTCCGCAACCACTATTCAACACCCCCGTTTCCAGTGGTGCTATATAGATCCTACAATTGGTATCAGAGCCAAGGTCACGGGTTCGATTCCCAGCGGGAGCAATTGTTGAGGGGGAGATTGTTGGGTATAAAAATTGTTCCGTGGCGAGTAGGCCGTGTGGGTCAAGTCACAGTCAAATGCCATGGTTGCTTGTGTGTGTTGAATGCACTATAAGACTAGGGTATGCACATATCTTATCATGAATTGGTTTTGGGAGAGTTGGTAGCGCCTGAGGTCCTACAAGGGCTGAGTGTACCATGTAAGCCACAAACTCTGTGGCTATTTTTGAAGTATATAGGCTGTCCATCTTTATATGGCAAGTATGTGACACGTTGACGAAGTTTCGGTAGTCATTTGATACAACAATTTTCGGTTTATAACCTTGTAACGTGTCGTTATAATTTTGTCATCACCATGACATTTATCATATGATATAAGACTTGAATATACTCATAAATATGAAGTGTATATAGTGGTGTGACGTTCACGTATGTTTGTAATATATGTAACATGTCGGTAGTACGTCGGAATATATGTGTATTGTGCCTTTTTAATAAAAACCTGAATATTTATACCATATATAAATGTAGGCGTTTATAATGAGTGAATAAGGAGACTTTCCATTCTCAAATTGTTGCCATCAAGTCTTCTCCAAATATGTTAATGAACTAGTTAGTTCATTAACTTAAGTACCTTACTTAATGAACTAGTTTAGTTCATTAATTGTGGCACTTAAAAATAGTAGCTTTAACGCCTCCTGGCTTGTTAAGACGGGAACAATATATATAAAGCATATGAGGCATGTATATCACAAAAACGTGTCAAGTAATAAATTTTTTCATGCATTTCATAGTACTTAATCATGCATTTGTAAATTACTCAAACTCTTTTTCTCAACAAACCGAAGGACTTATGTTGTCACAAACTCACTATATTGAATCTTTTCTAAAACGTTTAAATATGCTTGATGAAAAAGCAGTGAAGACTCCACTTGACTTAAGTACTCACTTAAGGAAGAACATTTGAGTATTTACAAGTGATCAGAATTCTGATGTATATAACGAATTATACTAGACCAGACTTAGCGTGTTTGGTAAACAAATTGAGTAGATTTACCAGTAATCCAAGTGAGGAACATTGGAAATCTCTGAATAGAGTAATAAGATACTTAAAGTATGCAATGAATCTTGGATTACAGTACTCGAGATATCCAGCAGTATTGGAAGGCTATTGTGATGCCAATTTGGATATCTGACAGTAAGAACTCAAAATCCCCGAGTAGATATTTATTCACTGTTGATGGTGGTGCTGTGTCGTGGAAATCCACGAAGCAAACGTGCATAGCTCGTTCCACGATGGAAGCAGAGTTTATAGCACTTGATAAAGCCGGGAAAGAAGCTGAATGGCTTCGGAATTTTCTGGAAGATGCGCCCTGCTCGCCTAAGCCAATCGCTCTTATTAGCATACACTGCGATAGCCAGTCGGCTATAGGACGAGCGCAAAGTAGCATCTATAATAGTAAGTCTCGACACATGCGTTGGAGACACAATACCATTAAGCAGTTGATCTCTAATGGTGTGATTTTTATTGATTATGTAAAATCAAAGGAGAATCTTCCGAATTCGCTTATAAAAGGCATGCCTAGAGATCGGAAGTCAATTTTGACAAATAAAATGGGATTAAAACCTGTAATGCATGATTCCTTGTAAAGTAACCCAAGGCTAGATATCCCAGAATCTTGGTTCAATGGGACAACTAAGTTATGAAGATCAGTAGGATCTTATCCATTGTCAAATAAAAGTGTTGTCTGCAGAGGATTGAGGGTAAGCTAAGGCTTTTAATGGTTCCTATATCTTGATATGTTCGAGTGGGGTATGACAGAATACTCGTGATAGGAAACACCTATGTAAGTTTGAAGTGAGGCCGCTTCTATAGGGACTTTGTAAGGCAAAAGTTCTCTAGCACACTTTCGGAAACCAGGCGGTTCATGGCCAAAATTAACGCAAGCATGAGAACCAAAAAGGTGTTAAAAGAAATGTTGTGTGAATACTGTTGTCTAGGTTTACGCTAAAGGCCGGTTAGTTCAAGACGTTAAGTTCACTAATTAGCTGAGTGGATCCGATAGTATTTCACTAACAAAGGTTCAAAGCCAAAAGCTACCTTGTCTGATGAAACATTTTCTTTTCTAACTTCTCGGTAGAGTCTACATAAACACTCTGCATTAATTCCCACTCATGTGGGGCATTGTTGGAGGAAATGGAAGTATATTGTAATTGGGCCAAGTTGAAAACTGTGGTTAGCAACGTACTTTGAGCTAATTGTTGGACCGTGCACCGGCAATTAACACCACTAGAGGGGGATGAATAGTGGTTAGCGGAAATTACACTACTACCCTTGATTAAAAACCCCTTTAAAAATAGAATCTGAGACTACCTCAGATTAAGAACCCGTTTTTGAAAATTCAAAAATAAGTGTACACAACTACAAAAATTATGAAACTTTCCAAATCCTAACTTCAACGTGTTAACAAGGCTCTATCCAAAACTGAGACAAAAAAAGATTGTTTGACCCTTCAAACAAATAAAAATATTCAGACGGTCAATTCGGACAGAATTGGACAGAATGTTGCTGATTTTGACAAACGTGTTTCTCTTTGAATACTCAACCAAAAAGGTTGATATTTATATCAACACAATCCTTAGAATGTGTAGTTGATGTTTCCAAAAGGCCCGAACCTTAAACAATTCTTGATTAATACAGAATTTGAGTTTTCTCAAAGCTGGTCAGATTGCAGCCAGATTGGAGCAGTTATCATACAAAGACTGAATGACTTACTTTCCGTTGCTCAAAATCAAGTTATTCTTATTGCAAATGAAAGCTAACGTCCTGAAGTATAACTCCACCAAAAATCACGAATTTTGAAAGTGCTTAGCTGTTTTTATTCAAAATGTGAGAAGTTGTGTGAGAAGTATAGTAAAAACGGGCAGAATACAGAAATGAAGAAACAAGACAAGAACACCGAGAATTTATCCTGGTTCGGTCAATGTGACCTACTCCAGTCCCAAGGAACACCTTTCCTTGGATTTCACTATGATATGAATCACCTTACAAAAAGAACCACGCTTGATCATTGGGTTATACACCAACCCTATTCAAGACTTGGATGAACACCTTCTATGCAACACTTAGTTGCAACACCTCTACCACCTATTGATGTAGCCTTATAGAATTGGCCAATCAATCTTACAAATGAAGCTCAAGAGGCTTGTAACTCAACAAATACACCAAGAACACCTTTGCTACAAATAATGAAACAAGAACAACAACAAGAAGATGATAGCTAGATAATTCAACAAATGCTTTCAACTAAGCTCCAAGTGTGTTTCATCTTCTTCACCATTGCCTCCAATTTATAGTGTGAATTGAGCCTTGGAGATAAGAATACACATGCGTCACCATCTTCATCATCAAATCCAAGTGTCTTCACATCATTGCTTGGTCTTGTACACTTGGCAAAATAAAACAACATAATTGGCTCACCTTAAATTTCAGCTTCACCGATTTTACACCTTGGATTTTTCTTGAAAATTATGAAGATAATATGCAAGGATAAGATTGCATAACTCCTCCATGATTGCCTCAACTCCTTGGCAAGATAATAGGGCATGTGAGAGCTTCCAAATTCGGATGAAAACAGCCCCAACCAGCTGCATATAGCCGTTGGTTTTAAATTGCATTTCCAAGTTGGCAACTTTTTCCAACTAGCTTGTTTTTGGTTGGTCCACTTGTCACCAAGATATAAAATGAATGCCACATCATGTCCACCTGATAAAACACATTTGTGGACCAATATATATGTACAAACTCAGGTTTTTGAGGAAGAAATCAACAAATAATAATTGACAAGATTATGCCAATATATAACACCAAAATTCAAACTATTTCTTCTTGTATGTAGTGATCACTTCAACACCTTTAACACCTTTGATATATCTGTATAATGATGATAAATATGTTCCCATAACATATATAAGAGGGTCATCAAGAAAGAAATAGAATGTGACATCACAATTCGTCACATATCCCGCTATAGTCAATAATATCATCATGTGAGAGAAATCAGATAAAGAACCACCAAATAATCTTCAAGATAATAATAATTCAACTCCAGAATAATGATAAGAATATACTCAAGAGATTCCTTGAGTGAAATACAAAAAATACCCTCAGGGGTGAAATGACCAAAATGCCCCTAATGAAAGAAAATCCAGAAATGACCCCGATGATCAGAAACAAATATAATACCACTTTGTAGCACCCCGCATCCTGGCCCAGCAGGATACGGTGCACCCGCCGTACTTCACTAAGGAAAGTACCAAGCGTTGATCCATAACATGTCGTGGTCCATGATAAAATGCATGGACTCTTGTGCTTACACGTCAACAAGTAAGCGAAACCATGGCAGAATTAAAAACCTCAAATTGAAAACGTCTACGAAATCATTCTTAGTTTTACAACCCAAATCACAAGTACAGAAATTCTCCAAAGTAACTTTTTCCCATCACGATTACATAATAAGTCATCGGTCACAACCAGCACGTCAAGTCTCCTAATTCGTCCATCTTTCGCTGCGCTCACGGGTAGGGGACCCTAGGTTCATATTCAATCCATTCTACCTTGTTCCCTGCAGTCTCTGGAAGGAAAAATAGGGGGTGAGTGACAAAGTCACCAGCAAGTATACTATAAATAATCGAGGATTAAATGGAAAGTACATACAAGAACCGAACCCCAAAAACAATTCGGTTTAGAAACATACCTGTCCTCCAACCAATACCCGTTAGTGATCAAAACTTAATGAGTCAAGATCATAACTTAACCAAGATCGTTACTTAAAGAACGTAACAATAAAAGTCTGCTACTTGCATAAGTTCGTAACATATCATGGATCATCACTTAATAAGGTCATAATTTAGGAACTACCAAGTTATAACAACTTAGTCTAAGTATCATGTGCCACTACACGATGACTCAATAAATGTGAGATGCATGCATGTGTACATGTGATGCATCATGATAAAAATGAGGATATGATCTTTCGTGCCTTTCTTTCAAAACATCATCGTCAAAAAAAAAACAGAGTGTTCAGATCTATCTTTCCGGATCTGAGGCGGTCACTTCTTCCCTTCGAATCTATTATTCTCGGATTCGGAACGGTAACGTCATCACTTATCAGGTCTATTCTCTTCGGGCCCGAACGGTCCATATTAGGTCTATTCTCTCCGGGCCCGAACGGTCCATATCATCAGATCAATTAACCCCGGATTAGGAGCGGGTCCTTACTGGCCAAGAAACATATACACACGGTATCGGTGGGAAGCGTTCTTTTTAAAACAGAATCTTTTCTTTAAAAACGCTTTTCATCTTTCTTTTGCATAATCCATTCCATAAATCATGTAAATGACGATGATGCAATGCATGACATGTACTATGCAAATCATGATATAATGCAATATGTATACGCATACATACAACTCATTCCTTATACTGAAGATAATTTCCAGCATTATCAATCCATATACTCGGCCTCAATTCCCTTTTGGTTAGGCCCACTATCATGAATGCTTGTCATACATATGCATAAAAAATGCCCTATCTGTTCATAATAAAATTTTCGTGACGATACAAAATGTGTAAGACACTTAATCTAATTAATTACGAAACAAGGCTGCTGAATTTCGGCAATACAGTGCCCCTTTTCTTTTGTCTTTCATGTAAGCCCATTAAAATTATTTTAATTTGGGATGGCTTTGGGAAACTATAATAAACATACCGTTAATTGGTGATTGTAGGCCCAAGCCATATATCTAAGGCTAAGTCCATTAGGACAAGGCCTTTTAACAAGTTCCTCAATTCTGCCCAAAATTTCAGATTAGTAATGCCCTCTTAATTGTGGCGTTCCCCCTTCAATTAGTTATTCTAAGATAAACGGCTTACATAAAAAGGTTTACATAGGTCTTAAGTAGTTGACATAAAAGTTTTACGGATATATAATATTGCTAGAGGGGTCATATATTCTTTTTCCTAGAACCGTTACATGCTGAATTCTGGATCGACCGATTTTACTACAAATTTTAGCGTGACCATACCGTGAATCCTTTTTCATAAATTCTAGTTCCCAAGCTTACTAAACACATAGGGCTAGTATCCTGCCGAAAATCAGCCCAATTGCATATTTCTAAGTCCATTTCCTGGTCACACATTAAGCCATGTAAAATCTGTTTAGCCCAGTAATTTTCCAGCATGACTAGTTTTAATACAAATTTTGTTAAAAATAATCCGTACCTCCTCTTAACGAAATTCCAATTCTCATACTTAATATACACATAGGGCTAGTGTCGTACCAAAAATCAACTTCTTTGATGGTCTCTACGGTCTCCTTTCGGGTCTCACCATACGGCCTAAAATCTGCCCTGCTCCATTAAATTTCAAAGTTTGTCACATTTCATTCCTAAATGGCCCTAACTTGCATTGTTTGACACAAACACTTTATTAAGCTTCAACTCACCTTTTCCGTGGGAAATTTACAGATTCAAAGGAGGGGTCTTTAGCATGTTCATCATGGATTTATCACATATTAGTACTTAAAATCAACAAAGAATCCACCTTTGGAGAAAAACTCACACATACATGCCACTTAACCCCTGGGCCGAAAGTTTCATGCATCGAGGCTTAGCATTTCACATCTAAAATTGAATCTTAAGGTTATCTAGACATTCATGCAAGCACTTTCACATTCAAGCCACAAATAAGTATAGTGTACTCGCCTTCATAGTCTTTAGATCTTGCTTGAATTTGTTAGCACAAGGAGTACTCCCTCCCACCTTTTCCTATCACACACGGTTTATGGGGGCACTTGTTAGCCACTTCTTTAATTACATAATACAACTTAGTTGAGGATTAGATGGTCTTACCATTTGCATCTTGAACGGGTTGAGGAAAATCCACTCTTGCTAAGGCACTACCCTTGTTTGGTGTCTTGAAAACCTTTGCCTAGAACCGTGAAGTTCACAGTTTTGTCAAAGAGGGAGATGTCATATGAGCTTCATCCCTTAAAATGTAACTTACTAAAGATTATTGAGGGTTGTCTTACCTAGACAAGCCTTGAGGTTGGAGTGGTTCTTGGACCCTTTTGCTCAATGCCCAGCCGGTTGTTTTTGCGAGAAAGGAGGGAATACTTGAAGTTATGTATTGGATAAAGACTACTCAAAAGGTGTTAGATAGGCTTCTTGTTAAAAGAGAAGAGATTAACTCCTCTTGGGTAGAGTAACCGGCGGCTCCCCTTGTGGGAAGAGGGAAAGACATCTTTTAAATGAAAAGTCCCCTTACACCCAACTACATTGTTCATTTAAGGTTTCTTAATGATCTTGAATGCAATGACTTACCTCATAAGGCCTTATGGCAGAAATGTACATATATACTCCATATATATATATATTTTTCTCACAATTTAAAATAAGTCATAAACCTTAAAATGCACATTATGGCCGAAACTACTAAGTGGATGTGTATATATATATATGACCGTATATGTATATACGTATAACACACTTTCCCCAAAATCATTTTATTGCCATATATAAATACTTAATTCCGTATATATATATATATGTTCCAATATGTATATATGCATACATTATACACAAATCTATCTATTCTACACATACACAGATTTGTGTATTTTCCATATACGGTTCTTTAAGTAAACTTTTCATTGTATTGTAATCCATTAAGCCGTTTATTACATTGTAGCTTCCACTTTATACTATACATGTACACATATACATACATAACTATGTATAAGTCCTTATATGTCAAGTGTGTCATGTAACCTATCCTCCGCCAGGTTGAATTTGTTAGACCTTAAAAATTGCCAAAATTAATTGATAAAGTTTCTCTTGTCTTACCTCAAAATGGTACCCGGCGGCCAAAATGGGGATGGATGAAGGAAGTTCTTCATTTATTAAAGGCTTAATTATGCCCATATTTTGGAGTTTGTATAAGGAACCCTATCCCATTAGTTACTCCTTAAAACCCATGGCCGAAAACATATGTTGGTGTATGTAATTCAATTGCACCTTACCCATGCTCCCATTTTCCTTTCTTAATATATTCACATATACATATACACGTATTTGTATGTATTCATTGGCTGCCCTTTGAGTATATTTTCCATGGACCATAATCCGTTAAACCACTTATCATAGCTCATCAGGTAACGTTTATGTATATATATATATATGTATGCCCATACCATATGTATATAAATGTGTCGCATAGACCTACTTCCCATTAAATTTGAAATTGCTTAACCCCATAAGAGGCTATGTTTTAAATGGTAAAATCTCCTTTGGTTTTCTCAAACAATAAGCCGGTAGTGGGGAGGGGAGTTTTACCTCCCAAGTGTAATTATTCAAAGATTAGTGTGTCTCTTTCTAGTCCTTAAGTCATCTATCATTATGACTTAAGGAAACACCATGAACTATCTTGGGTAATTGCTTTAGCAAGCAGTTAAGAGAGGTAGCTATTATTATTTTTTTTCTCTAGAAATAACAAGCATCTTAATGGCTCCTTCTACCCGGTGGCTAGAATGGGGAAGAGAGGTATTTTCCCTCTTTTCATCCTTTCGGATCTTTAATTAGTAGGACACTTAAAGGCTTGGAATAATCCCTCCAAGGTTCTTATCGATAGTTAGTTACTTATCCTAGAAAAAGTGCTTCTTCTAATTGTTCTCAATCCTCAGAGCAGAAAATTTAGTAATCTTAAGAAAACTTCCAACAGCTCACCTGCTTCATATTTTACGCTTTGGGTGGTAGGCTAATTTCCTTTAATCTTAAATAATCATAGGTAAAGTCGAAGATACCCTCCTTTCGAGGTATTGTTCTATTGCCTTGCTCCACCCCAACCTTAGATGCCATACTAATTTAGGCGGGGTACAACATTCTCCCCCCCCTAAAATCTCAAAAGTGGAGATAGTAGGGTCTATGCTTCCATGTTTCCCCGGTCCTTATACAACTTCTAGTTGTTTACCCTGTCCATTCATCACTGCTTATGTAGAAATCCTCCTTCAAGGTTCCCTATCACATTCTCTTATGATTAACCTTATTTGAAATAAATAAGACAAAACATAAGTACTTTAGTTTGGAGAATCTGATGTACCTGTTGGTAGTTTGGATGTTCCAAAGTCCTGGGATGCATCATCCTTCGATCCATATTAGTGCCTCTGATCATTTTGTGCGTGGCTCTAGAAGGATACGGCTGCCACCTCCTACTTTCTCTCTTCATACGCTCATTCAGTCTCTTGTGTTCTTCCATCACCCTAATATCGTGCTCCGCTTTATAGCAATCCTTTAACAGTCCATCGAAAGTACTTGGGTATACTTTTCCTAATCTAGCTTTAATCCGAGGATTTAGACCACGTACGAATCTGGTTATCTTCCACTGTTCATCCTCTATAATCAAGGGAGCATACCGTCCTAATATAGTAAATTGGCGGACATATTCTGATATCAGGGTGCCTGGTTCTTGTCTTAGTGTATCAAATTCTTCAATACTCTCAATCACCAATTACAGTGAGATGTAAGCTCAACAAAATTCTTCCAGGAATCTTGCCCAAGTTATAGTTCGAATAGTGACTGGACACTCTTTCTCCACCACAGACCGGATTTACCAATCAGGAATGGCCGAACGATTGGTGCCCTCATCTCATCCGGCACCCGAACTCGAAAACGGTGGCCCTCTACCTCGTTCAACCATTTCTCAGCTTCTTCTGGCCCGGACTCCCTGCCAAATCTTTGAATTTGTGCTTTAGCCAGTTGCCAGTAATAAAATCCAATACTTCCCGGAGGTGACAGTGACGATGTCAGCGTTTCCGACCCGTGATGTCATCTGCACCACATAGCGTTGGTTTTATTCGAGGGCATACCAGAATAAGCAGCACCATTTAACTTGTAACTTAATGAAAGTTCTCAGTGACATGTAAATGGATACGATACGGTTCAAATTCTATAAAAGATCGTAAACAAGGGTTTTGGCATTAAACCAAAACCCTAATTTTTCTTCCAGTCGAAGTCATCCTAGTCTAAGGTCAACTCTCATCTAGGATCAGAACTTAAATCTAAAATCAAGTTTAATTGTCTACGATCATGTCCTAGTTCTATATTCTACCCGGATCTGGAGCCTCGGCTCTGATACCACCTGTAGCGCCCCGCATCCCGACCCAGCCAGATACAGTGCACCTGTCGTACTTCACTAAGGAGAGTACCAGGCGTTGATCCATAACATGTCGTGGTCCATGATAAAATGAATGGACTTTCGTGCTTACACGTCAACAAGTAAGCGAAACCGTGGCAGAATTAAAAACCTCAAATTGAAAACGTCTACGAAATCATTCTTAGTTTTACAACCCAAATCACAAGTACAGAAATTCTCCAAAGTAACTTTTTCCCATCACGTTTACATAATAAGTCATCGGTTACAACCAGCACGTCAAGTCTCCTAATTCGTCCATCTTTCGCTGCGCTCATGGGTAGGGGACCCTAGGTTTATCTTCAAGCCATTCTACCTTGTTCCCTTCAGTCTCTGGGAGGAAAATAGGGGGTGAGTGACAAAGTCACCAGCAAGTATACTATAAATAATCGAGGATTAAATGGAAAGTACATACAAGAACCGAACCCCAAAAACAATTCAGTTTAGAAACATACCTGTCCTCCATCCAATACCCGTTAGCGATCAACACTTAATGCGTCAAGATCATAACTTAAGCAAGATCGTTACTTAAAGAACGTAACAATAAAAGACTGCTACTTGCATAAGTTCGTAACATATCACGGATCATCACTTAATAAGGTCATAACTTAGGAACTACCAAGTTACAACAACTTAGTATAAGTATCATGTGCCACTACACGATGATTCAATAAATGTGACATGCATGCATGTGTACGTGTGATGCATCATGATAAAAATGAGGATATGATCTTTCGTGCCTTTCTTTCAAAACATCATCGTCAAAAAAATAATAGAGTGTTCAAATCTATCTTCCCGGATCTGAGGCGGTCACTTCTCCCCTTCAAATCTATTATTCCCAGGTTCGGAACGATAATGTCATCACTTATCGGGTCTATTCTCTTAGGGCCCGAACGGTCAGGTCTATTCTCTCCAGGCCTAAACGGCCCATGTCATCAGATCAATTAACCCCGGATCTGGAGCGGGTCCTTACTGGCCAAGAAACATATACACACGATACCGGTGGAAAGCGTTCTTTTTAAAATAGAATCATTTCTTTAAAAGCGCTTTTCATCTTTCTTTCGCACAAAATCAATTCCATAAATCATGTAAATGACGATGATGCAATGCATGACATGTACTATGAAAATCATGATATAATGCAATATGTATACACATACGTACAACTCATTCCTTATACTGAAAAAAATTTCCAGCATTATCAATCCATATACTCGGCCTCAATTCTCTTATGGTTAGGCCCACTATCATGATTGCTTGTCATACATATGCATAAAAAATGCCCTATCGGTTCATAATAAAATTGTCATGACGATACAAAATGTATAAGACAATCTAATTAATTACGAAACAAGGCTGCTGAATTTCGGCAATACAGCGCCCCTTTCTTTTGTCTTTCATGTAAGCCCGTTAAACTTCTTTTAATTTTGGCCGGCTTTGGGAAACTATTATAAACATACCGTTAATTGGTGATTGTAGGCCCAAGCCGTATATCTAAGCCTAAGTCCATTAGAATAAGGCCTTTTAACAAGTTCCTCAATTATGCCCAAAATTTCAGATTAGTAACGACCTCTTAATTGTGGTGTTCCCCCTTCAATTAGTTATTCTAAGATAAATGGCTTACATAAAAAGGTTTACATATGTCTTAAGTAGTTGACATAAAAGTTTCGCGGATTTATAATAACGCTAGAGGGGTCATATATTCTTTTTCCTAGAACCGTTACATGCTGAATTCTGGATCGACCGATTTTACTACAAATTTTAGTGTGACCATACCGTGAATCCTTTTTCAAAAATTCCAGTTCCCAAGCTTAGTAAACACATAGGTCTAGTACGCTGCCAAAAATCAGCCCAATTTCGTATTCCTAAGGCCCATTTCCTGGTCACACATTAAGCCATATAAAATCTGTTTAGCCCAGTAATTTTCCAGCATGACCAGTTTTAATAAAAATTTCGTTAAAAATAATCCGTACCTCCTTTTAACGGAATTCCAACTCTCATACTTAATATACACATAGGGCTAGTGTCATACCAAAAATCAACTAAATTGAAGGTCCCTATAGTCCCCTTTCGGGTCTCACCAAACGGCCTAAAATCTGCCCAGCTCCAGTAAATTTCAAAGTTTGTCACATTTCATTCCTAAATGGCCCTAACTTGCATTGTTTGACACAAACACTTTATTAAGCTTCAACTCACCTTTTCCGTGGGAAATTTACAGATTCAACACGTTACAAACCTCATATACAAATCTTTACAAAGCAGCTTGTATACCATATACATCATTGTTTGGCCATGCATACCATATTCTCACTGAAACGAACCTTAGCAAAGTTTTGGTGCTCACGCACCCTAACCCCCAAAAAAGCCCTTTTTATGTACATGAAAGGCAAAATCACATCTCCACAAAGAACATACTAAGCTGAACACACAAAAGCATAAATCTTGTTCATTCCTTACCCCATAGCTTATCACTTCTTGCAAAACTACCCTTATTTCTTTTTACCCCTTCCAACCGTATCCCGTATCCATGGAAAAGGAGGGGTCTTTAGCATGTTCATCATGGATTTATCACATATTAGTACTTAAAATCAACAAAGAATCCACCTTTGGAGAAAAACTCACACATACATGCCACTTAACCCCTGGGCCGAAAGTTTCATGCATCGAGGCTTAGCATTTCACATCTAAAATTGAATCTTAAGGTTATCTAGACATTCATGCAAGCACTTTCACATTCAAGCCACAAATAAGTATAGTGTACTCGCCTTCATAGTCTTTAGATCTTGCTTGAATTTGTTGGCACAAGGAGTACTCTCTCCCACGTTTTCCTATCACACACGGTTTATGGGGCACTTGTTAGCCGCTTCTTTAATTACATAATACAACTTAGTTGAGGATTAGATGGTCTTACCATTTGCATCTTGAACGGGTTGAGGAAAATCCACTCTTGCTAAGGCACTACCCTTGTTTGGTGTCTTGAAAACTTTTGCCCAGAACCGTGAAGTACACGGTTTTGTCAAAGAGGGAGATGTCATATGAGCTTCATCCCTTAAAATGTAACTTACTAAAGATTATTGAAGGTTGTCTTACCTAGACAAGCTTTGAGGTTGGAGTGGTTCTTGGACCATTTTGCTCAATGCCCATCCGGTTGTTTTTGAGAGAAAGGAGGGAATAATTGAAGTTATGTCTTGGATAAAGACTACTCAAAAGGTGTTAGATAGTCTTCTTGTTAAAAGAGAAGAGATTAACTCCTCTTGGGTAGAGTAACCAGCGGCTCACCTCATGGGAAGAGGGAAAGATATCTTTTAAATGAAAAGTCCCCTTACACCCAACTACATTGTTCATTTAAGGTTTCTTAATGATCTTGAATGCAATGACTTACCTCATAAGGCCTTATGGCTGAAATGTACATATATACTCCATATATATATATTTTTCTCACAATTTAAAATAAGTCATAAACCTTAAAATACACATTACGGCCGAAACTACTAAGTGGATGTGTGTATATATATATATATATATGACCATATATGTATATACGTATAACACAGTTTCCCCAAAATCATTTTATTGCCATATATAAATACTTAATTCCGTATATATATATGTGCCAAAATGTATATACGCATACATTATACACAAATCTATCTATTCTACACATACACAGATTTGTGTATTTTCCATATACGCTTCTTTAAGTAAACTTTTCATTGTACTGTAATCCATTAAGCCGTTTATTACATTGTAGCTTCCACTTTATACTATACATGTACACATATACATACATAACTATGTATAAGTCCTTATATGTCAAGTGTGTCATGTAACCTATCCTCCGCCAGGTTGAATTTGTTAGACCTTAAAAATTGCCAAAATTAATTGATAAAGTTTCTCTTGTCTTACCTCAAAATGGTACCCGGCGGCCAAAATGGGGATGGATGAAGGAAGTTCTTCATTTATTAAAGGCTTAATTATGCCCATATTTTGGAGTTTGTATAAGGAACCCTATCCCATTAGTTACTCCTTAAAACCCATGGCCGAAAACATATGTTGGTGTATGTAATTCAATTGCACCTTACCCATGCTCCCATTTTCCTGTCTTAATATACTCACATATACATATACACGTGTTTGTGTGTCTTCATTGGCTGCCCCTTGAGTATATTTTCCATGGACCATAATCCGTTAAACCACTTATCATAGCTCATCAGGTAACGTTTACGTATATATATATATGTGTATGCACATACCATATGTATATAAATGTGTCGCATAGACCTACTTCCCATTAAATTTGAAATTGCTTAACCCCATAAGAGGCTATGTTTTAAATGATAAAATCTCCTTTGGCTTTCTCCAACAATAAGCCGGTGGTGGGGAGGGGTCCTTTCCCTCCCAAGTGTAATTATTCAAAGATTAGTGTGTCTCTTTCTAGTCCTTAAGACATTTATCATTATGACTTAAGGAAACACCATGAACTATCTTGGGTAATTGCTTTAGCAAGCAATTAAGAGAGGTAGCTATTATTTTTTTTCTAGAAATAACAAGGCATCTTAATGGCTCCTTCTACCCGGCGGCTAAAATGGGGAAGAGGGTATTTTCCCTCTTGTTATCCTTTTGGATCTTTAATTAGTAGGACACTTAAAGGCTTGGAATAATCTTTCCAATGTTCTTAGCGATAGTTAGTTACTTATCTCAGAAAAAGGGCTTCTTCTAATTGTTCTCAATCCTCTGAGCAGAAAATTTAGTAATCTTAAGAAAACTTCCAACAGTTCACTTGCTTCATATTTTACGCTTTGGGTGGTATGCTAATTTCTTTTAATCTTAAATAATCGTAGGTAAAGTCGAAGGTACATTGTTTTCGAGGTATCGTTCTATTGCCTTGCTTCACCCCAACCCTAGATGCCATACTAATTTAGTCGGGGTACAACAATTTTTGTCTTGATAAATATGATAAGAATAAGTCCTTGATATATATCCACCATATCATGTTCCTACAAAACTCAAAATACCAATTTTTCCCTTTTTGGTAAGTTGTAGAAACTTCCAAGGCACATTAGTCACAATGTATTTATAATCACCAAAAACACATAATATTTACATAATGAACATGTATAAATCATATACAAATAAAAACAACAATTTTATCATATTTTAGAAAATTATTTCTAAACACTCTAGACATCGATCGATCGAAGTGCCTCAGCTTCAGAGATCGATGTCTCACCATAAGTTTCAGAGTTTGTCTCTGACCTACGGCGATCGATCAAAGTGAGGGTTCGATGTACATTGATCGATCGATGTGTCTCAGGTTTAGAGATCGATGTCTCACCGTAAGGTCTTGAACTTTCATTGCCTTACATGGATCGATAGATGTGAGGGATCGAAGTACATTGATCGATCGAAGTGCAACAACCTGGGAGATCGATGTCAACTTTTTCAACTTTTTCAACTTTTAATCACATATAACACCACGTATGATATTTTTATGTTTTTACCACTTAAAATCATGACTTTAAAAATTATCCAAACATATTTCTCAACATTCTCCCCATTTTGGATGATTTTCAAAATAACCTAACATGATTTTAATGTCACAACTTATAACCAATTGTTTATCATAAATCTATCAATTGTTTCACCAAATTTGTACCAATTGTTTTAGAAACTAATTTCCAACAAACTACCAATTGTTTTCACATTGTTTTTAAATTCTCAACTCTCATGTATTCATATGCCCCCCCTCAAATTATACTCTCCCCCTTAACATATGCTCAACTTATATCAATTGAAACTTAGCATGTTAGCTTATTATTCAATCAACCAAATTATGACTTACCAACTAAAATTATTTTCTTATTCTATCTCCCCCTTTATTTTGCAAATCATGCAAAAGATAGAACTATGCAATGGTATCGTAAGTCATCATACCTAACTTGGCTCGTAAGTTTTCAAAAGTGGCTTGATTAAGGGGTTTGGTAAAGATATCAGCTATTTGGTGGTCACTTCTTATATGGCTTATAACTATATCCTCATTTTGAACATGATCTCGAAGGAAGTTGTATCGCACCTCAATGTGTTTGGTCTTAGAACTAAGCACTGGATTCCGAGAAAGATTGATCGCACTTGTGCTATCACAGAAAATTTGAATCTTATTCATTTTAATGCCAACATCACTAAGTTGTTGTTGAAGCCAAAGTATTTGGGTAGTACATAAACTTAAGGCAATATACTCAGCTTCAGTGGTAGAAAGAGTTACACTAGCTTGCTTTTTAGAAAACCAAGAGATCAAGTTGATTCCTATGAATTGACACGTACCACTAGCGGATTTTCTATCTAATTTACAACCACCATAATCAGCATCGCTATATGCGTATAATTCCAACTTAGCATTTCTATCATACCAAAGTCCTATTTGAGGTGTGTTTAAGGTATCTAAAGATCTTTTTTACTGCATTGTAATGAGATACCCTAGGACAAGATTGAAACCTAGCACATGTTGGACCGTGCACCTGCAATAAACACCACTAGAGGGGGGTGAATAGTGGTTAGCGGAATTTACACTACTACCCTTTGTTAAAATCCCCTTTGAAAACAGAATCTGGAACCACCTCAGATTCAGAACCCGTTTTTCAAAAATTCACAAATAATTGTACACAACTCCAAAAATTCTGAAAAACTCCAGAATTTAACTTCAATAAGTTAACAAGACTCTGTCCAAAAATTAGATAAAAATAAGATTGTTTGGCCTTTCAAACAAATAAAAAGATTCAGATGGTCAATCTGGACAGAATTGGACAGAATGTTGCTGATTTTGCAAAACGTATTTCTCTTTGAATACTCAACCAAAAAGGTTGATATTTATATCAAAACACTCCTTAGGATGTGTAGATGAAGTTTCCAAAAGGCCCTGACCTTAAACAATTCTTGAAAAATACAGAATTTAAGTTTTCTCAAAACTGGTCAGATTGCAGCCAGATTGGAGTTATCTTGCAAAGACTGAAAGACTAACTTTCCCTTGCTCAAATCAAGTGATTCTTGTTGCAAATGAAAGCTAACAGTCTGAAGTATAACTCCACCAAAAATAACGAATTTTGAAAATGTTTAGCTATTTTTTCAAATTGTGAGAAGTTGTGTGAAAACTGCAGTCAAAAACGGGCAGAAAACAGAAATAAAGAAACAAGAGAAGAACAGCGAGAATTTATCCTGGTTCGGTCAATGTGACCTACTCAAGTCCCAAGGAACACCTTTCCTTGGATTTCACTATGGTATGAACCAAATTACAGCAAGAACCAAGCTTGAGCCTTGGGTTAAACACCAACCCTATTCAGGACTTGGATGAACACTTTTATGCAACTCTTGGTTGCAACACCTCTATCACCTATTGATGTAGCTTTATAGATTTGGCTAATCAATCTTACAAATAAAACACAAGAAGGTGTGTATAGTGTAGCTGGACAACAACTAGAAATGGAACACCTTAGCTACACAAAGTATGAACGAAAATATGAGAAGAGAATAGCAAGACAACAATCTTAAATTTTTGCTTTCAAGTGTGTGTCTTCTCTTCTTCACCTTGCCTTCTATTTATAGAGTGAATTGATGGCATATTCCCTCCAACTTTTAGACCATGTGATGGCTGAGAAATTTGAATTAAAACACCTCCATAATCATCTCCAACAACCTTGTCTCCATTAACTTTAAATTTGAAATTTCAAGTTGACAACTTTTGCCAACTAGCTTGCTTTTGGTTTGTCTTCTTGTCTCCAACTCATAAAATGAGTACACCACCTTCTCCACCTGTTTATGGACGTTTTTGATGTTGTATGTATGAATACCAACTCAAATTTTGTGAATAAAAAATAATGAATAAGTGTTGACAAGATTATGTCAACATATAACACCAAAATTCATACTTTCTTCTCCTTTACATATTGTGATAAATCTTCCACCAATGACACCTTGTAATCTCTGAAAGATGATGATTAAGAACCTCAAATAACATATATATAAGAGTCTTCAAGAGAAAATAGAACGTGACATCGAATACCGTCACATATCCCGCCACCGTCGATAAAATCATCAAATGAGAGAATAAAATAGAAAACCACCAAATAATCTTCAAGAATATATTAAATGAACTCCAGAATGAATATAATAAGATACTCAAGAGATTCCTTGAGTAAAAATACCGAGACAGTCTTCAGGGGTAAAATGACCAAAATGCCCCTAGTAAGATAAAACTCCAGAAATGACCCCGATGGTCAGAAATAATCACAATACCACCTTTGTCATGATAACCAAGATAATAATATGCACTTGAAATATTTTTCACCATATGATGTTCCTACAAAACTTAAAATACCAATTTTGCCCTTTTTGGTAAGTTGTAGAAACTTCCAAGGCACGTTAGTCTCAAGACAATAATAATCACCAAAAACACATAATAAGCACATAATGAGCATGTATAAATCATGTACAAATGAAAACAACCATTTTATCATATTTTAGAAAATTATTTCTAAAAACTCTAGACATCGATCGATCGAAGTGTCTCAGCTTCATAGATCGATGTCTCACATAAAGGTTCATGTTTTGTCTCTGACCTACATCGATCGATCGAAGTGAGAGTTCGATATACATCGATCGATTGATGTGTCTTAGGTTTAGAGATCGATGTCTCACAGAAAGGTCTTAAACTTATCTGCCTTACATAGGTCGATCGATGTGAGAGATCTATGTACATAGATGATCGATGTGCAACAACCTGGGAGATCGATGTCAACTTGTTCAACTTATTTAACTTTTAATCACATATAACACCATGTGTGACATTTTTAAATATTCATCACTTAAAATCATGACTTTGAAAATTATCCAAACATATTTCTCAACATTCTCCCCATTTTGGATGATTTTCAAAATAACATAACATGATTTTAATGTCACAACTTATAACCAAAAATTTAACCAAATGTTTAACCAAAAGTTTAACCAAATGTTTTCAACTATGTTTTCAACGTTTAAATAGTATGTTGCTCCCCCTCAACTCATACTCTCCCCCTTAACCTATGCTCCAAAATTTATACCAATAAAAACTTAGCATATGATTCATCATGACTTACCAACTAAAACATGACTTACCAACTAAAATCATGTTCTTATTCATCATGACTTACCAACTAAAACATGACTTACCAACTAAAATCATGTTCTTATTCTATCTCCCCCTTTATTTTGCAAATCATGCAAAAGATAGAATTATACAATGGTATCGTAAGTCATCATTCCTAATTTGGCTCGTAAGTTTTCAAAAGTGGCTTGATTAAGGGGTTTGGTGAAGATGTCAGCGATTTGATGATCAGTTCTTATATGGTTTATCACTATGTCCTCATTTTGAACATGATCACGAAGAAAGTGGTATCGCACCTCAATGTGTTTGGCTTTAGAATGAAGTACCGGATTCCGAGAAAGATTGATTGCACTTGTGCTATCACAGAAAATTGGAATCTTATTCATTTTAATGCCAAAATCACTAAGTTGCTGTTTAAGCCAAAGTATTTGGGTAGTACATAAACTCAAAGCAATATACTCGGCTTCAGTGGTAGAAAGAGCTACACTAGCTTGCTTTTTAGAAAACCAAGAGATCAAATTGGTTCCTATAAATTGACATGTACCGCTAGTGGATTTTCTATCTAACCTACAATTACCATAATCAGCATCACTATATGCGTGTAATTCCAACTTAGCGTTTCTATCATACCACAATCCTAAGTGAGGTGTATGCTTAATATATCTAAAAATCTTTTTCACTGCATTGTAATGTGATACCTTAGGACAAGATTGAAACCTAGCACACATACACACACTAAACATAATATCAGGTCTTGATGCAGTTAAGTATAATAATGAGCCAATCATAGACCTATAAAGTGTGTCATCAAAAGGTTTACCATTTTCATCCTTATCAAGTTTGGTACTAACACTCATAGGCGTAGTTGTAGGTTTCAACTCTTCAAAGCCAAACTTCTTAATCATATCATTGACATACTTAAGTTGGCTAATGTGAATTCCTTGACGGGTTTGTTTGATTTGAAGTCCTAAGAAATAATTCAACTCTCCTACCATTGACATTTCAAACTCTGACTTCATACATTCTTCGAAGTCTTTTACTAAAGTAGGGTTGGTTGAACCAAAGATTATATCATCTACGTAGATTTGAACTATTAACAAATCATTATCTTTTCGTCTTAGAAATAATGTGTTGTCTATTGTTCCCCTTTGATAATTATTTGCAATAAGAAAGTTCGCAAATCTATCATACCAAGCTCTTGGAGCTTGTTTCAAACCATATAGAGCTTTCTTAAGCTTGTAAACATGGTTAGGATTCTTTGGATCATCGAATCCAGGGGGTTGTTTGACAAACACCTCTTCTTGAATGTATCCATTCAAGAATGCACTCTTGACATCCATTTGGAAGAGCTTAATTTTGCTTATACTTGCAATCGCAAGTAACAATCTAATTGCTTCTAGTCGTGCAACGGGTGCAAAGGTTTCTTCATAATCTATTCCTTCTTGTTGATTATAACCTTGTGCGACTAGTCTAGCCTTATTCCTTGTAATATTTCCTTGTTCATCCATTTTATTCTTGAAAACCCATTTAGTTCCTATGATAGACTTGTCTTCAGGTTTAGGTACTACGTCCCACACGTTGTTCCTTGTGAATTGATTTAATTCCTCATGCATAGCATCTATCCATGATATGTCACCTAAGGCTTCCTTTACGTTCTTAGGTTCTAATTCTGAGATTAAGCTATGTCCTTCAAGTTGACTTATGTTTCTACGTGTTCTAACCCCAACACTTGGATCACCAATGATTAGCTCTTTAGGGTGTTTATGTTTATCTTCTATAAGCCACCAATTCCTAAGTTGACTAGGTTCACCTTCTTCTAGTTCAAATGTTTCATTCGTGTGAACATTTTCATATACAATTGGAACATCCTGTAAGTTAGATAGATTATCTTCCAATTGTAAAATTTCTTGATTTATTTCACCTAAAGGTTCATGCACATCTTGTTCAGGGGAAGTTGGTTCTAGATGATCATGAACAGGCTCAAGTAATATATCATCATCATCAAACATATTTTCAACATTATTTTCTTGTTTATGTTGATGTTTATCACTAACTTCAAAGCATGCATTTTCATTGAATTTCACATGTATAGATTCAATTATTTTTCTAAATGCAGGATTATAATACCTATATGCTCTTGAGTTAGTTGAATACCCAACAAATATGCATTCAATAGACTTTTGTTCAAATTTATCTAGATTATCCTTAGTGTTCAGCACAAAACATTTACATCCAAATACCTTAAGATAATCTATCTTAGGTTGTCTATTGTTTAGCAATTCATAAGGCGTTTTATTTAATTTCTTTCTAATAGTGGGCCTATTTATAATATAGCATGCACAACTAACAGCTTCAGCCCATAAATATTTAGGTAATTTATTTTCACACAGCATTGTCCTAGCAACTTCTTGAATTGTTCTATTTTTACGTTCAACAACTCCATTGAGTTGTGGTGTTCTAGGTGGTGAGAATTCATGTTTTATTCCATATAGTTCGCAAAAATTTTATTACGTCTTTGTTTTTAAATTCTCCACCTCTATCACTTCTAATTCTTTTAACATTTTCTTCATAAATGTTTTCAAGTTGCTTAATAAGAGTTTTGATTGCTAATGGAGCATCGTCTTTGTGTGTTAAGAACAATGTCCATGTGTAGCGTGAGTAATCATCTACTATGACACACACATAGTAGTGTCCACCTAGACTTCTTCTCCTACTTGGACCAAATAAGTCTAAGTGAAGTAATTCTAGTACATGACTAGTACTCACTTCATGTTTCGGTTTTAAGGTTTCTTTAATGTGTATTCCCTTAATACATGTTTCACACATTTGAAAATTATCCAAGTCTAACTTAGGCATTCCTCTAATTAAATTCTTCTTAGATAATTTCTTAATAGTTGAAATTCCTATATGGCCTAATCTTCTATGCCATAAATTTACATCTAAGTCATGTGATATTAGACACTTAACCTTATCATCTAACATGTTATCTAAGGTAAGAGTATAAATATTTCCATCTCTATTTCCTTTTAAGACCGTTTCTCCTTTTTCATTTATTATATCACAAGAATTGGGAAGAAAGGAGACATTATAACCACAATCTATAAGTTGAGAAATACTAAGTAAATTATAAGATAGATTGCTTACTAATAACCCATTTCGTATTTGAAATGTGTTAGGGTCCCCAATTGTTCCTTTTCTAACAACTTGTCCTTTGTTGTTGTCACCGAATGTTACTTTTCCTCCATCCTTGATGTGTTCCAATTCGATGAATAGTTTGGGGTTCTCCGTCATATGCCTCGAACATCCACTATCTAAAAACCATTTGGTTTTTAGATTCTTTGACTTTGCCTCCTTCTTGCATTCCTTGCGTTTATCCTACAATGGAGACAAAGTTTTAGGTACCCTTTATTTGGGTCCTTGAATGTTAGGGGCACTATTCTTGTTTAAATATCCCTTAGGTATCCAAACTTGAATATACCTTCTAGGCACATTTTTAGCATTGTTATAATTTTGAAAATAAGAAGAATTAGCATATACATGATTATTCCACATAAGTGAAGATTCATTGTTATACATGTTGCGCCATGGTTGATAATCATTATAGGATGGCCGAGATTTATGATGGGTATAAGGCATGTGAATTTGTTTCTTATATGGCGCTATATAAGTGTGTTTGTAGGCATTTCTATAAGACTTATAAGAGTGTTGCCTATACTTAGGTTCATAATAAGTTGTATGCATTTTATTCGGTCTAGTTGCATTTGTATACATGTATGCATAATTTATATGTTGTCTAGATGCAAAGTTTGGCCTAGATGTATGTTTATGCGTGTGTGCTTTTATGGGTGTATGTTGCATTTTTGCCTTGATATAAGTAGACGAAGGTGTAGAAGCAGGCAAAGTTGATTTTGTTGTATTATATGGTAACTTTGTACTAGATGAAACAAACTTAGTCTTTTTATTTACTTTTTCATTTTCTTCTTTATAGCCTAAGCCGGTTTTATCATTACCATACTTTTGTGATGAGATAAGTGTATCTAACATATTTGCACCCGATTTAAATTGTTATAACATTTTTTCTAAGTTAAGTTTAGACGACTTAAGTTGTGTTATTTCACGTTCAAAACTTTCTATCTTAGATTTTAACATCTTATTTTCCATTTTTATCTTATGTTCATCTTTCCTATATGATTCAATTTTATTCTCTAAAGAATCAAGAGTATTAGTAGACTCTTGTTTAAGAGATTCTAGTTGATCGAAAAATTCCAAGTTGGACGTCTTCAACTTGTCATTTTCTTCAACTAGTTTCTTCTTTTCTTTAGAGAGCTTCTTACAGTGAGCATGCATTCTTAGGAATTCTTCATACATTTCATCAAGTGTCATGTCACTATCAGAATCACTATCAGAAGAAGAACATACCTCGTTGGATACGAAGCAGACTTGAGCTTCCTCAGTTTCGGATTCTGAGTCGGATGAGTCGCTCCATGTGCTCACCTTCATTGCTCGTTTCCCTTTTCTTGCCTTAGACTCCTTTGTCTTTGTTGTTTGAGCCTCCTTGTCCTTGGCTTGTTTATTATTGTTGTTGTTATTATTATTTTTCTTCGTGGGACAGTCGTATGAAATATGTCCTTTTTGACCGCATTCATAACACTTTAATTCTTTATTATTCCATTTGTTTACGTTATTCTTCTTAGGTTGAGAAGAAGAAGAAGAATTACGTTGTCTATTCCTATTTGGACGTTTGAAAAATTTTCTTAGTTTTCTAGCAATCAATATCAACTCATCGTCTAATTCAGTATCACTATTACTAGCAGCGTTACTAGCATGTGTTTCGGTTGTTTTGAAAGCTATTGACTTACTGGATGACTTAGACGATTCAGACTTTCGTTGGTTTAATTTAACCTCGTAAACTTTAAGAGACCCGATCAATTCATCCATCTTAGTGATTGACTTTGTCTCCTCGATTGCAAGCACCTTTAGATCCCATTCAGCAGGGAGGCTTCGTAACACCTTTTGAACCTTTTCACTGTTCGAAAATGACTTTCCTAAAGCTTCAAGGGCATTGAAAATATTAGTAATCCTCAAATCCATAGATGTTATAGATTCGTTTGGCAACATTTTGAAAGTCTCTAATTCAATCATAAGCATGTTTATTTTTGACTCTTTAACACCGCTAGTATCTTCATGCTTTAATACAAGTGATTTCCACATGTCGTGTGCGTTTGTGCAATTTGACACATATCCTGCTTCAGAAGTTGTAAGTCCATTCAAAAGTAATTGCATAGCTTTAGCATTCATGGACATTTTCTTTTTATCATCTGATGACCATTCACTTTTACATTTTTCAACCTTTTGAGTTACTTCACTAACTTGTGTAACTTTCGTTGGAATGTACGGCCCATCTTCAACTATAGATCATAAATCGATGTCTATAGCCATTAAGAATAGCCTCATTCTTAGTTCCCAATGAACAAAATTATTGCCATCAAAAAGAGGAGGGCGTTGTGTAGACATACCTTCCAACTCACCTTTGTGAGAAACAATAGCTATAGTATGTACCTTGGATTTGAGACAAGCAGTATATAATGAATCGTTGTTTCTTGGCCTTGTATTGTTCGTATGGCGTTGAATCTTGCTTCTTTTTAGTGGTGTTGGTCTGGCTCTGATACCAAATGTTAGACCGTGTACCTGTAATAAACACCACTAGAGGGGGGGTGAATAGTGGTTAGCGGAATTTACACTACTACCCTTTGTTAAAATCCCCTTTGAAAACAGAATCTGAAACCACCTCAGATTCAGAACCCGTTTTTCAAAAATTCACAAATAATTGTACACAACTCCAAAAATTATGAAAATCTCCAGAATTTAACTTCAATGAGTTAACAAGACTCTGTCCAAAAATCAGATAAAAATAAGATCGTTTGGCCTTTCAAACAAATAAAAAGATTCAGATGGTCAATCTGGACCAGAATGTTGCTGATTTTGCAAAATGTATTTCTCTTTGAATACTCAACCAAAAAGGTTGACATTTATATCAAAACACTCCTTAGGATGTGTAGATGAAGTTTCCAAAAGTCCCTGACCTTAAACAATTCTTGAAAAATACAGAATTTAAGTTTTCTCAAAACTGGTCAGATTGCAGCCAGATTGGAGCAGTTATCTTGCAAAGACTGAAAGACTAACTTTCCCTTGCTCAAATCAAGTAATTCTTGTTGCAAATGAAAGCTAACAGTCGGAAGTATAACTCCACCAAAAATCACAAACTTTGAAAATGTTTAGCTATTTTTTCAAATAGTGAGAAGTTGTGTGAAAACTGCAGTCAAAAACGGACATAAAACAGAAATAAAGAAACAAGAGAAGAACACCGAGAATTTATCCTGGTTCGGTCAATGTGACCTACTCCAGTCCCAAGGAACACCTTTCCTTGGATTTCACTATGGTATGAACCAAATTACAGCAAGAATCAAGCTTGATCCTTGGGTTAAACACCAACCCTATTCAAGACTTGGATGAACACCTTTATGCAACTCTTGGTTGCAACACCTCTATCACCTATTGATGTAGCCTTATAGATTTGGCTAATCAATCTTACAAATAAAACACAAGAAAGTGTGTATAGTGTAGCTGGACAACAACTAGAAATGGAACACCTTAGCTACACAAAGTATGAACGAAAATATGAGAAGAGAATAGCAAGACAACAATCTTCAATTTTTGCTTTCAAGTGTGTGTCTTCTCTTCTTCACCTTGCCTTCTATTTATAGAGTGAATTGATGGCATATTCCCTCCAACTTTTAGACCATGTGATGGCTGAGAAATTTGAATTAAAACACCTCCATAATCATCTCCAACAACCTTGTCTCCATTAAATTTAAATTTGAAATTTCAAGTTGACAACTTTTGCCAACTAGCTTGCTTTTGGTTTGTCTTCTTGTCTCCAACTCATAAAATGAGTACACCACCTTCTCCACCTGTTTATGGACGTTTTTGATGTTGTATGTATGTATACCAACTCAAATTTTGTGAATAAAAAATAATGAATAAGTGTTGACAAGATTATGTCAACATATAACACCAAAATTCATACTTTCTTCTCCTTTACATATTGTGATAAATCTTCCACCAAGGACACCTTGTAATCTCTGAAAGATGATGATTAAGAACCTCCAATAACATATATATAAGAGTCTTCAAGAGAAAATAGAACGTGACATCGAATACCGTCACATATCCCGCCACCGTCGATAAAATCATCAAATGAGAGAATAAAATAGAAAACCACCAAATAATCTTCAAGAATATATTAAATGAACTCCAGAATGAATATAATAAGATACTCAAGAGATTCCTTGAGTAAAAATACCGAGACTGTCTTCAGGGGTAAAATGACCAAAATGCCCCTAGTGAGATAAAACTCCAGAAATGACCCCGATGGTCAGAAATAATCACAATACCACCTTTGTCATGATAACCAAGATAATAATATGCACTTGAAATATTTTTCACCATATGACGTTCCTACAAAACTTAAAATACCAATTTTGCCCTTTTTGGTAAGTTGTAGAAACTTCCAAGGCACGTTAGTCTCAAGACAATAATAATCACCAAAAACACATAATAAGCACATAATGAGCATGTATAAATCATGTACAAATGAAAAAAACCATTTTATCGTATTTTAGAAAATTATTTCTAAAAGCTCTAGACATCGATCGATCGAAGTGTCTCAGCTTCATAGATCGATGTCTCACATAAAGGTTCAGGTTTTGTCTCTGACCTACATCGATCGATCGAAGTGAGAGTTCGATATACATCGATCGATTGATGTGTCTTAGGTTTAGAGATCGATGTCTCACAGAAAGGTCTTAAACTTATCTGCCTTACATAGATCGATCGATGTGAGAGATCTATGTACATAGATCGATCGATGTGCAACAACCTGAGAGATCGATGTCAACTTGTTCAACTTATTTAAATTTTAATCACATATAACACCATGTGTGACATTTTTAAATATTCATCACTTAAAATCATGACTTTGAAAATTATCCAAACATATTTCTCAACAGCACACATACACTCACTAAACATGATGTCAGGTCTTGATGCGGTCAAGTATAACAGTGAGCCAATCATAGACCTATATAGTGTGTCATCAAAAGGTTTACCATTTTCATCCTTACCTAGTTTGGTGCTAACACTCATGGGTGTAGGTGTTGGTTTCAACTCTTCAAAGCCAAACTTCTTAATCATATCATTGACATACTTATGCTGGCTAATGTGGATTCCTTGAGGGGTTTGTTTAATTTGTAGTCCTAAGAAATAATTCAACTCTCCTACCATTGACATTTCAAATACTGACTTCATATACTCTTTGAAGTCTTTTACTAAGGTAGGGTTGGTTGAACCAAAGATTATATCATCTACGTATATTTGAACTATTGACAAATCATTATCTTTTCTTCTTATGAATAATGTGTTGTCTATGGTTCCCCTTTGATAATTATTTGCAATAAGAAAGTTTGCAAATCTATCCTACCAAGTTCTTGGAGCTTGTTTCAAACCATATAGAGCTTTCTTAAGCTTGTAAACATGGTTAGTATTCTTTGGATCTTCGAACCCAGGGGATTGTTTCACAAACACTTCTTCTTGGATGTATCCATTTGGAAGATTTTGATGTTGCTTAGACTTGCAATACCAAGTAACAATCTAATCGCTTCTAGTCGTGCAACAGGTGCAAAAGTTTCTTCATACTCTTTCCTTCTTGTTGATTATAACCTTGTGCGACTAGTCTAGCCTTATTCTGTGTGATGTTTCCTTGTTCATCTATTTTATTCCTAAAGAACCATTTAGTTCCTATTATAGACTTGTCTTCAGGTTTAGATAATAAGTCCCACATGTTGTTCCTTGTGAATTGGTTCAATTCCTCATGCATGACATATATCCATGATATGTCACCTAAGGCTTCCTTAACATTCTTAGGTCTATGTGTAAAACTAAGCTATGTCCTTCAAGTTGACTTATGTTTCTACGTGTTCTAACCCGAACACTTGGATCACCAATGATTAATTTTTTAGGATGCCACCAATTCCTAGATTGACTAGGTTCACCCTTATCTTGCTCAAATGTTTCATTAGTGTGAACATTGTCGTATGTAATTTGATCATTAGTTGTATTGTCTTCCAATTGCAAAGTTTCTTCATTTATTTCATCGAAGGGTTTATGCATATCTTGTTCAAGGGGAGTTGGTTCTAGATGATCAAGTACATGCTCAAGTATTACATCATCATCAAACATATTTTCAACATTATTTTCTTGTTTATGTTGATTTTTATCACTAATTTCAAATCATGCATTTTCATTGAATTTCACATGTATAGATTCAATTATTTTTCTAGGTGCAGGATTATAAAACCTATATGCTCTTGAGTTAGTTGAATACCCAACAAATACGCATTCAATAGACTTTTGTTCAAACTTGTCTAGATTATCTTTAGTGTTCAACACAAAACATTTACATCCAAATACTCTAAGATAATCTATCTTAGGTTGCTTATTGTTTAACAATTCATAAGGTGTTTTATTTACTTTCTTTCTAATAGAAAGACTATTTATAATATAGCATACACAACTAACAGCTTTAGCCCATAAATATTTCGGTAATTTATTTTTACAAGCATAGTTTTAGCAACTTCTTGAATTGTTCTATTTTTACATTCAACAACTCCATTGAGTTGTGGTGTTCTAGATGATGAGAATTCATGTTTAATTCCATAGAATTCACAAAACTTGATTACATCTTTGTTTTTAAATTCTCCACCTCTATCACTTCTAATTCTTTTACCATTTTCTTCATATATAGTTTTGAGTTGCTTAATAAGAGTTTCGATTACCAATGGAGCATCGTCTTTGTGTATTAAGAACAATGTCCTTGTGTAGCGTGGGTAATCATCTACTATAACACACACATAGTAGTGTCCACCTAGACTTCTTGTCCTATTTGGACCAAATAAGTCTAAGTGAAGCAATTCTAGTACATGACTAGTACTCACTTCATGTTTTGGTTTTAATGTTTCTTTAATGTGTTTTCCTTTAATACACGTTTCACATAGTTGAAAATTATCTAAGTCTAACTTAGGCATTCCTCTAATTAAATTCTTCTTAGATATTTTCTTAATGGTTGAAATTCCTATATGACCTAATCTTCTATGCCATAAATTCACATCTAAGTCATGTGATATTATACACTTAACCTTAGCATCTAACATGTTATCCAAGGTAAGAGTATAAATATTTCCATCTCTATTTCCTTTTAATACTATTTCTCCTTTTTCATTTATTATATCACAAGAACTGGGAAGAAAAGAGACATTATATCCGCAATCTATAAGTTGAGAAATACTTAATAAATTATAAGAAAGATTACTTACTAACAACACATTTCGTATTTGAAATATGTTAGGATCCCTAATTGTTTCTTTTCCAACATCTTGTCCTTTGTTGTTGTCACCGAATGTTACCCTTCCTCTTTTCTTGATATGTTCAAATTCGATGAATAGTTTGGGATTGTCCGTCATATGCCGTGAACATCCACTATCTAAAAACCAGTTAGTTTTTAGATTCTTTGACTTTACCTCCTTCTTGCATTCCTTGCATTTTTCTATAATGGAGACAAAGTTTTAGGTATCCTTTAGTTGGGTCCTTGAATGTTAGGAGCACCACCCTTGTTTAGATATCCCTTAGATATCAAAACTTGGACATACCTTCTAGGCACATTTTTTACATAGGTTGAATATAAAGGATTAACATATGTTTGACCATTCTAAAAAGATGTTGCATTGTTATACATGTTATATCTTGGTTGATAATTATTATAGGATTGCTGAATTTTATAATGTGTATAAGGCATGTGACTTTGTTTCTTATATGGTGCTCTATATGTATGTTCATATCCATTTCTATAAGACTTATATGAGTGTTGTCTATACTTAGGTTCATAATAAGTTGAATGCATTTTATTATTTCAATTTGTATTCGTATATATATAGGCATAATTTTTAGGTTGTCTAGATGCAAAGTTTTGCCTATATGTACGTTGATATGCATGTGCTTTTATGGTTGCATGTTGTATTTTTGCTTTAGAATAAATAGAAGAAGGAGTAGAAGAAGATTTAGCAGGCCAAGTTGATTTTATAGCTTTATAAGGTTGTTTAGTAGTTGAAGGTACAAGCTTAGTCTTTTTACCTACTTTCTCATTTTCTTCTTTATATCCTAATCCAGTTTTATCATTTCCATATTTTTGTGATGATATAAGCGTATCTAACATATTTGCACCAGATTTAAATTGTTCTAACATTTTTTCTAAGGTAAGTTTAGAAGACTTAAGTTGTACTATCTCATTTTCACAACTTTCTAACTTAGACTTTAACATACTATTCTCAGTTTTTAACTTTTGTTCATTTTTTCTAAATGATTCAATGTTAATATCTAAAGCCATGACAAAGAGCAGCAGAAAGTACTACATGAACAGTCGTGGGTTTAATAACCGGACTGAATGTATCATAATAATCGATGCCAGGACGTTGATGAAACCCCTTAGCAACCAAACAAGCCTTGTAATGAGCAATTGAGCCATCAGGATGACGTTTGATATGAAAGACCCACTTACAACCAACAAGCTATGGGACTCTTTGGGTGACCTTAGAGACTTCTTAGGACCTGATTGAAGGTAGTCTAAGTCTTGGGAACATGACTTAGGATGGTGATCAAATTGGTGAATGTGAAGGGTATTTGAATCGGGTTTCGACGTGGATGGCCTAGGAGGGTTAGGAAATGAACGTACTAGGTGTTTTAAGGTTTGATGAAGGAAAGGTAGGGGTACTCACATTGGTTTGTGAATTTTAGAATGAAGGTTAAGTGTTGATGACCTAGTTGAAGCATAAGCATTGAGGTGTAAGTTAGGGAAATTTCAATTAGTTTCTTCTTTTCTTTAGAGAGCCTCTTACAGTGAGCATGCATTTTTAAAAATTCTTCATACTTTTCATCAAATGTCATTTCATTTTCAGAATCACTATCAGATGAAGAACTTTCCTCATTTGATACGAAGCAGACTTGAGCTTCCTCAGTGTCAGATTCTGAATCGGATGAATCGCTCTATGTGCTCACCTTCATTGCTCGTTTGCCTTTCCTTGACATAGACTCCTTTTACTTTTGTGCCTCCTTGTCCTTGGCTTGTTTATTACTGTTGTTATTATTATTACTTTTCTTTGTTGGACAATCATATGAAATATGTCCTTTTTGACCACATTCGTGGCACTTTAATTCTTTAATATACCAATTATTGTTGTTAGAGTTATTTTTCTTAGATTGAGAAGAAGAAGAAGAACGTTGACTATTCCTATTTGGACGTTTGAAAAACTTAATTTTCTTGCTATCAATATCAAGTCATCGTCTAATTCATTATCAATATGACTATCATCATTACTATCATGTGTTTCAGTTGTTTTTAAAGCTATTGACTTACCTGATGACTTAGACGATTCAGACTTTCGTTGGGTTTAATTTTACCTCGTATTCTCTGAGTGAGCCTATTAATTCGTCCATTTTTGTGATCGATTTCGTCTCTTCAATTGCCGTGACCTTTGGATCCTATTCAGCAGGAAGGCTTCGAACCACCTTTTGAACCTTTTCATTGTTCGTGAATGATTTGCCTAAAGCTTCAAGAGAATTGAAAATGTTAGTAATTCTTAAATCCACAGATGTTACGGATTAATTCGGCAACATTTTGAAAGACTCTAATTCAATCATAAGCATGTTTATTTTTGATTCTTTAACACCGCTTGTTCCTTCATGCTTTAATACAAGTGATTTCCACAGATCGTGTGCATTTGTGCAATTTGACACATATCCTGCTTCAGAAGTTGTAACTCCATTCAAAAGTAATTGTATAGCTTTAGCATTCATAGACATTTTTTTTATCTTCCGATTACCATTCACTTTTTTATTTTTCAACCTCTTGAGTGACTCCACTAACTTGTACAACTTTCATGGGAATGTACGACCCATCTTCAACTATAGACCATAAATCGATCTCTATAGACATTAAGAATAGTCTCATCCTTAGTTTCCAATGTACAAAATTATTACCATCAAAAAGAGGAGGACGTTGTATTGACATACCTTCCAACTCACCTTTGTGAGAAACTATTTCTGAGACTTGCAGGATATTTTGAACTATTGTTTTTTGGCCTTGTGTTGTTTGTACGGTGTTAAATCTTGCTTCTTTGAGTGGTGTAGACCTCGCTCTGATGCCAATTGTTGGACCGTGCACCTATAATAAACACCAATAGAGAGGGGGGTGAATAGTGGTTAGCGAAAATTACACTACTACCCTTGATTAAAAACCCCTTTGAAAACAGAATCTGAGACTACCTCAGATTCATAACCTGTTTTTAAAAAATTCAAACATGAGTGTAAAAAACTCCAAAAATTATGAAACTTTTCAGATCTTAACTTCAATGTGTTAAAAAGACTATATCCGAAAATCAGACAAAAATAAGATCGTTTGACCTTTCAAACAAATAAAAAGATTCAGATGGTCAATCTGGACAGAATTGGACAGAATATTGCTGATTTTGACAAACGTGTTTCTCTTTGAATACTCAACCAAAAGTATTGATCTTTATTTAAAAACACTCCTTAGGATATGAGTTCATGTTTTCAAAAGGTCCTGACCTTAAACAATTCTTGATTAATACAGAATTCAAGTTTTCTCAAAGCTGATCAGGTTGCAGCCAGATTGGAGCAGTTATCTTGCAAAGATTGAAAGACTAACTTTCCATTGCTCAAATCAAGTGATTCTTCTTGCAAATGAAAGCTAACATCCTGATGCATGAGTCCACCAAAAATCACGAATTTTGAAAGTGTTTAGCTATTTTTTCAAAATGTGAAAAGTTGTGTGACAATTGCAGTAAAAACGGGCAGAATGCAGAAATTAAGAAACAAGACAAGAATACCAAAAATTTATCCTAGTTCGATCAATGAAACAAGAACAACAACAAGAAGATGATAGCTAGATGTTGAATTAGCCTTATAGAATTGTCTACCACATGTTGATGTAGCCTTATAGAATTGGCTAGTCAATCTTACAAATGAAACTCAAGAGGCTTGTAGCTGAACAAATACAACAAGAACACCTTTGCTACAAAGAATGAAACAAGAACAACAAGAAGAAGATGATACCTAGACATTTCAACAAATGCTTTCAAGGAAGCTTCAAGTGTGTTTCATCTTCTTCACCATTGCCTTCTATTCATAGTGTGAATTGAGCCTTAGAGATAAGAATGCACATGTGTCACCTTCTTCGTCATCAAATCCAAGTGTCTTCACATCATTGGTTGGCCTTGTACACTTGGTAAAATAAGACAACATAATTGGTCCATCTTAGATTTCAGCTTGACCAATTTTACACCTTGGATTTTTCTTGAAAATTATAAAGATAATATGCAAGGATGAGATGGCATAACTCCTACATGATTGCCACAACTCCTTGGCAAGATAATAGGGCATGTGAGAGCTTCAAAATTCGGATGAAAACATCCCCAACCAGCTGCCACATAGCCGTTGGTTTCAAATTGCATTTCCAAGTTGGCAACTTTTGTCAACTAGCTTGTTTTTGGTTGGTCCACTTGTCACCAACCTATAAAATGAATGCCACATCATATCCACCTGATAAATCACGTTTTTAACCAATATATATATGTACAAACTCATATTTTTGAAGAAGAAATCAACAAATGATAATTGACAAGATTATGCAAATATATAACACCAAAATTCCAACTATTTCTTTTTGTACGTAGTGATCACTTTGACACCTTTAACACCTTTGATATCTCTGTATAATGATGATAAATATGCTCCCATAACATATATAGGAGGGTCTTCAAGAAATAAATAGAATGTGACATCACAATTCGTCACATATCCTGCTATAGTCAATAATAGCATCATGTGAGAGAAATGAGATAAAGAACCACAAAATAATCTTCAAGATAATAATAATAATTCAACTCTATAATAATGATAAGAATATACTCAAAATATTCTTTGAGTGAAAATACCAAAAATACCCCCAGGGGTGAAATGACCAAAATGCTCCTGGTGAGAGAAAACTCCAGAAATGACCCCGATGATCAGAAATAAATATAATACCACCTTTGTCTTGATAAATATGATAAGAATAAGCCCTTGATATATATCCACCATATTATGTTCCTACAAAACTCAAAATACCAATTTTGTCCTTTTTGGTAAGTTGTAAAAACTTCTAAGGCACATTAGTCACAATGTATTTAAAATCACCAAAAACAAATAATATTTACATAATGAACATGTATAAATCATATACAAATAAAAACAACCATTTTATCACATTTAGAAAATTATTTCTAAAAACTCTAGACATCGATCGATCAAAGTGCTTCAGCTTCAGAGATCGATGTCTCACCGTAAGTTTCAGAGTTTGTCTCTGACCTACATCGATCGATCGAAGTGAGGGCTTGATGTACATGGATCGATCGACGTGTCTCAGGTTTAGAGATTGGTGTCTCACCATAAGGTCTTGAACTTTCACTGCCTTACATGGATCGATCGATGTGAGGGATCGAAATACATCGATCGATCGAAGTGCAACAACCTAAGATATCGATGTCAACTTTTCAACTTTTAATCATATATAACACCATGTATGATATTTTTATGTTCTTACCACTTAAAATCATGACTTTGAAAATTATCCAAACATATTTCTCAACACTAATATTATGATTAGTTCTACTAGTGCTAAGTGGAAGCTAATGAGCCCTTGATTATCTACACGATGAGTAGATAATTCTAGGCTTTTGAATCACTCGAATACGATACCAGGTGAATGAGAACTTAATGCTCAAAGTAAAAAGAAAAGTCAGCTCAGCTCGGCCCGGACATGGCGTAGGCTCAAGTTATGGACTGGGCTACAGACCGAACTGTAGACTGCAGACTGCAGGCCAAGTCTTGTAGCACCATGTCGGATCTCGTCAACCCGGGTGGAGGTTGTTATTTTCAAACTCGCCAGGTTGTTGAGATAGGATGGCGGTTAAATTTGAAAAAATTGTTCAGATTTAGCCGGCCCAGCTGACCTTAAGTTGTTATGATCTGACGGCTCAGATTGAATAGTATGTTGATCTGACGGCTGAGAGGCAAACCTGGTGCGGTTCTGATCCAACGGTTTCGGCCGAGCTGGTATCTGATCCTACGGCCGAGATTGGAGCGAGTGTAACAGCTTACCTCAGAATTTCCCTATAAATAGTGGTTGAGGCCGATCTCAGTAAACAAACAATACTTCACGAGCTCTTCTTTTATTCTCTGCAATTTCTCTCTCTGTACATCTTTATTCTTCCCAAACATTCTACATTCCAGTATACCGAAAAGGTGAGGACACTCTTAAAGGTTCGTAGAGATCAGCGTTGCAGTACCGCACTGTTACACCCCAAAATTTTGAACTAATCATTATACGTTAATTCAAGTAGACATTGGGTATACTCCATATATATATATATATATATATATATATATATATATATATGTATATATATATAAATCCCACCATCTATGAAGACACAAATATACATGTATGATTCAAAGATGTTTACTGAATATATAATTACATATTTCTGCAAAATTCATAGTAAATATCGGTAGATTACTTACCGGACATGTTATTATCTCAAATATAAAAACAATGTACCAAAATTTGGCCACTGTCCATTCACTGCGAAATCACCATGAAATATGAAAATAGCATATGTTTATACATACCATTGATACATACAAATAAATATACGCATTTATATAATCAAACATCTGTGCAAACAAAAACATAAACATACGTGATCCGAGTTTGCTACGAAAATATAGTCAAATAATATGCAAATCATAGTATCAGTAGGTAGATTACTTACCTCTAATTTTTCATACTATACCATGAATGTATTCGACACAGGTTAGACGACAATTTTACCTTTTCTCCAAGGTTATTCTCGGCTGTGGGGGTTTGAAAGTGGGATTTCTTTGTTGTTCTCTTTTTTTTTTTATTTGGTTGTGGGGGTCATGACAGAAGAAACAAAAATGATGGGGGAGAATAATGATTTCTTTTTATAAAGTAGGGAATAAGGTTGTGGGTAGTTAATGGGGAGAGAGTTGTGGCCAATTTTTAGGGTCAGTTAGTGGGGAATTGGCTCCTCCCACGGCTGACTGTTTCAACTTCTCCAGTTTTTTCTTTTAATTTATCATCATCATCGGACGTCTTTTCTTTGATCAGTGATGCAGAGGTTCCGAGGGCTGCAGCCCTTCAAAAGAAGTGTGGAGTGCATATCCCCTTTAAAATCTCTCGCAACATTGATTGCTCTAAGTATATTTTCTTCCCTACCTATTAATTCAAGTTTTTATGTTTAGAAAAAACACGCAGCTTTTTTCATGAACAAATATTCATCTGGCCTTGTTTTTATTTTTTATTTTTTGCAGGGTGAGTCAATGATGGGAAGAAAGCTTGCTAAGCAGCTAGTCACCGAAGATTCTGATATTGTTAAAGTAACGTGATATATGCATATTTGATATTTAAATGTATGTGATGAGAGCCTATCATAGATCGATATAATCCATTATCAACGTCTTTACCATGTTCATCTTTGTCTAATTTAGTAGTAACACTCATAGGCGTGGGGGATGGTTTCAAATTTTCAAAATTGAACTTCTTGATCATGTCATTTACGTACTTAGCTTGGCTTATATGAATGCCTTTACTCGTTTGCTTAATTTGCAAGCCAAGAAAATAATTAAGTTCACCAACCATAGACATTTCAAATTCAGCTTTCATACAATTTTCAAAGTCTTTAACAAGTCTATGTGAGGTAGAACCGAAAATAATGTCATCTACGTAAATTTGAATAATAAGTAAATCTGATTTTTCTTGTTTCAAAAATAGTGTACTATCTATGGTACCACGTTTAAAATTATTTTCTAAAAGAAAAGTGGCAAAACGATCATACCATGCTCTCGGCGCTTGCTTTAGGCCATATAGTGCCTTCTTTAGTTTGTACACGTGATCTGGATGTTTCAAATCTTTAAAACCGGGTGGTTGCTTCACGTATACTTCTTCTTGTATAAATCCGTTTAGAAAAGCACTTTTGACGTCCATTTGATATAATTTAAAATCTTTCAAGCAAGCAATAGCAAGTAAGAGTCGTATAGCTTCTAAACGTGCTACGGGTGTAAATGTTTCATCGTAGTCTATTCCTTCTTCTTGATTATATCCTTGAGCTACGAGTCTTGCTTTATTTCTAACGACCTTTCCTTCCTCATTCATTTTGTTCCTAAATACCCACTTTGTGCCTATTATTGTCTTATCTTGTGGTCGTGGCACTAAATCCCATACATCATTTCTAACGAATTGATTAAGTTCGTCATGCATAGCATCAATCCAAGATGAATCACTCAAAGCATCATGCACATTTTTAGGCTCAATTTCAGAAATCATAGCATGAAATTCATTTATCTCATCCGAAGTGATTCTTCTACGTGGTCGCACACCGTGAGTGATGTCGCCTATGATGAGATCATGTGGGTGATCTCTATGCCATCTTGGTTGATTATTTTCTAAGTTATCATGCATTTCTATATGATCATGCATTTCTAGTGTTTCATTCATCTCATGCATATCAAAAGACTTATTTTCTTCATCCAAAACGGGTTTCAAATCAAAGTCATCATCATATTCCTTTTCTTTATCAATCTCTCCAAATTCATTGAATTTAACATGAATAGATTCTATGATTTGTCTAGTGTGAGGATCATAACATCTATATGCTTTAGAGTTTATGGAATACCCAATAAAAATGCACTCAATTGATTTGGATTCAAATTTATCTAAGTTATCTTTTGTATTTAATACAAAACATTTGCATCCAAACACACGAAAATAATCTATCTTAGGCATGCGATCATTCAAAATTTCGTAGGGCGTCTTGTTTATTTTCTTTCTTATAGATAGGCGATTTACAATATAGCATGCACAATTTACGGCTTCCGCCCACAGAAATCTAGGCAATTTATTTTCGCAAAGCATGGTTCTAGCGATTTCTTGTAGTGTGCGATTCTTTCTTTCTACTACTCCATTTAATTGTGGAGTTCTAGGTGGCGAAAACTCATGTTTAATTCCTTTTTCTTCACAAAATGAAATCATCTCTTTATTTTTAAACTCACCACCTCTATCGCTTCTTATTCTTTTCACATTTACGCCGTATTGATTTTCAAGTTGTTTAATTAATTTAGCGATTTCTACGGCGCTATCATCCTTATGTGCAAGAAATAAAGTCCAAGTATAACGAGAAAAGTCATCAACAATCACGCATGCATAGTGACGCCCACCAAGGCTTGTAGTGCGACTAGGACCAAACAAATCGATATGCAATAGTTCTAGTATTCTAGTCGTGCTTATCTCATTTTTAGGCTTAAGTGACTCGCGTGTTTGTTTGCCTTTTATGCAAGATTCACACAACTGAAAGTTGTCTAAATCGAGCGTAGGCAATCCCCGTACTAGGTTCTTTCGTTGCAATTTTTCTAGTGTAGAAATACCTATGTGTCCTAAACGTCTATGCCACAAGTTCACATTGGGTTCATTTGACATAAAACATTTGACTTTAGCGTCTACTACATCATCCATAGATAGTGTGAATATATTTCCTTCACGTTTTCCTTTTAACACGGTTTCTCCATTTTTATTTATTATATTACAATAAGGGTGAGTAAAACACACATTGAAACCATTGTCAACAAATTGAGAAATACTAAGAAGATTGTAAGATAAGTTGCTTACCAAAAACACGTTGGAGATTTGAAGTGTGTTCGGATTGCCAATCGTACCTTTACCAATGATCTTACCTTCATTGTTGTCTCCAAAGGTCACGGATCCGCCTTTTGTGACCTTCTTTAATTTTGAGAAGAGGCTCGGGTCACCTGTCATGTGCCTCGAGCAACCACTGTCAAGGAACCACTTTATTGATGTGTCTTTTGATGAGTGGTCTCCCTGCAATGTAAAAAGGTGATTTAGGTACCCTTTTAATTTTGGGTCCTTTCGAGTTAGTAAATCACATTTTAGTAAAGGTACCTTTCGGTACCCATACTTGGGTGATCCTTCTCGGTCTATCAAATGGCAAGAAGGTAGATGAAGGTGCGACATAGTATATATGTGGTGCATGTACTTTGGGTCTTTGCCCAAGGACTCCCCTATACTCATTGTATGGAGGACGTTTGTGATATGTCCTTGTGTGTGTGTGCGTGGTGCGTGGATGATATGTATTCCGTGTATGCATTGATATCTTCTTCTCACATCTATATGGTACAACATTATATTTCACATGATATGAGGAAGTGGGGCGTGTGGAAGGGGGTGCTTTTTGCGTCATCTTAGACGCCACTTGATGCTTAGGGGTGTCTACCTTTTTAGACACAACAAACTTGGTTGGTTTGGTTGATACTTCGTTAGTATCAACATACCCCAATCCAGTTTTGTCACTGTCATGCTTTTGCGATAATATGATGCGATGCAGCATGTTTGACCCTGTATCGAATTGTTTCATCATTTTCTCTAAATCTGTATTCCTTGATTTCAAATTTGAAATCTCGGATTTCATTTCATTATTTTGAGAAGTTAATGATGAGATCTCGGTTTTTAATGCAGTGATGGCACATGAAGACTCTTTCTTTGAATCGCTTAATTGAGCGACAAGATTCTCGTTAGAAGACTCTAACAGTTTCTTGTCTTCAATTAAACGTTTCTTTTCTTTTGCGAGAGTCTTAGTAAATTTATGTAACTCAAGATATTGACTAAATAAATCATTGTAAGAAGGTTCAGAGTCAGAGTCAGAGTCAGATGATACCTCATTAGACGCCTTTGAAGCGAAGCAAACTTGAGCGGTCTCCTCTTCGGTCTCAGATTCAGAATCTGATGAGTCACTCCATGTGGAGGCCTTTAGTGCACGTTTCCTTTGTTTAGGATCTGAGACGGGTCTATTTTTGTTCCGCTCCTTGTCAGGGTACTTATTTGTTTGCTTTTCTTTGTTTGGGCAGTCATATGATAAGTGTCCGAGTTTGCCGCATTCATAACATTTAATGTCCTTATCATTTGACTTGTTTTTATTTCTCTTAGATGTAGTGCCCTTGTTTTTATTTCTAAATGATTTTCTCATGAATCTTCTTAGTCCTTTAGCCAATAGAATTAAGTCATCATTATCCGATTCGGAATCATTATCTTCTACGTGATCGGAGGGAGGGGAGACGTATTCATTTGATTTGAAAGCAATTGTCTTACCTTGTTTGGTTGATTCCGATTTCCGAATAATGAGTTTGTTTTCATACACTTTTAGTGAACCAATGAGTTCTTCCATTTTTATTGACTTAGTCTCCTTGCTTTCTTCTATGGGAGTCACTTTAGGATCCCCAACTGAAGGGAGGCTCCGTAGGACTTTTTGTACTTTTTCCTGCATTGTAAAAGCCTTACCAAGAGACTCAAGAGAGTTATAGATGTTAGTCAAACAAAGATCCATATCAACAATTGACTGATTAGGCAACAACTTGAAAGACTCAAGAGTAGACATAAGCATATTGATTTTAGACTCTTTTACTTGACTCGTGCCTTCGTGTTTCATTTCTATGATTCTCCACATTTCTTGTGCACTCGAACAATTGGACACATAACTAGACTCACTCTTACTTAAACCATTTAAGAGTAATTGCATGGCCTTAGCATTCATACTCAGTTTCTTTTTGTCTTCACTAGTATAGTCTTGTCTCGTTTTAATTACTTCTAGTGTGACTCCATCTACAATGGACAATTTAGATGGGACATATGGACCATCTTCAATTATTGACCAAAGGTCTATGTCTATAGCCATAAGAAAAAGTTTCATCCTAAGTTTCCATTGAATAAAAGACTCACCGTCAAAGAGTGGAGGCCTTTGGCTCGACATACCTTCTTGTTCGGTTTTGAGATTTGTGGATGCCATCTCACTGAATCGTTGGATTCCTTGTCGTGAGTATTCCTGCTCTCTGATACCACTTGTAGGATCTGCAAGGCACCACTAGAAGGGGGGGGGGTTGAATAGGTGGTGCGGAAAATATGGTTTTTT
>AP025063.1:25385739-25538099 GCA_036186865.1 Eustoma russellianum
CATACCTTCTTGTTCGGTTTTGAGATTTGTGGATGCCATCTCACTGAATCGTTGGATTCCTTGTCGTGAGTATTCCTGCTCTCTGATACCACTTGTAGGATCTGCAAGGCACCACTAGAAGGGGGGGGGGTTGAATAGGTGGTGCGGAAAATATGGTTTTTAAAATTTCTTTAAACCTAACCAATTCAAGTTCTGAAAACAGATTCTGTTTTCAGTACAAGTTTTAAAACGTTTTAAAACCTAGGTTATAGGTCTCCAAAAATTATGAAATTTTGAGAGACCTTAGCCTCAGATGTTGTGAGGGTCCCCTAAAAATTTCAAATCAAAATGCAACCTTTAACCCCTTCAAAAACCGTTGGCACTCAGATTGTGCAAATCTGCCAGAAACGGTAGATGGTTTTGAAAAATTAATTCCTATTTGTGTGAATGTCCAAATGATCTGAAAATTTGACCAATAACTCCTCACACACTATATTGAAATGGGTTGAAACAGTTTTTGAAAATTCTTTTGGGAAGTAGGTCAAATACCACCAAAGTCTCAACCTTTGCAAGTCTGAAAATCAGACTGCACTAGTCTCCGAACTTTTGATGTTTGACTGACCTATACTTGTCCAAAAGGGTTGACACTTGTGCCAAATTAACCCTAGAACGTTTATGTATGTTTTTGGAAATTTTTATAATTTTTAGAAAACGTTTACTATTTTTTCGAACGTGAACAATATGAGTAAACAGCGCAGAAACTGAAACGTAAATGCAGAAAGTAAATTGCACCAAGAATTTTATACTGGTTCGGTTATAAACAACCTACTCCAGTCTTCAAGGAACACCTTCCTTGGTTCACACTAATTTCACACACGCAGTACACCTTACCGCAGGGTTGATAGAGTTACACCTTAACTCCAACCCTTTACAAACCTTGTATTGTGAGTACAATTTGCACGAACACCACCACCTCGCTAGAATGAAGATTGATCACACCTTGATCAATTTTTTACAAAGATGAATGAATGGTGGTTTCTATGAAGCCTATTCAAGAATGAAAGAAGTAAAGTACAATAGGCTTTTTACAAGAGAAGAAAGAAAGAAAGTGTAGAAGAAGAAAGCTTTTGCACTTTGATCACTTTTGAATGTAATTCTTGGTGTTGTTTTTGTTTGTTCTTCTCTTCTCCTTATAGAATGTCCAGGCCGTCCCCCTAGGGTAGTCTCCCCATCTTGAAAATTTCCTTTTAAGTGCTTGAGAGGGTGTGAGACATCATGGTGACAAAGTTTTGCTTGCTTGGCATCATTCCATTGGACCATCATTTAGTCATTGCTTACTTGTCATCTTTTGATTGGCTCAATGTTGTCATCATTTTGATGACATGGATATTCTAAAAAAAACTGAATATTTGCCAAATAATCATCACATAATACATTCCATAACTTAAGAGATATTCACATAAATTATGAGACACAAAATTCCTTCTTTCCATCTCAAGAAAATCGGCCACATAAGGTGATTCAATGCTGAAATTTTCAGCATTAACCACATGAAATAAATCTGGATTTCTTCCATTTTTCTTTGAATTTCTTCCATAAAAATTCATCCATTATTTAAGGTAAGTCTTGCTACATGATGGAGAATGAATTTGGACACAATAAGGGTGTCATATTCGGCCACAACCTTTTCACACATGCTGAAAAATTTCAGCATGTGTGATATGAAGAATATCACACTTAATACAATTCAAATCATTTCCATAACTCCTTTGATTTATTCCTTAATGAAAAAATTGACAATTTATCTTCCTTAACAATGAAGAAAACGGCCACAAGGTGTGTGACATGCTGAAATTTTCAGCATGTGACATAAGAGAGGTATATGTTGAAAACTTACCTTTTGTAGCTTCTCTCTTTGATTCATCAACATTATATGATTGATTCTTGACCAATCAACGTGCCAACAAGGCTCCACATGTGCTCCATCTCAGCTGGAATGACGTTTTGAGAGTGTATATACATGTGCTGAAATTTATTTTTGCTAACTTTGAAAAATAGTGCACATTTAATATTACACACATATAATATTCCAATCAGCCCTTAATTTGATTTTCTAGAACACTTTAAGATGTATATTATATGTACAAAGTGTCTAGACACGTGCCACATCATGTTCAAGAAAAACGTTCCATGTCAAGTGCGTAGAAAACCGAATTTTCGATATTTATCGATTACCCGATTTTTCTCTAATTTAAATTCCAACTTTTGCACATGCTATATATATTATGTTATACATAATATATATAATATATACTTTAATTTTCAGCATTTGGCTGATTTAAAGTGGTACCATAAACATGTGACAAAAATAAAATTGGAATCTTCACATTTTGGCCTAAATGTGGGATGATTTGTGTGTGCCAACATGGAAAGTATTTTTGTCTCAATATACAGTGTATGGCACGAAATTTTTAATAAATTTTGATGTATATGGGCTGGCCATTTATTTATGGCAAGTACGTGACACGTTGGCGAAGTTTCGGTATCGCCCGATACGACAAATTTCAGTTTAGAACCTTTTATCATGTCGTATTTAATTTGTCATCACCATATCTTATATCATATGATATAAGATCTGAATATACTCATAAATATGAGTTAAGTATAGTGGTGTGACGTTAACGTACGTACGTAAGATATATAACGTGTCGGTAGTACGTTGGAATACATGTGTATGTGCCTTTTAAAAAAAATCTGAAAATACATATATATTATGTATATATGGCGTGTGAAATTGATGTGGGGAGGAGGAGAGAACTTTCCTTCCATAGCCATGTTGCCTTCATGTCTTTTCCAAATGCATCTTCCTTTAATGAACTACTTAGTTTATTAAACTAAGTACTTCACTTAATGAACTACTTTAGTTCATTAATTGTGGCACCTGAAAATAGTATAAACTCAACAAATGTTCGCCATATGATGTAAGCTTTAAAGCTTCATGGCTCGTTAGTTCGGCAACATAATATATAAGCTAAATAAGGCAAGTTATCATGCATACATGTACACTTGTTATATATATATATATATACATCCAACGTTTATATATATATATATATATATATATTCAAATTTTTTTATTTTGAAATCACTCAAACCCTCATATTTCTACATCTCTTAGGTGCTGGAAAGACTTATTCTACTGATTTCTCTCATGAAGCTACTGATATGTCTCCTATTTCTGTTCCAGATGATCAACAAACAGGTGATGCTCCCGAGGATGGTCATGACACCATTCATGAACATGACCATATTGAAGAGGTACAACCAGAAGTTGTGGTACCACAACCTGAAAATGAAGATGTAGATGTTGAACATGGAGAGTCTTCTAATCAGGGGGAGCAATTCAGCCCACAGGTGGAAGAGCAAACAGTTAGAAAGTCAACCCGAGTTCGACAACTTTCAATACTTTATCCCAGTTCAGAGTATATCCTAATCACAGATGATGGGGAGCCTGAGAGCTTTCAAGAGGTGTTGTCACATCCTGACAAAGATCATTGGCTCAAGGCTATGCAAGAGGAGATGAATTCTTTAAAGAAGAATGAAACCTATGACTTGGTGAAGCGTCCAAAAGAGAAGAAAGTCTTGAAGAACAGGTGGTTGTTTAAGAACAAGAAAGATGGACACAAGCTAGTGAGGCGGAAGGCAAGACTAGTGGTGAAGGGATGCCACAAGAAGAAAGGCATCGACTTTGATGAGATTTTTGCACCAGTGGTGAAGATGACTTCTATTCGTATAATTTTGGTACTAGCCGCCAGTTTGGATCTTGAACTTGAACAACTTGATGTAAAAACTACTTTCTTACATGGTGATTTGCATGAGGAGATTTACATGGAGCAGCCGGAAGGATTTGAAGTCAAAGGTAAGGAGAATTTTGTTTGCAAGTTGAAAAAGAGTCTATATGGACTCAAGCAGGCACCAAGGCAATGGTACCGCAAGTTTGATTCCTTTATGAGTACTAATGGATACAAGCGGACTTCTGCAGATCCTTGTGTTTATTTTAGAAAGTTCTCTGAAGGTAAATTCATTATCCTTTGCTTGTATGTTGACGATATGCTGATAGTGGGACAAGATGTTGAGATGATTCGCAGGTTGAAAGAGGATTTGTCAAAATCCTTTGATATGAAGGATTTGGGTCCTGTAAAGCAGATTCTTGGCATTGAAATTGTTCGTGATAGAAAAGCTGGTAAGCTTTGGCTGTCACAAGAGAAGCATATTAAACGGGTGCTTGAAAGGTTCAATATGAAGAATGCCAAGCCAGTTAATACACCGCTTGCAGTTCATTTCAAGTTGAGCAAGCAGTGTTGTCCTACTACCGAGAAAGAGAAGGAAAGTGTGTCATATATTCCTTACTCCTCTGCTATTGGTTCATTGATGTATGCTATGGTGTGTACAAGACCGGATATAGCACATGCTGTTGGATTGGTTAGCAGATTCTTGGCTAATCCAGGCAAGGTTCACTGGGAAGCTGTAAAATGGATCTTGAAATATTTCATGGCACCTCAAAATTGAGTTTGTGTTTTGGAGGTGGTGAGCCTATTCTTGAGGGATTTACAGATGCTGACATGACTGGTGATCTTGATAACAGAAGGTCTACCTCAGGTTACTTGTTCAAATTTGCAGGGGGAGCCATTTTATGGCAATCCAAGCTACAGAAGTGTGTAGCATTGTCTACAACCGAAGCAGAGCATATAGCAGCTGTGGAAGCATGCAAAGAAATGCTTTGGTTGAAGTGTTTCTTTCAAGAGTTGGGATTGAAGCAAACGGAGTATGTTGTGTTTTGTGATAGTCAAAGTGCTATGGATTTGAGCAAAAACAGCATATATCATGCCCGCACGAAGCATATTGATGTAAGGTATCATTGGTTGCGTGATGCCATTGAAGAGCAACTAATGAAGTTGAAGAAGATTCACACCAACAAGAATGGTGCTGATATGTTGACAAAGGTAGTTCCAGGAAGCAAGCTTGAATTTTGTTCCAAGCTTGCAGGTATGTCCTTTTGATGAGCTTTGAGTATGATCTTCCCCAAATTGGACTGGAGGGGGAGATTGTTGGGGGATTAGTCCAGTCCATTTGTTATTGGACATTTGGTAAGTGATAGACCAATCACTTATTTTGTAAGGCCCAAATGTGTTTGAGCAACCCGTGGAAATGTGTCTTTTAGAGGCTGAGGGTACTGTAGAACATCTGAGAGGAGAAGAAAAATAGAAAAGAGGGAAAGAGGCAGTTTTCGCGTGGGTGCAGTTTTTCTGGGCAGCCTCCGCTAATTTGATGATCGCCAGAGATCCAGCCGTTGGAATTTGCTGAAATTTGCATAGCATCTTCGCAACACATAGGGCTACATTCTGACTATTCAGAATCTCAAATCCGACCTCTGGATCGTTTTTAATCGCTGCTGGTGTCAACTGCGATTTTGGTGACATTTCTGCATTTTTGTTCTTTCTCAATTGTTGTCTCTTATGTATGTTGTTGTTGGTGGGCTGTAACATCCTTGTAGACTGATTTGGGTGTTTTTATCCTCAATTTCATAATAAGAGAAGAAGAAGGGTGGACTCCTTACAAGTCCCGTGGTTTTTTATCCTTCACATTGAAGGGGTTTTTCCACGTATAAATCTCTTGTGTTGTTTGAAGCTTTATCTTGGATAATTTGCTTGAGGTTTTGGTGTGTGATTGATATTTGTTTGGTGAATCAATTGTGGTGAATTAGGTTAAGCTTTGGTTGGTTGTCTTGAAGTTGATCCTTGTAGGTGTTGTATCCTACTTGTTGCTTCTCCCCTACAATTAACACATGAAAATTTCTCCTTGTGTAAAGGGGCATGATATTGCTAGTGTCTCCTTTCCATTTCCGATGGAGTTAAGGACACACTCTTTCTTGATTTTGGAATATGATGGAATAAAACGAAATGACTCTTTAAATTGGCTGCTATATTGTGAAATAGCAGTTGATCGACACGCAATTTTCATTATGGGTCATCGGAAAACAACCTTTATGTGTTTTTAACACATGGGTATGGTAGCGTACATCGACCCTCCATACCCACCCTCTAAGGCAATGGGATAATGTTGTTGTTGTTATATTTCTAGTGTCTATGTAAAGGGCGTTCCCGGTGCACTATGCTTCCGCTTTTGTGTAAAGACCTGAGGAGAGGTCGGATCGCTTCTAAATTTGGTATACGTAGCCTTACCTTACACTTTATACTCGAGGCTCAAACCCGTGACTTCAATGTCGCAAATCAACAACTTTAACAATTGCTCTAAGGCCTGTCTCTAGTGCGTGGTTTACTGAAATTCCACGCTCAATGCCGGAACTGTGACAAGACTGACTTCTGTAATTATTGAACAATCAATTTCGTTCTGCACCGCGCGACTCGTATTGTTGAGGACTTTATCTGGACACCTTACAAGCTAATGGGTGTCTTGATTTCCGGCATTTTTGCCCAAGTGGTTACCTTGTGATTTAAGGGAAAGAAATAAGAGAAAAGAAAAGACGGAGGGGCAAGGCAGTGAAAACGAATACATGATTTAATTTTCTTATTATGGTTAGCCAGTTTAGCTTTTTTTAACAAGTTCTGATTAAAAACGTATTTAAAAAATAACACTTTTCAGTGATTACATTTACGTTCCTATTCTTATGAAAAATCTCATTAGTAAATCTTTCGATACGATGTAAAAGCGACGAATATAAGTTCACGGGTATTATTGTGCGGATGAGATCTGAGGAGGCTTCATATGAATCAAAATATGAGGCTACCAATCACGCGATGACACGTGTACGAAAGAGTTTTTTTTTTAAAAAGAAAAAAAGTAAACAATGGGCTCTTGTGATTAGAGGCCTCATATTTTGACTCATATGAGGCCTTCTCAGATCTCATCCGATTATTATGATGGGTGTCTTTTGGTACCTTTTGGGTTGCCCTATATCTCTCCATGCCGTAGCTTCTCCAGTCAAATGTGAAGTATAATTTTCTAGTAGCTAAAAGGTAAACGTCCTTAGACAAGTCCTCACTGAACTGATGCATTGGATACTTTATGCATGCATCTCTTGAGGGACTAGAGTACGTGCTACATTGAAATGTTTCATTCATCGCAAAATATTGTTTTAGTGATCGAACAAGTTGTTTATCAAACAGTATTTAAAATCAAATCATATTATCAGAGAATTTGATAATAAATTCAATTTGTCAAAGTATTTCATATCATTTATTAGAATTTTGTCATAAATAATGTAAACATCATTTTTGCATACTACTATGCATATTTCAGAATTTTGGCAAACTATTACGTGTATTTATAATTATTTTTCCAAAGTACTATTTCAAAATCTTGGTCATATATTGTTGACTACCTATTTGACCAGTTTGGTCTTTATTCGACTGATTCCTAATCTAAATATTCCTCCTAGATCAATAAAATGTGGATGTTTATTTGACTGATTCTTTATCTAAATATTCCCATTAGATCAATAAAAAGAGACGAAACATCCACGAACACTATCTATCTTTTTTTTTACTGCAGTTCGGATTGTTGGAAAATTGCAGAGAATATTAGCAACACAAAAATATAGAACAGTCGAGACGTGACGGATTGTCACTGTCCTTAAAGCAATTTTGCCTATACCGAAGAGCACGGTATACTTTTAGCAAATGCTTCCCAGGATATAACGGCTTACTTCTTTTCTATTGCTCTTAGAGAGAAAGTATTGAACTTGTTTAGTAGAAGAGAATGATAGTGAAGGATAGAAGAATAATGCTGCAGAATTTTTCACAAGAATTGAAGAGTTTTTCAAGTGTTTTCATGTATATCTTGAAGATCGCAAAGCCTACTATTTATAGGCTTTGAGTTCACAAACTACAAGTTCAAAAGACCCTTTTTCTGCAGATTTTTCCCTCTTGGATCGGTTATGGACGTTCAATATGAAAGGAGATGTCATTTGGTGCAAGAGTTGCATCTTTTATGAATAGTCGGGGCACTTTAGGTGCCTCGTGTGACATCGAACGCCTACAAGGCGTTCGAAGTGACATCGGACGTCTATACAAGGCGTTCGAAGTGTTCTGGAAATGTTCCAGAACACTTCGAACACCTACATTAGGTGCTTCATGTGTTCTGAAAATATTCCGAAACACTTCGAACGCCTACATTAGGCGCTTCAAGTGTCCTGAAATGTTCCAGAACACTTAGAACGTATACATTAGGCGCTTAAAGTGTTTGGAACGCCCCTTTTTTCTTTCCTTGTTCATAAAACACTCCAAACTTCATCCAATCTCCTATCAATAGGTCACATAACACTATACAAGGTTGAATCACAAGATTTAAAGTACTTTTAAGTACATTTCCAACAATCCCCAACATGATCCAAGCTTGTATAGTTTCAAACGAACGAACATAAACCAATCTTTTCACTATCAAACAAAGATAATGACACATAACGGAGCAGTGACAAAAGTCTTGAACTAGCCGGTAGTACAATTTGTAGTTATATAAACGGAAATAGGGTGACAACCGTCTTGAACCACATATTTCACTACTGTTTATATGAACACACAAATGGCATGCCATTATCTAACTTCTTACAAGTTCGGGGTGTGGTGCATTAAAGGCCCTGCACCCAATCACGTGATTCATAAGTGCTCTAGAGAGTTTTTCAGACTCTCATAGGAAGCGGCCTCACTTCCACACTTATATAGGTGATATTCATCAAGTGTGTACTGCAACACACCACCATCTTTGATGGCTATGAATTGTCCATTAAGAGATTTACATCTCACCCTCAAACATGCAGTGAGTACTATCCTCGAACATCAACATAGGAAGGGACAAGTGTGATAGTACTTAACAGAACTCTTCTATAACGTGTTTTTACCATATTGAACTCCGTTTGTAGGATCTCTACTAATAGTGAGTTGGGTCCTGTCATAGAGAGTTCACATCAATTGGAATTAGTCCCATTCCTCTCGATGTTTTCTGAATCATCTTACGATTCAAACCTTTAGTTAAGGGGTATGCAAGATTCAACTCGATCCTTATATATTCCAAGTTAACCACCCTAGAACTAATCAAATCACGCACAATATTGTGCCTCAAACGGATGTGCCGGCTCTTCCCATTGTATATTTTATTCTTTGCTCGAGCGATCGCTGCCAGTGAGTCACAATGAATAAACACAGAAGGCATAGGTTTAGTCCACAAAGGAATATCAACAAGCAGATTCCTTAACCATTCTGCTTCTGTACATGCTAGTTCTAAAGCAACAATTCTGACTCCATTATTGATTTAGCTTTACAAGTGTGTTTAGAAGATTTCCACGAAATAACACCACCTCCCAAAGTATAAACATACCCACTAGTGGAGTTTATTTCATCATTATCTGTTACCCAATTGGTATCACAATAACCTTCTAAAATAGCAGGGCATCCAGTAAAAGTAAGTGCTAAATCCATAGTTCCTCTTAGATATCTCAACAATCGTTTTAAAGCATACCAGTGCTCTTTACTAGGATTATGAGTATATCTTGCCAACCTATTTACAGAATATGCAATATCTGGCCTAGTGCAATTCATGAGGTACATGGCACTACCAATGATCCTATCATATTCACATTAAGAAACACCGTCATTCTTATTCTTTTCTAATCTTGTAGACGAATCATATGGAGTGCTAACAGGTTTAACATCAAAGTGATTAAATTTTCTCAAAATCTTTTCAAAATAGTGAGATTGGGAGAGCATATAACCCCCACATTTCTCTACTAATCTAAGACCAAGTATTAAATCTGCTTTACCCATGTCTTTAATTTCAAAAATAGAAGACAAGAAAGATTTAGTACCATTCACAACATCAATGTTTGTTGCAAAAATCAACAAATCATCCACATAAAGACAAATGATCACACAATCAAGATTATTAAACTTGTTGTAAATGCATCTATCACTTTCATTTACAACATATCCATTAGCTAACATGACATTGTCAAACTTCTCATGCCATTGCTTAGGTGCTTGTTTTAAACCATACAAAGATTTCTTTAATCTATAAACCTTATGTTCTTGGCCCTTAGCTATCATTCCTTCCGATCGTTTCATAAAAATTTCTTCTTCTAAATCTCCATTTAAAAATGCTGTTTTAACATCCATTTGATGTACAACTAATTTACAAATGGAGGCTAATGCTACTAACACCCTAATAGATGTTATTCTAGCAACCGGTGAATATGTGTCAAAGAAATCTATTCCTTCTTGTTGTGTAAAACCCTTAGCAACAAGCCTAGCCTTAAACTTATCAATTGTCCCATCTGCCTTTAGTTTCTTTCTAAGGACCCATTTGCAACGGACAGGTTTGCAGCCCCTAGGCAAATCAACAAGTTCTCAAGTATTGTTGCTAAGGGTGGATTCTAATTCGCTATTGATTGCCGCCTTCAAGAACTTAGAATCTATGTATTTAATTTCTTTTTGATAAGTCTTCGGATCGTCTTCCAAAATGAAGACAATAGCAAAATCATCTCCAAATGATTTTTCTACTCTTTTCCGTTTACTTCTCCTAGGTGAGATATTATCATTTTGTACAACTTTACTAGACTCACCCTTTTCATATCCTGAATTAATTTTTACTTCTTTCTTCATAGGAAAAATATGCTAAAAAAATTCTGCATTCTTTGACTCAAATATAGAAACATTATCTAAAGACAAGAATCTGTAAGCAGCACTATTTTGAGCATAATCAATAAAAGCATAATTGTTGGTTTTCGAGCCTATTTTACTCCTTTTGAAATCTGGAATTCCAACCTTGGCTAAACACCCTCACACTTTGAAGTAATCTAAGTTGGGAGAATAACCTTTCCAGAGTTCATATGGAGTCTTATTGCTTTTCTTATGTGGGATCCTATTCAAAATATGACATGCTGATAAGATTACTTCCCCCCACAAATTGTTAGGCAAGCCAGAACTTATAAGCATGGCATTCATCATATCCTTAAGAGTTCTGTTTTTCCTTTCAGCAACTCCGTTGGATTAAGGGGTGTAAGGCGGCGTAAATTCGTCTATAATACCATTGTCCTCACAAAACTTTTGTAAAGACAGTATACTATACTCACCACCTCTATCTGTTCTTAACCTTTTGATTTTCCTGTCTAATTGATTTTCAACTTCGGTTTTATATTTAATGAACATCTTTTCAGCCTCATGTTTGTGAACCAACATATAGACTCTAGTGTATCTAGAAAAATCATCTGTGAACGTGATGTAATAATTTTTACCACCTTTACTTGTGTAGCCTCTAAAGTCACCAAGATCACTGTGTATGAGTTCCAACTTATCAGTTGTTCTTTCAACAGATTTAAATGACTTCTTATGATGTTTTGTTTCTATACAAAATTCACACTTTCCAAAGTCATCTTCGCATGCATAGGCTATCAAATTAGTAAACTTTAATCTTTTCAAGGCGTCTTTATTAACGTGACCTAATCTTGCATGCCAAATATCAAAAGAATCAACAATATAAGCAGAACTAGATGCATTCTTATTATTCATAATACAAATAGCATCTAATACAAGTAAACCTCCCGAGCAGAACCCTTTCCCAACAAACTCTGATTCCTAGAAAGTACTAGCTTATCAGATTCAAGAACAAGTTTGATATTCGCCTTGTTCAGTAGTACTCCGGAGATCAAATTCCTACGTATTGCAGGAACGTGTAGCACATTGCTCAACTCCAGCTTTTTGCCTAAGTCAACTTGAGAAGCACCTTTCCTTTTCCAAGTACTTGGATACCATGTGCATCTCCCAAAAAGACTTGCTCGCCATCACCTATTTCTTGATAATCAAAAAATAGATCCTTGCTGGTAGCAATGTGACTGGTAGCAGCACCACTGACAAGGTTTACCTCAGACAAGATGACTGCAGCGATGACTTTCTATTCGCCTTTGAAGATTCTACCAAATGTGCTTGATTACTTGGTTGGCCTTTCCGTTGGTTGTACTTGGCTGCTCTGTGTCCAAGCTTCCCGCACACCCAGCAGGCTCCTTTCATCTTCTTTTGTCCTTGTCCCTGCATGAAAGTCTTGCCTTTGCCATTGTGTTGAACCTTTTGCCTTTTAGGCTTGTGTTCCACCACATTGGCATGAGATTGCCCTTCATCATGTACTTTGTCATCAAGTCTGTTGTTTTTTTCAATTCGGATGTGCTTGATGACTCCATCCATAGTTAGCTTGACATCATCATGCTTTCCTCTCTTTTTGTATTTGTTCCAAGAAGATGGAAGCTTCTCTAACAGGGAGGCTGCTTGAAAGGTTTCGTCTATTTTAGTGCCTTCCTGCTCCAGATTATCCACCAATTATTGATATTGGTGAATATGATTATTGATTGGTATGTGGTCCACCATTTGAAATTTCAAAAACTCGCTAACCACATGTTTTCTTTTGCCAACATCTTCAGAACCATATTTGTTCTGAAGTGCTGTCCATATCTCCTTTACTGACGAGAATTTGACATACATGTCAAATAGAGAATTGGAGCGGAAGTGCAAGATGTGTCCTCTACACGTTGAATTGTTAGCATCATATTTGATACTTTCAGTTTCATCTGTTGGCTTCTCTTTGGTTAGCACATATGAAACTGAGAGCATCTCAAGAAAGAAAAGCAGCTTGGCCGCCCATCGCTTGAAGAACTTGCCATCGAATGGCTCCATTTTTGACATGTCGGGAACTGGTGCTTGTCTAGTTGTCATGTTGTACCCCACGGAAATCATACTGTATTTGAGACTAATATGAAGTGGTGTATTGGAACGTTATTTCTGACAAGTATATTTTATGAAGTTTTATTATCGCTTCTTTAATATTGTAGGAAATAGTATACTACTCCAAGTATGTATTATGAGGCATGTGAATTGACAATTTTACCCTCGAAAGATTCTTAGAATTTTCGGCCACAAGGGTCTTGGAAACTCTAGGGTATCTAAATTCTTAAAAGATAACTAACTTCTAATAGCCTCTTAAAAAGGGTAAGCCTAAAAGCTTACACATGGAATTGAGTTTTCCACTAAATGTGACTCAAGAGTCTAAGGAAAAAGTTTCCCCCTTTTTCCTTTAAGGCCGCCGGGTATTAATATAATAAGGCATACATGAGATCACTTTAATGTAAATGATCCAACTAATCACTTTAATTTTCTCTCAAAGAAATTCTAAAAAGGTCTCATACAAATAGTAAATTATGAGGATGATCCAAGATTGAGGAATTCTTTCCCTTTTTCTTTAGAAACAGTTGGATGCAAGCAATGGAAGATTAATGAGATCACCTTTACCATTAACACCTCAACTAACAACTTTAGTGATTTTTTTACCTTAAAGCAACTAAAGAGTAAAAGAGCTACTTAGTAGTAAATAAAAGCCCCACCCTAAGACCCCAACCGCCGGATTAACCCATGGATAATCCATGGTAATTCCTTAAATAACCCTAGTTACTTTTTAACACATCCTAAAAAGTAACTTAAGAAATAAGTGGGATAAAGAAATTGAGGAGTAAATGAGCTTAGGGCTAACTCCTCAACCGCCGGTTACTCCCTTGGTTAAGCCAAGAAGACTCCATCAATAACCTTAGTTACTTTTTCCTAAACCTATCTCAAAAAGTAACTCATGGTTAGGCATTAAGTGAACTTCATTATGATGTCCATGCAAATGAAAGGTTTTCCCTCCTCACTTCTTTAAGGAACCGCCGGGCTCCCCTTCTTCTACCAAGGAGACTTCTTCTTTTTAATTAGAAGCTCCATTTTCATCTTCAACCCTCCACACTTCCATGAAATTTCCAATCAAGATATTAAGGATCATTAAACACTTAAGCTATCCCATCACCATCTTCTTCCTTCCATACGGTTTCTAGGAGTGAGCTAGGAGACTCAAGATCATCTCCACCACCAAGCTTCAAGATACATCTACGTAAGTTACATGCCAAGCTCCTTAAGTAAATTCCATATTTCAAAGGATGAAGCTCACATTGGCCCTTTTTCCTTGCTAAAACCATGGCCCTCCTTGGTCACTAGGTGGAAATCTTTCAAGCTACTAAGTGGTGCTAATGTTGAGAAATATGTTTGGATAATTTTCAAAGTCATGATTTTAAGTGGTGAATACTTAAAAATGTCACACATGGTGTTATATGTGATTAAAAGTTTAAAAAGTTGAAAAAGTTGACATCGATATCTCAGGTTGTTGCACATCGATCGATCTATGTACATAGATCTCTCACATCGATCGATCTATGTAATGCAGAAAAGTTTAAGACCTTTTTGTGAGACATCGATCTCTAAACCTGTGACACATTGATCGATTGATGTACATCAAACCGTCACTTCGATCGATCAATGTAGGTCAGAGGCAAACTCTGAAACTTTCTGTGAGACATCGATCTCTGAAGCTGAGGCACTTTGATCGATCGATGTATAGGGTTTTTAGAAATAATTTTCTAAAACATGTTAAAATGATTGTTTTCATGTGTATATGAATTATACATGTTCATTATGTGATTATTATGTGTTTTTGGTGATTATTATTGTCTTGTGACTAACGTGTCTTGGAAGTTTCTACAACTTACCAAAAAGGACAAAATTGGTATTTTGAGTTCTGTAGGAACATCACATGGTGAAAATATTTCAACGGTGTATTTTTATATTATTTATCAAGGCAAAGGTGATATCATAAGTATTTATGACCATCGGGGTCATTTCTGGAGTTTTCTCACACCAGGGGTATTTTAGTCATTTCACCCTCGAGGGTATTTTTGGTATTCTCACTTAAGGAATCTCTTGAGCATATTGTTATCTTCATTTGGAGGTGTGTTATTATTATTATTTTGAAGATAATATGGTGATCTTATATCTTATTCTCTCAACCGATGATATTATTGACTATAGCTGGATATGTGACGATTTGAGATGTCACATTCTATTTTTTCTTGAACACCCTCTTATATATGTTATAAGAAAACGTTTATCATCATTATTCAGATATATTAAAGGTGTCAAAGGTGTGGAAATGTTCTTGACATATAAGAAGAAATATTGGGGAATTTCGGTGTTACACGTTGACATAACCTTGTCAATTGTTATCTATTTATTTCTTCTTCAAAAATTTGAGTTGTTAAACATATTGATATGCCCAAAAACGTATTTAATAAGGTGGACATGATGTGGTATTCATTTTATGAGTTCGAGACAAGTGGACCAACCAAATGGAGCTAGTTGGCAAAATTGCCAACTTGGAAATTTCAAAAATATACCCAACGGCTATAGACCTTTCTTGGGTATTTTCAGTAGATCTTTGGAAGTCAAATGGAGCTCTCACATGTCCTATTATTGTGCTTGAAGTTGGGATAATTTGGTGGTATTATCCTTTCTTATTTTATTAAAGAAAATCAAAGTTTTTTTTTTGGAAAATTTTGATGATAACCAATGGCTACTTCATGGCCAATTTGGAGCTGAATTTTGAGTTTTGAAATGTTCAAGCCCACATGCCTATTCTCAAGCAAGGAGTTGAGGTTATCTTGGTGCATTTATCTTCTCTTATTATCTATTCTTGCTAAGGATAATTCGAGACAATTCCAAGTCACTTTCTAATTGAAAATTTCGGCCACATGGAGTTGCCAAGGTGGACCAATCATTGTGTTTTATTTTGCCAAGTGTACAAGGCCAACCAATGATGTGATGACATTTGAACTTGATGATGAAGATGGTGACACTTATCTCTAAGACTCATCTCACACTATAAATAGAGGCAATGGTGAAGAAGATGAAACACACTTGAAGCTCACAAGCATTTGTTGAATTGTCTAGCTTTCATTTTCATCTTCTTCTTGTTGTTGTTTTATTCATTGTAGCAAAGGTGTTCTTGTTGTATTTTGGTGAGCTACAAGCCTCTTGAGCTTCATTTTTAAGATTGATTAGCCATCTTTATAAGGCTACACCAATAGGTGTTAGAGGAGTTGCAACTAAGTGTTGCTTAGAAGGTGATTATCCAAGTCTTGAGTAGGGTTGGTGTATAACCCAAGGATCAAGCTTGGCTCTTGTTGTAAGGTGTTCATTTCATAGTAAAATCCAAGGAACGGTATTCCTTGGGACTGGAGTAGGTCACATTTACCGAACCAGGATAAATCCTCGGTGTTCTTCTCTTGTTTCTGTATTTCTGTTTTTACCTATTTTTGACTGCAGTTTTCACACAACTTCTCACAATTTGAAAAGATAGCTAAAAATTTTCAAAATTTGTAATTTTTGATAGAGTTATACTTCAGACTATTAGCTTTCATTTGCAACAAGAATCACTTGATTTGAGGAAGGGAAAGTTAGTCTTTCTGTCTTTGCAAGATAATTGCTCCAATCTGGCTGCAATCTGACCAGTTTTGAGAAAACTTAAATTCTGTATTTTACAAGAATTGTTTAAGGTCAGTGCCTTTTGGAAACTTTATCTACACATCCTAAGGAGTGTTTTGATATAAACATCAACCTTTATGGTTAAGTATTCAAAGAGAAACACGTTTTGCAAAATCAGCAACATTCTGTCCAATTCTGTCCAGATTAACCATCTGAATCTTTTTATTTGTTTGAAGGGTCAAATGATTTTATTTTTGTCTGATTTTTATGAATTTTTTAAAAACAGGTTCTGAATCTGAGGTGGTCTCAGATTCTGTTTTCAAAGAGGATTTTAACAAAGGATAGTAGTGTAATTTCCGCTAACCACTATTCACCCCCCTCTAGTGGTGTTTATTGCAGGTGCACGGTCCAACAGCTAACACCTTGGTGGTTTGAACTCCATTCAAGCCTCATTTTGGTAAGCCAATCTAGCGTTAATCTATCTCTATTCTTCATATTAATGGATAGCTAATGTTCCTCCTTTTCCTCCCTCCAAAACCGTATGTCATATGGAGTAGGAGAGGAAAAAACTTCAATCCATTCCATCCAAAGTCCAAGCTAAAGGAAGATTCTAGCTTAAAGAGGCAAGTATACTCTAGATAATCTTGAATTCTTTGTGAAGTGTATGCTTGAATGACTAGCTATTTTTAAGATGTGAATCTTAGTGGAAATACTTAGCTTAAAGCATGAGAACTTAGTTGTTCCTTAAGAAAAGTGACTTGCATGTGTGAAATTCTTCCAAAGATGAGTCTTTTGCCTACATTCAATATGAATATGTTGTATGTCTAAGCTAAACATGGTAAGGTTCCTCTTTCTTACCATGGAAGGGGATGGCTTGAAGGGGGAGGTAGGAATGAATATTGGTTCTTGTGAAGAATATATCTTGTGAGGCAAAAGATGTATGAAAGTTGTATGTTTGAATGATTTATTACATGGGTGTATTATGTTCATTTTAAAACAAAATATGAGCCCTTTCATGTGTAAGAAACGGGCTGTTTTTGGGGATTATATGATACATAAATTAGTTGTGCCAAAGGTAGACTTTATTAAGTACAAAATGTACAATAATGATGTGTGCTATGTGTAAGTTTCAAAACTGTTTTTGAAGTGATCCGTATGTAGCTTCTAGAATGTTATAGAACCTGAAATGTCTATGTTAAAAGGTGTATTTCGTGGCTAGTAAGTCATTTTAGAGGAATAAGTTTAGTTGGTAAACACTTAACAAGAAAAGTGACAAAAAGAAAAAACTACTGAAACTGGACAGATTTAAGTGACGTGTTGTGTGACATTAAAATGGACCTTAGGAACATGAAAATGAGATGATTTTTGGTAGGAAGCTGACCTTATATGTTTAGTAAATCTGTGAGTTGGAATTTTGGAAAAAAGACTTGTGGTTTATCCGCAATAAAATTTTTAGTGACAACAAGTCATTTAAGATTCTGCATGTACTTAGCTTTAGGAAAATAATTAATGACCCCCTAAACCCATTGGATTGCTCTTGAATTTTTATAGTAATCACTTAAGACATAGATGAACATGTCCATGTAAATAAATCAGCTTGGAACCACTGTTTTGAGGGCTAACAACCGAATTGAAGTTGTGTTGCAAAACTGAAAAACAGGACAGAATTATGGCATGAGTTGGGAGACCTTATTTATTGCAAATTTGGACTTGTATGTGCTGTTGGGATTATGAATATTATTTCTTGGTATGTTTACTACGTTTTCCAGGGGTTGGCCCAAATTAAATAGGACTTTATGCGCTTGAAAGTAAGGTAAAGATGGGTACTACACAGCTGGATTTCAGCAGTACTATGTTTAGTAATTCAATAATTTGAGGGTTTTGTCTACTTCGAAATGTTACGCAATTTCTATGACATATAGATAAGACTCCATTATGCATATTTATGACAGGAGATTATGAAAATAGGCCCGATTTGTTATGATTGAGGCCGTATGAATAGAATGTAAAGTCTGGAAAATTTCTCCAGCTGAAGGAACAAGGCCATATGCGGATTATGTGATGCATTTAGTCATGAATTGCATATTGCACGTCACGCATTGCATCATCCTCATTTACATGAGTTATGAAACTAATTTTATGTCAAAGAAATTCCGGAACATTCTTTTAAAGAAAAAAATTCAGTTTTAAAAAGAACGACTCCTATTGGTACCATTGATTTCTGGCCAGCATAACCCGCTCCAGATCCGGGGTTAATTGATCTGACGATGATTATGACCGTACAAGCCCAGAGAAAATAGACCTGATTATGTTAATCATGACCGTTCAGGCCCGGAGAGAATAGACCTGATAGTGATGATCTATGACTGTACAGGTCTGAAGAGAATAGACCCGATGACGATGATTGACTGTATGGCCGTTTTCAGATCCGGACATAATAGATCTAAAGGGAATGGTATGACTGTCTCAGATCTGGATATAATAGATCTGAATAATCCCTTCTCTCATTTTATTGACGATGATGTTTTTGAAAGAAAGAATAAAAGAACTTATCTTCATTTTTATCATGATGCATCACATGTGCATACTCATACATGCTGCATTTCATGACTAGTTAAATGATTGATGTACTATTACTCAGGCTATGATGTTATGGTTTATTGTCTCCTAAGTTATGATCTTAATGTGATTTCTTGTCTCTTAAGTTATGATCTTATGTCCTCATAGATGATGGATTGAAAGTCAGGTATGTTGTGAATCCAAACTTTTTGGGGGTTTGGTTCTTGTGTATACTTTCCATTTAATTCATGATTATTTATGGTATACTTGCTGGTGACTTTGTCATTCACCCTATTATTTTTCCCAGAGCCTGCAGTAAATGGGGTAGAATGGATTGATGACGAGCCTAGGGTTCCCTATCCATAGACGCGTAAGAGAAGAACAGCTTAAGGACTTTGTCATGGTGGTTATGTTTGAGGGACTTATGATGAAACTTTAATTTCAGATTTCTCTTGATATTTTGTGGACATGGTTGTAAACGTTGGGATGGATGTTTGGCATGTTTTTATTTAAAAGTTTTTATTCTGCCTCAATTTTTGCTTACCGGTTGACGTGTAAGCAGAAAAGTCCATACATTTCATCATGGACTATGATATGATGAGGATTGACGCCTGGTACTCTCTGCAGTGAAGTACCGCGGGCGCACCATATCTGGATAGGCCGGGATACGGGGCGCCACACGCCATATTCAATCACGAAATTGCTTTATGACTGTTGGAAAATTGCAGAGAATATTGGCAACACAAAAATATAGAACAACCGAGACGTGACGGATTGTCACTGTCCTGAAAGCAATTTTTCTTATACCGAAGAGCAAGGTATACTTCTAGCAAATGCTTCCTAGGATATAACAGCTTACTTCCTTTCTATTGCTCTTAGAAAGAAAGTATTGAACTTGTTTAGTAGAAGAAAATGATAGTGAAGAATAGAAGAAGAATGCTGCAGAATTTTTCACAAGAATTGAAGAGTTTTTCAAGTGTTTTTATGTATATCTTAAAGATAGCAAAGCCTACTATTTATAGGCTTTGAGTTCACAAACTACAAGTTCAAAAGACCCTTTTTCTATAGATTTTCCCCTTTGGATCGGTTATGGACGTTCAATATGAAAGGAGATGTCATTTGGAGCAAGAGTTGCATCTTTTATGAACAGTCGGGGCACTTTAGGCGCCTCATGTCACTTTGATCGCCTACATCAGGCGCTTCAACTGACATCGTATAGGCATTCGAAGTGACATCAAACGCCTACAAGGCGTTTGAAGTGTTCTGAAAATGTTCCAGAACACTTCGAACGCTTACATTAGGCCCTTCAAGTGTCCTGAAATGTTCCAGAACACTTAGAACACATACATTAGGTGCTTAAAGTGTTTGGAACACCCCCATTTCCTTCCATTGTTCATAAAACACTCAAAACTTCATCCAATCTCCTATCAATAGGTCACATAACACTATAAAAGTTTAGATCACAAGATTTAAAGTACTTTTAAGTACTTTTCCAACATGGATCTACTATTCTATTTGGTTGTTGTTCCCCCTGCTACAAAAATAATACAACGTAGTTTTGTTATAAAATAAAAAAAATTATTTTGCTATTTTTAGCGGTCGACAAAAGGTAACACAATAACCTGAACCCATAGACGAAGGGCTGGGAATCATAATCTCCGGCCTCTCCATCTTTCCCGGTGTCTCAGCCATCTGTTTCGATGCAACATTCGAACATGATTGAGGAAAATACTTTTTTCTGTATATTCAACTGGTATGGTTTACACCTCATATATACACTTACAGCGATACATTTACAAGGAAGTAAATTAGATTTCCTGAAATCACTCCTAATTACACCACCTATCAAATATACAATCAACTCTGCATTTATGCCTATAATCCCTAAATTAGCGTAAGCATAATTACAATTACATGGTAACTTACTAACACTCCCCCTCAAGTTGAATAGTAGGATCGCTAATATTCAACTTGACCAGCGATTTTCAAACACTTGAACACTCACTGCCTTGGTTAGCATGTCAGCTAACTGATCTTCCGAGCGTACGAACGACAGTTCCACTAGTCCTCCTTCGAGCTTTTCTTTGATGAAATGTCGGTCGATCTCTTCATGTTTGGTTCGATCATGTTAGGCCGGGTTTGCTGAGATACTGATCGAGGCTTTATTATCACATTTTAATTTCATCGGACACCTTACTTGAAACCCCAGATCAGTCATTGACTTATGTAACCATAACACTTCCGTTATGCCCTTTACTACACCTGGAAACTCAGCCTCTGCACTTGACAACGAGACAACCTTTTGTTTCTCACTTTTCTATGTAACCACGTTTCCTCCAACCAACGCAAAGTAGCCCGATGTAGACCTTTGGTCACTTTGACTGCCAGCCCAGTCAGCATCATTGTATGCTTGTATATTCAGATGCCCATGGTTCTGAAATATTAACCTTCGTCCTGGAGTACCTTTCAAATGTCGGAGGATTCTCATAACGGCGTCAAGGTGATGCTTCTGAGGATTATGCAAGAACTGACTCACTACACTTACATGGTATGCTAGGTTTGGTCTGGTATGAGACAGATAAATTAGCTTTCCTACTAACCTCTGATACTAATTTTTATTTGTGCTGGGTGCTCCTTTTTCAATTGCTAGCTTGTGATTCATAATCATCGGTATAGCAGCCAGTTTGCAATCCAACATTTCAACTTCAGTCAATAAATCTAAGATGTACTTTTTCTGAGCGATATAAATGCCATATGATGATCGTAATACCTCAATTCCAAGAAAATACTTCAGTCCTCGCAAGTCCTTCATTTCAAACCTAGTGAATAAGTATCCTCGCAGTCTGGCAATTTCTTCCTCGTCACTTTCTGTGATAATCATGTCATCAACATAAATAATTAGGCACGTTACCAGATCTCCCTTTCGTTTGATAAACAGAGTATGATTTGCATTGCTCTGTTGATACTCATCTTGTTCCATTACAGCAGTAAACTGGCCAAACCATGCACGAGGAGGCTGCTTGAGTCCATATAACGCCTTCTGTAGTCTGCACACTTCGCCGTCGCGAAACTATGTTGAGAAACCCGGGGGAGGATCCATATATACTTCTTCTGCTAGGTCTCCGTGTAAAAACGTATTTTTAACATCGAATTAATGCAGTGGCCAGTCTTTGGTGGCTGCGACTAAGAGTAACACCCTGATTGTATCAATCCTTGCCACGAAAGAGAAAGTCTCAGAGTAATCAATTCCGTAGGTCTGTGTGTACCCTTTGGCAACAAGTCTAGCTTTTCGTCTCTCAATGCTTCCGTCTACTTTGTATTTTATGGTAAAAACCCACTTGCATCCTACTGCCTTTTTTCCTGAAGGAAGAATGCATTTTTCCTATGTCTTATTCTTTTCCAGCGCATCCATTTTAGTGTCCATGGCAGTTTTCCATTCTGGCCAGTGGGATGCTTCTTCCGCTGTTTTAGGTATCACTTCTGAGCATAAGGAGGCAAATAATACTTTTGCACTTTCAGAGACACTTCCCCCGGTTGAGTGAAGCGGATACTTGGAGCCTGTTGCCACCTTGGTAGGTGAATACCTGTTTGGTGGCACCCTTCGGTTTGCCTTGGGTGGCAATACCTGAAACGGTTTATGCATAACGTTGTTAGAGTTGTCTTCCACAGTATCAGTAATAGTCTCGGACAAAGGATAATCAGGAATTACAGATGTATGTTCAATGGTAAGTAAATCAGTTGTATTAGTGTTACCGACTGTCTATTGAGGAGGGGTATCCATAGAAGGCCCATCACTGACTGGTACCAGAGAAGTGACTTGTATGTCTGTTGACCTGGTGGTACTGTCGGCATCACCTACTTGCCCTGTTGGTTCAGTCAATCCCAGAAGCCATGCTAGGGAACCATTGGTTAAGGACTCCCCCTGTTCCCGAGTATGGGTTTGGTAATAGTATTCGGTTTCCAAAAAGACACTATTCATAGTAACAATAATCTTCCGTGTCTGAGGATTGTAATAGCGATAACCCTTTTGTGTTGAAGCGTAACCGACAAAGACACACTTTTTAGCACAAGGTTCTAGTTTATTACTGTGAGCCCGTGGAACATGTGTATAGACAATACAACCAAACACTTTAGGAGGTAAAGTCTCAATGGACGAGAATATTTTGTATAGAGAGGGTTTGGATGGGATTCTTATGGTGGAGGATAGAAGTTGGAAGGCGATTTATAAGATATGCGGCAGTGAGGTCTGCCTCGGGCCAAAAACTCAGAGGGACATTCAGCTCATACATCATAGCGTGTGTCATTTCAAGTAGAGTATGATTTGTTCTTTTGGCCATACCATTTTGTTCAGGTGTGCCGGACATGAGGTTTGATGGACTAATCCGGTGTCTCGAAAAAATTGTTGTAACCCCCATCGATGTATTCTCCCCCATTATCAGATCGGAGGATTTTGATAGATTTGTGATATTGATGCTGGATCATGTTATAGAATTCAATAAAACAAGGAGTAACCTCAGATTTGTGTTTAAGAAGATATATCCATGTCATACGAGAATAATCATCCACAAAAATAACAAAATATTGGAAACCAAGGGGTGTAGTGACTAGAGATGGTCCCCAAACATCCGAATGAACTAGATCAAACATAGTACTGACACGCGTATGGTTTGAGCGATAAGTCGCCCGGGTTCGTTTGGCCCGAAGGCAAGTATTACACTTACATAAAGACGAAGATAAATTATTGGGAAATAAGCCTGAAAATGATTTCTGAATATAAGAGAAAGAGGTATGTCCTAACCGCCGGTGCCATAGTCATAACTGTCGGGAGATCGAACCGGTGGCAAGATTGGACCAGCCCTGTCACGCCACCATATCAACATAGTACATGCCTCCTCTTTCAGTACCACGTCCAATAATTGCCTTCGTATGAATGTCCTGCACCAAACAAAAAGACGGATACATATGTACAACACAGTCGAGGGTTTTAGTGAGTTGGCTAATCGATAAGAGTTTGTTTGACAAGGATGGGACATATATAAGCAATTGGAGAGATTTATCTGAGGTGTAATAAAGATAGTCCCGCCCCCGGATACGGGTACAAGTTGTCCATTAGCTGTTTCAATGGAGTTTTTTTGTGGCTGGGTAAAGGTCGTAAAATCAATCGCATGTTATAGTGTCCATCGCACCACAATCAAAAATCCATTGGGGTGATTGTAGTGTGTTTTGGGAAGCTATACAAGCTAATGGCATAATTGTGGTGTTTTGAGTATCTTGTGGACTTATATGTGCAGTTGGAGGATTTTGAGGGACTGAAGTCGTAATTTTCTGAACTAAGGGGGCGGTTTTTGATTTGCTGGAGATTTAGAGGGTCTACCTGGTATTGCTGATGCTTGGAGGGGCTTGTCCAAAATTCCTGAAACTGAGAGGGACTCATTAACAATAATATGTAAAAACCGGGGTATAGAAGTAAATTTGGGGGTATTAAAAAGGGAAAGGGGGCTAAGGTTTTCACCAGCCCCCTTTCTACCTCCTTGCTTGCAGCTGGCTTCTGGGATCTTCAATTCTGGAGTCTTCGATTGAAAAAACTCCTCTTCTCCGACTCCATTCTTATGGTTGTCGTCCCTTTCCTGTTGATCATAGGCTTTGGTGATGGCAGCTTTCCCTTTATCCTGCTGTTTCAGTGCAGCTTTGTGCGTTTTCCACGAGTCTGGAAACCAATGGAGCTTGAAAAATTGCTCCACTGTGTGTCTTTGTTGCCCACAATGACTGCAAACCAGGTGGTTTTTCTCCTCTCGGGATGATGGATTCCCTGACTGAGAGGGTGGTGTTCTGCGTCCCTCTGGCTTTCGGATTTGAGGGCGTTTGGTGTTGTCCCCTTGTCCCTTTCTCTCTCTACCTATTCAAATTTTCTGTGATAATCAATCAGCCATCAGCATGGCTGAAAACCTTGTTCATCATGACAAGATCAAGCATGTAGATGTTGATAAACACTTCATAAGGAAAAAGATTGAAACTGGTATTGTACAATTGTAATACATCCCTACTAGAGCTCAATGAGCAGACCTACTTACTAAACTAGTCTCCCTCAAAGTATTCAAAGACCTGATCTCCAAGCTTAGCTGTATCAATATTTATACACCTATGCTTCAGGGGCGGTGTGGAAATATTCAGAATAAATGCAACAATTCAAGGCAACAGGAGGATAGACATGCTGAATTTGAAGATGCGTCCATGGTTGCTGTTCAAGACATCAGGCAAATAGAGTAGCAACATAGACCTTGGCATTTCATCGACACTTTGCATAATGCATCGAACACCTTTATTATTCATTAATTTATTACTGTTAATTGTGTTTAATTCTCTGTAAATAGTGTAGTTAGACAGCTTAATATATCAGCTATAGATTGTATAGGTTGGAAGATTCAAATATGTCAAGATTGTTGAGAAAAAGGGTTTGAGTGATTCACAAAAATGCATGATTTAAATAACGTGTGCTAAAGAAATGCATGACACATTTTATGACTTGACACATTTTTGTGACAAACTTGCCTTATACAATTTATATATAATGTTGCCGTACTAACAAGTCATGAAGCTTTAAAGCTTACATCAAATGGCAAATATTTGTTGTATTTGAACTATTTTCAGGTGCCACCATTAATGAATTAAACTAGTTCATTAAGTGAAGTACTTATTTAAATGAACTAAGTAGTTCATTAAATGGAGAAATATTTGGAAAAGGCATAAAGGCAACAAACATAGAAATGGAAAGTCTCCTTCTACCGTTAATCACACGTTTTCATATATATATATATATATATATATATATATTCAGATTTTTTAAAAAAGGCACTATACACATATATTCCAACGTACTACCGACACGTTATATATATTACCAACGTATGTCAACGTCACACCACTATACTTACCTCACATTTATGAGTATATTCAGGTCTGATATCATATGATATAAGTCATGGTGATGACAAAATTATTATGACACGTTACAAGGTTCTAAACCAAAAATTGTCGTATCAGGTGACTACCGAAACTTCACTAACGTGTCACGTACTTTCCATATATAGATGGCCAACCCCTACACTTCAGAAACAACCACAAATTTTGTAGCTTACATGGTATATTCAGCCATAAAATCATTCCATGTTGGCACACACAAATCACCCCAATTAAGGCCAAATTGTGGAGATTCCAAATTCAAGTTTTTGTCACATGTAGGCGCCACTTTGATCAGCCATTAGAGCTGAATATTAAAGTTATTTTGTGCATATTATGTGTGACATAATATATATAACTTGTGCAAAAGTTGAAATTTAATCGGAGAAAAATCACGTAATCGACAAAAGTAGAGAATTCGGTTTTCTACGAACGCAACACATGGAACATTTTTGGCATGACATGTAACATGTATATAGACACTTTTTACATATTCAATACATACGAAAGTATTCTAGAATATTCAAATTAGAACTGATTGAAATATACCATATGTGTATAATTATTGTGCACTATTTTAAAAAGCTTACAAAAATAAAATTCAACACATGGAAATCCTACATCACACGCCTAATACAGCTTGATGGAGCCTATGTGGAGCTTAGTTGGCATCTTGATTGGTGAAGAATGGACTACACAAGGTTAGTGACTTAATGGAGGGAGCTACACAAGGTAATATTTCAAACTATTTCACAAATGTAACACATGCTGAAAATTCAGCATGTGATAGATTGATATGGCCGAATTTTTGAGTCTTGATTGTGATAAATTTGCTTCTTCATTTTTAAGGAATTGATGTGTAATAATATGGCAATAATTTGAACATCTTGAGATTATTGCACATGCTGAAAATTTCAGCATGTGATGCATAAGGGTGGCCGAATTCTTGGAGTTAATGGAGACAAATTTTCTTTGCAAATTATGTGGGATTAATTATGTGATAGTTGGAAAGGTTATAAAAACTATTTTGGCACATATTTTAAGTGTTATTCTCAGATTTTTACAGTCATCAAGTGTTGACAAATCTCATCCAATCAATGAGTGCCAAGTAAGCAAGACCAAGACAATCATCCAATCAAGTGTTGCCAAGTAAGCAAGTTGATGTCACATCTATAAAAGGCATTCTTCTAAGGACTTAAAAGAGAATTTCCAAAGTGAAGAGGAGCCCTATAGTGGACGGCCAACCTCAAATAAAAAGGAGAAGAAGAGCAAACAAAAATGCAAGACAAGTCTCACAAGTTCTAAAGTGCAAAAATCTACTCTTTTCTTCTACATTTCTTTCTTCTCTTTCTCTCTCAAGCCTATTGTATCTATATTCAAACATATTGTATAGGATTCATTCATACCACCATACACGCCCTATTTTTGTAAAAGGTTGATCAAGGTGTGATCAAACCTTCATCCGCTCGGTGGTGGTGTTCGTGATCATTATGATTGCTTGTTTTGATTGTAAAGGGTTGGAGTTGTTGTGTAACTCCATCAACCCTGTGTGGTAAGGTGTTATTTTGTTTAGTGATAACCGAGGAAGGTGTCCTCGAAGACTGGAGTAGGTTGATTTAACCGAACTAGTATTAATTTCCTTTTGTTCTTTAATTTTCTGTACAGTACTTTCAGTTTTCTGCATTTTGCATCTATTTCATTGCAATCTTAAAAATAGTAAACGAATTTCAAAAATTGTAAAATTTTGCAGAAACATAGTAAGTTTCATTTGGCTCAAGTTTCAACCCTTTTGGACAAGTATAAATCATTCAAACGTTAATAGTTCTGAGACTAGTGCAATCTGATTTCCAGACTTGCAAAGGTTGAGAACGTGAACGTATTTGAAATACTTCCTAAAGAATTTTTTTAAAATTTTTTCAACCCAATTAAATAAATATATTAAGGGTTTTGTCATTAAATTTTCAGACCATTTGGAGGCACGGATTAATCAGAATATATTTTTTAAATCAGACTACTGTTTTTGGTAGATTTGCGCAATCGACCACAAACGGTTTTCCAAAGGGTTAAAGGTTGAATTTTGATCTGAAATTTTTAGGAGATACTCATAACATCTGAGAATACAATCTCCCAAAATTTCAGAATTTTAGAAGGCATGTAACCTAGTTTTTCAAACGTTGCAAAACAGGGCCTAAAAACAGAAACTGTTTTCAGAAGTTGAGTTTTTGGATCAAAACATTTTAAAAACCAAAATTTCCGCACCCACTATTCAACCCCCCTTCTAGTGATTCCTTGTAGGTTCTACAAGTGGTATCAGAGTGCAGGTACACTCACAACAAGAAGATCCAATGATCTAAGTTAGATGGCAACCACTAGCTTCAAAATCGAACAAGAAGGTACGTCTAGTCAAATGCCTCCTCTTTTTGATGGTGAGTCCTTTATTCAATGGAAACTAAGAATGAAAATTTTCCTTATGGCTATTGATATTGATCTATGGTCTATTATAGAAGACGATCCATTTGTTCCTTCAAAATTATCTACTGTAGATGGTGTCACACTAGAGGTTGTAAAACTAAAACAAGAATATAATAGTGATGACGAAAAGAGACTAAGCATGAATGCTAGAGCCATGCAACTACTCTTAAAAAGAGACTAAGCATGAATGCAACGATTGACTAACATCTATAATTCTCTTGAGTCTCTTGGCAAAGGTTTCTCTACGCAGGAAAATGTCCAAAAGGTATTACGAAGTCTTCCATCCGAATGGGACCCTAAAGTCACAGCAATAGGGGAAAGTAAAGAAACCAAATCAATAAAAATGGAGGAACTAATCGGATCTCTACAGGTATACGAAAACAAACAGACACTAAGGTAATCGGAATCAACGTCAAAACAATGTAAGACCATTGCTTTTAAATCAAATGAATACGTCTCTACTTCTTCCGATCACATAGATGATAGTGATTCCAAATCAGATAATGATGACTTAATACTATCGGCTAAAGGTTTGAGAAAATTCATGAGAAAGTCATTTAAAAACAAATCCAAGGCTACTTCCACTAAAAGAAATAAAAATGAAACAAATGACAAGGACGTGAAGTGCTATGAATGCGAGAAACCTGGACATTTATCTTATGACTGACCTAACAAGGACAAACAAACAAACAAACACCTTGACAAGGATTGGACCAAAACTAGACTCGTCTCAGAACCTAAACAAAGGAGAAGAGCTGTCAAGGCCTCCACTTGTAGTGACACATCCGACTCTGAGACCGATACAGAAGAAGAGACGGCCTAAGTATGCTTTGTATCCAAAGCATCAAACGAGGTATCTTCCGATTCTGACTCTGATTCTGAACCTTCATATGATGATCTTTTTAGTCAATATTTAGAATTGCACAAATTCACCAAGACTCTCGCAAAAGAAAAGAAACGATTAATTGAAGATTAGAAGTTGTTAGAATCTTCTAACACAAATCTTGTTTCTCAATAATATGATTCAAAAGAAGAGTCGTCATGCATCATCAATGCATTAAAATCAGAGGTCTCATCATTAACTACACATAATAATGAAATGAAATCCGAGATTTCAAATTTGAAATCAAGCAATACGGATTTAGAGAAAATGATGAAACAATTTGACACGGGAACTAACATGCTAGATCGCATCATTTTATCACAAAGCATAATAGTGATAAAACCGAATTAGGGTACATTGAGAAAATCAAACATCAATTAAACCGACCAAATTCATTTTGTCTAAGAAAATAGAAACACCTAAGACACATACGGTGCCTAAAAAGACGTTTAGGCCCCCTTTCCCTTCATCTCGTCATGCCTCTTCTTCATATCATACAAGATATAATTATGTGCCATATAGATATGAGAAGAAACCATTGATACATACATGACATTCATTCCATGCATCTTGATCACGCACTATGCACACTAACACTAGAACATATAAAAAACGCACACTATATGATGCGCATAAGGGGATTCTCGGCCAAAGGCCTAATGCTTTCTCACCCCATGTCTACTATGTTGCTCCTTCATCTACACTCTTACCATTTGCTAAACCGAGAAGGATCACCCAAGTATGGGTACCGAAAGGTATTTTTACAAAGAGGTGAATAACTAACTCGTAAGGACCCAAATTAAAAGGGTACCTAAATCATTGTTGTACATTGCAGGGAACCCATACATCAAAACACATATCTATCAAGTGGTTCCTTGATAGTGGTTGCTCGAGGCACATGACGGGTGACCCGAGCTTGTTCACAAAGTTGAAGAAGGTCACAAAAGGCGGATCAGTGACCTTTGGAGACAACAATGAAGGAAGAATCATTGGAAAAGGTATAATCGGAAGCCCAAGTACTCTTCAAATCTCCAACGTCTTCCTGGTAAGTAATCTATCCTATAATCTACTTAGCATCTCACAGTTCATTGACAATGGTTTTGATGTGTGTTTTACTCATCCATATTGCAACATAATAAATAAAAATGGAGAAACATTATTAAAAGGAAAAAGAGAAAGAAATATTTTTACACTTTCTATAGATGACATGTTAGATGCTAAGGTTAAGTGTTTTATATCAAATGAACCTAACGTTAATTTGTGGCATAGACGATTAGGACACATTGGCATTTTTACACTTGAAAAACTTCAACGAAAGAACTTAATACGAGGATTGCCTAAACTTGATTTAGACAACTTTCAGTTGTGTGAATCTTGTATAAAAGGCAAACAAACACGCGAGTCACTTAAACCTAAAAATGAAATTAGCACGTCTAGAGTTTTAGAATTACTACACATTGATTTGTTTGGTCCTAGTCGTACTAAGAGTCTCGGTGGACGTCATTATGCATGTGTTATTGTTGATGATTTTTCTCGCTATACATGGACTTTATTTCTTGCAAATAAAGATGATAGTGCCATTGAAATTACGAAACTAATAAAACAACTTGAAAATGAATATGGCTTGAATGTGAAAAAGATTAGAAGCGATAGAGGCGGTGAATTTAAAAACAAGGACATGATTATGTTTTGCGAAGAAAAAGGAATTAAAAACGAGTTTTCGCCACCTAGAACTCCCTAATTAAACAGAGTAGTAGAAAGAAAGAATAGGATACTACAAGAAATCGCTAGAACCATGTTGTGTGAAAATAAATTGCCTAGATTTCTGTGGGCGAAAGCCGTAAATTGTGCATGCTATATAGTTAATCGTTTGACCATTAGAAAGAAAATAAATAAAACTCCTTATGAGATAGTAAATGATTGCATGCCTAAAATTGATTACTTTTGTGTGTTTGGTTGCAAATGCTTTTTTTTAATACGAAAGATAATTTAGATAAATTTGAATCTAAACCAATTGAATGCATTTTTGTTGGATATTCTGCGTATTCAAAAGCATATAAATGTTATGATCCTATCACTAGACAAATTTTAGAATCCATTCATGTGAAGTTTAATGAATTTGGTGAGGTTGAAAAAGATAAAGAATATGACGATGATTTTCACCTAAAACCCGTGTTAGATGATGTAGAGGATGATGGCATGCATGATGACTTGAACACACTAGAAATGCATGATCACTTAGAAATGCATGAGACTTAGAGAACAATAAGACAAGATGGCATAGGGATCACCCACACGATCTCATTATAGGCGACATTACTCATGGTGTTCGACCACGTAGAAGAATAAATCCTGATGAAATAAACCAATTTCATGCTATGATATCCAAAATTGAACCTAAAAACGTTTTTGATGCTTTGAGTGATTCTTCTTGTATTGATGCTATGCACTGTAGGATCTGCAAGACACCACTAGAAGGAGGGGGTTGAATAGTGGGTGCGGAAAATGTGGTTTTTAAAACTGTTTTAAACCAAAAACCCAACTTCTGAAAACAGTTTCTGTTTTCAGGACCAGTTTTGAAACGTTTTGAAAACTAGGTTTCAGGTGTTCGAAAATTCTAAAATTTGGAGAGATCTTAGTATCAGATGTTCTGAGTATCTCCTAAAAATTTCAGATTAAAATTCAACCTCTAACCCTTTAAAAATTGTTGATGATCAGATTGCGTAAACCTGCTAGAAACGGTAGTCTGTATTGCAAAATTAATTCCTATTTATCCGTGACTTCAAATGCTCTGAAAATTTAATGACTAACCCCTTATTAGTTGTACTTAATTAGGTTGAAACAGTTTTGAAAAATGCTTTTGGGAAGATAGTCAAACACGATGAAAGTCTCAACCTTTGCAAGCCTGAAAATCAGATTGTACTTGTCTCCGAACTTTAGACGTTTGGATGACTTATCCTTGTCCAAAAGGGTTGAAACTTACATAAAATTAACCTTAAAACGTGTGGCTTTGATTCTGGAAAGTTTTGTGATTTTTGAAATTCGTTTACTATTTTTAATAACGTGATGAAAAATGATGCACAGTGCTAAAACTGAAAGTAAGTGCTGAAAGTAAATAACACCAGTAATTTTATACTGGTTCGGTTAAAACAACCTACTCCAGTCTTCGACGACACCTTCCTCGGTTAGCACTAATCAAATTACACAAATAATACCTTACCACAGGGTTGATGGAGTTACACACCAACTCCAACCCTTTACAAACCTTGAATATGAATACAATGATCGCGAACACCACCACCTTGCAAGTGCAAGATTGATCACACCTTGATCAATCTTTTACAATGATAAAGAGTATAGGGTGGTATGTAAGAAGCCTATTCAAGATGTATGAATGAATACAATAGGCTTTTAGAAAGAAGAAAGAAAGAAAGGTCGAAGGAAGAAGATCAAAAACATTTTTAGCACTTCAATTTGCAAGACTTGTCTTGTATTTTGTTTGCTCACTTCTTTCCATTTTATCTCCATATGGCCGTCCCCTTGAAGCCTCATTCTTCTCTTGAAAATTATCTTCTAAGTACTTGGAAGAGTGTATTGCATCATTGTGACATTTTCTTGCTTACTTGGCAACTCCTCATTGGATGATCATTAAGCTCTTGCTTACATGGCACTCATTGATTGGATGGAAGTTGTCATAATTTGATGACTAGATAAATCTGATAATAAACCTTAAAAAGCATGTGCCAATTAGCCATAAAAGGGTTGTCATAAGTCACCTAATCATCCCACATAATTAGCAAGACAAATTTATCACATGGTATGGTTTTCGTTTTTGGTTTTCATGCACAGGGAGTGATCTAGATGTATTTTTATGATATGAATGTCACATATGCATCAGTGGCTTTCTATATGGCACGTGATTGCACTTTGTATGATATGAAGAATAAGAAGCACTAATATTCTCCACATGCTGAAATTTTCAGCATGTATGATATCCAAAACAAGTTCAAATAATTGCCATGTATGTAGTAGATTTATCCCTTGAAAATTAAAAATCAAATATGCTTAATTTTGAAGATAAAAATCGCCCATAACACATTCCAACACATGCTAAAATTTTCAGCATGTGTGATATTAAAAGATACCATCACATTATTTCCATAACTTGTTTAAAACATTGCCATAACATCTTTCATTTAATCCACATAATTCAAAGTGGTAAATATGGCATAATTAAGTTAGAAATTCGGCCAGCCTATGCACACATGCTGAAATTTTCAGCATGTGTTACAAATGTGACAAGTTTGAAATGTTACCTTGTGTAGCTCCTTCCTTTATGTCACCAACATTGTATGCTTCATTCTTGGCCAATCAAGTGTTGAGAAATATGTTTGGATAATTTTCAAAGTCATGATTTTAAGTGATGAATACTTAAAAATGTCACATATGGTGTTATAAATGAAAGAGTTGAATAAGAAAAATGACACGATGTCTAGGGTTGTTAGAAATATTTTTCTAAAATGTGATAAAATAGTTGTTTTTATTTTTACATGATTTATATATGTTTATCATGTTGTGATTATGTGATTTTTATGATGATAATATCTTGTGACTAATATGCCCTCGAAGTTTCTACAACTTACCAAAAAGGGCAAAAGTGGTATTTTGAGTTTTGTAGGTACTCGACATGGTGAATATGATTCAAAGAAGACATTATAATCTTATTTATTATCAAGAAGGTGTTATTATGTTTAATTCTGACCATCGTGGTCATTTCTGGAGTTTTATCTCACTAGGGGCATTTTGGTCATTTTACCCCCGAAGACAGTTTTGGTATTTTTACTCAAGGAATCTCTTGAGTATCTTATTATATTCATTCTGGAGTTCATTTAGTATATTCTTGAATATTATTTGGTGGTTTTCTATTTTATTCTCTCATTTGATGATTTTATCGACGGTAGCGGGATATGTGATGGTATTCGATGTCACGTTCTATTTTCTCTTGAAGACTCTTATATATATGTTATTGGAGGTTCTTAATCATCATATTTCAGAGATTACAAGGTGTCCTTGGTGCAAGATTCATCACAATATGTCAAGGAGAAATGAGAATTTTGATATTATATGTTGACATAACCTTGTCAACTATTATTTGTTGATTTCTCCTCAAAAATCTGAGTTGGTATACATATACACAGCCTCCAAAACGTGATTATACAGGTGGAGATGATTTTTTCCTCATTTTATGAGTTGGAGACAAGAAGACAAACCAAAAGCAAGCTAGTTGGCAAAAGTTGCCAACTTGAAATTTCAAATTTGAATGTAATGGAGACAAGATTGTTGGAGATGATTATGGAGGTGTTTTAATTCAAAATTCTCAGCCATCACATGGTCTAAAAGTTGGAGGGAATATGTCATCAATTCACTCTATAAATAGAAGGCAAGGTGAAGAAGAGAAGACACACATTTGAAAGCAAAATTGAAGATTGTTGTCTTGCTATTCTCTTCTCATATTTTCGTTCATACTTTGTGTAGCTAAGGTGTTCCAATTTTCTTTGTTGTCCAGCTACACTATACACACCTTCTTGAGTTGGATTTGTATAATTGATTAGCCAAATTTATAAGGCTACATCAATAGGTGGTAGAGGTGTTGTAACAAAGAGTTGCATAGAAGTGATTATCCAAGTCTTGAATAGGGTTGGTGTATAACCCAAGGATCAAGCTTGGCTCTTGTTGTAAGGTGTTCATTTGATAGTGAAATCCAAGGAAATGTGTTCCTTGGGACTGGAGTAGGTCACATTGACCGAACCAGGATAAATTCTCGGTGTTCTTCTCTTGTTTCTTTATTTCTGTTTTCTGCCCGTTTTTGACTGCCGTTTTCACACAACTTCTCACAATTTGAAAAAATAGCTAAACATTTTCAAATTTCGTGATTTTTGGTAGAGTTATACTTCAGACTGTTAGCGTTCATTTGCAACAAGAATCACTTGATTTGAGCAAGGGAAAGTTAGTCTTTCAGTCTTTGCAAGATAACTGCTCCAATCTGGCTGCAATCTGACCAGTTTTGAGAAAACTTAAATTCTGTATTTTTCAAGAATTGTTTAAGGTCAGGGCCTTTTGGAAACTTCATCTACACATCCTAAGGAGTGTTTTGATATAAAGATCAACCTTTTTGGTTGAGTATTCAAAGAGAAATACGTTTTGCAAAATCAGCAACATTCTGTCCAATTCTGTCCAGATTGACCATCTGAATCTTTTTATTTGTTTGAAGGGTCAAACGATCTTATTTTGTCTGATTTTTGGACAGAGTCTTGCTAACTCATTGAAGTTACATTCAGGAGAGTTTCATAATTTTTGGAATTGTGTACAATTATTTGTGAATTTTCAACAAAACGGGTTCTGAATCTGATGTGGTTTCAGATTCTGTTTTCAAAGGGAATTTTAACAAAGGGTTGTAGTGTAATTTCCGCTAACCACTATTCACCCCCCCTCTAGTGGTGTTTATTGCAGGTGCACGGTCCAACATCAAGATGCCAACAAAGCTCCACATAAGCTCCAACATGGCTGTCTAGGCGTGTGATTATGAATATACATGTGCTGAATTTTATTTTTGCAAACTTTGTAAAATAGTGCACATATAATTATACACATATGGTATATTCCAATCAGCCCTTAATTGATTTTTCTAGAACACTTTATAATGTATAGAATATGTAAAAAGTGTCTAGATACATGTTATATTCCATGCCAAAAATGTTCCATCTGTAGTGTTCGTAGAAAACCGAATTTTCGACGTTTGCCGATTACCTGATTTTTTCCGATTAAATTCCAACATTTTGCACATGTTATATATATTATGTTACACATAATATACATAAATTAAACATTAATATTCAGCTCTTAGATCTGATTAAAGTGGTGGCCTTAATTTGGGGTGATTTGTGTGTGCCAAAAATGGAATAATTTTATGGCTGTACATACCATGTAAGCCACGAAATTTGTGGCTATTTTTGAAGTGTAGGGGCTGGCCATCTATATATGGCAAGTACGTGACACGTTGGCGAAGTTTCGGTATTCACCCGATACGACAATTTTCGGTTTAGAACCTTTTAACGTGTCGTAATAAATTTGTCACCACCATGACTTATATCATATGATATAAGGCCTGAATATACTCATAAATATGAGTTAAATATAGTGGTGTGACTTTAACGTACGTACGTAATGTATGTAACGTGTCTGTAGTACGTTGAAATATATGTGTATGTGCCTTTTAAAAAAATCTGAATATATATAAAAATATATGTATAAAAACGTGTAGGAAGGAGTGGAGAAACTTTCCATTCTTTAATTTTTTGCCTTTGTTCCTTTTCCAAATATAGCTTCCTTTAATGAACTACTTAGTTCATTTAACTAAGTACTTCACTTAATGAACTAGTTTAGTTCATTAATGGTGGCACCTGAAAATAGTTCAAACACAACAAATGCTTTCCATTTGATGTAAGATTTAAAGCTTCATGGCTCGTTAGTACGACAACAATATATATGAACTATATAAGGTAAGTTTTATGCAAAAACGTGTCATGTCATAAAATATGTCATGCATTTCTTTAATACACGTTATTTAAATCATGTATTTTGTAATCACTCAAACCCCTTTTTCTCAACAATCTCCTCCTTTTGATGATTTACAAAATAATCCTAGTACATGATTTAAATTTTGTCGCTCCCCCTCCAATCGTGCACAAATTCAAATTTGATTTTTGAATTCTCTCCCCCTTGATTTGTGCAATCAATCTTTCTCTCTCCCCCTTAAATCATGCATTCTCTCCCCCTTTATTTTTGAAAGACAATCAAAAGCGCATGTAAAGATGAAGATGGCAAAAAAATCATGCATTTCAAATAGCATCAAAAGTACGTTCTTAAGGGTTATTTATTCAACCCTTTGAGAGTGTCTCTTTTGGCATCCAAATTTGGGTGACCTTTTTAGGTCTTCCAAAAGGTGAGAGAGGTGATGAAAACGCAACATAATATATGTTAGGGGCAAATGTGTTTGGCCTTTGGCCGAGAATCCCATCATGCATATGGTATGGTTTTCGTTTTTGGTTTTCATGCACGTGGATTGATCTAGATGTATTTTTATGATATGAATGTCACATATGCATCAGTGGATTTCTATATGGCACATGATTGCACTTTGTATGATATGAAGAATAAGAAGCACGATGAGATAAGATGAGTGGTGTACTAGTCTTCTTATATTTATACGACACATAATTATACTTCGTATGATATGAAGAAGAGATATGACGAGATGAGGGGAGAGGGGGTCTTTGGGTTACTTTAGGTGCTACGTATGCCTTTGATGTGGCTACTTTCTTAGACAAAACAAACTTGGATGGTTTAGATGATGCTTTGTTTGTCTCATTGTATCCTAATCCAGTTTTATCACTGTCATGTTTTTGGATAAAATAATGTGTTCTAGAATGTTAGATCCCATATCAAATTGTTTTCTAGTCTTTTTTGGATCTTCGTTTCTTGATTTCAACTTTGAAATCTCGGCTTTCAATTTAGTGTTCTCGGATGTCAATGATGAAATTTCAGACTTTAATGAATTTATGATGCAGGACGACTCTTCTTTTGAATCGTTTAATGTCTTCAATTAATCACTTTTTTTCTTTTGCAAGAGTCCTTGAGAACTTATGCAACTCTAAATATTGACTAAATGAATCATCATAAGAATATTCACAATCAGAATCAGAGTCGGAAGATACCTCATTTGATGCTTTAAATGTAAAGCATACTTGTGCCTTTTGTTCTTCCGTATCATCAGTCTCAGAGTCAGATGTGTCGCTCCAAGTGGAGGCTTTGAAGGCTCTTCTCCTTTGTTTAGGTTCTGAGACGAGTCTAGTTTTGGTCCGATCCTTGTCAAGGTATTTTTTTGTAAGTGTCCAGGTTGTCCACATTCATAACACTTTATTTCCTTATTTTTATTTTTATGATCCTTAGATGAAGTAGACTTATGTTTAATCGATTTTCTCAAGATTCTTCTTAATCTTTTAGCCATCGTGATTAAATCCTCATCATCGGAATCTGTGTCACTATCATCTACGACGTATCATTTGGTTTAAATGATATAGCCTTATCATTTTTGGAAATAGACTCAGAATGTCTTAAAGTGAGTTTGTTTTCATATACCTTTAAAGAACTGATTAGTTCCTCCATTTTTATTGATTTGGTTTCCTTACTTTCCTCTATTGCTGTAACTTTAGGGTCCCATTCAGATGGAAGACTTTGTAGTACCTTCTGGACCTTTTCCTGCGTGGAGAAAGCTTTGCCAAGAGACTCAAGAGAATTATAGATGTTAGTCAATCGTAAATCCATCTCAACAATAGACTCATTTGGCAATAATTTAAAGGACTCAAGTGTGGACATAAGCATATTAATCTTGGACTCCTTTACTTGGCTAGTCCCTTCATGTTTCATTTCAAGAATTTTCCACATCTCTTGAGCACTCGAACAATTAGACACGTAACTAGACTCACTTTTACTTGGACCGTTTAAGAGTAGTTGCATGGCTTTAGCATTCATACTCAACTTCTTTTTGTCATCACAAGTGTATTCTTGTTTCGTTTTTATAACTTCTAGTGTGACACCATCAACAATTGATAATTTAGAAGGAACAAATAGACCGTCTTCTATGATGGACCATAGATCAATATCAATAGCCATAAGAAAAAGTTTCATTCTTAATTTCCATTGAATAAAGGACTCACCATCGAAAAGAGGAGGCCTTATGGTTGACATTCCTTCTTGCACGGTATTATAGCTAGTGGATGCCATCTCACTTAGATCGTTAGATCCTTTTGTTGTGAGTGTTTCTGCTCTCTGATACCACTTATAGGATCTGCAAGGCACCACTAGAAGGGGGGGTTGAATAGTGGGAGCGGAAAATGTGGTTTTTAAAATTGTTTTAAACCAAAAACCCAACTTCTGAAAACAGTTTCTGTTTTCAGGACCAGTTTTAAAACGTTTTGAAAACTAGGTTTCAGGTCTTTAAAAATTCTGAAATTTGGAGAGATCTTAGTCTCAGATGTTCTGAGTATCTCCTAAAAATTTCAGATAAAAATTCAACCTCAACCCCTTTAAAAATCGTTAATGCTCAGATTGCGCAAATCTGCCAGAAACGGTACTCTGTCTTGAAAAATTAATTCCTATTTATCCGTGACTCCAAATGCTCTAAAAATTTAATGACTAAGCCCTTATTAGTTTTATTTAATTGGGTTGAAACAGTTTTGAAAAATTCTTTTGTGAAGATAGTCAAACACGATCAAAGTCTCAACCTTTGCAAGCCGACCTAGTCTCTCAACTTTAGACGTTTGGATGACTTATCCTTGTCCAAAAGGGTTGAAACTTGCCCCAAATTAACCTTAAGACGTGTGGCTATGATTGTCATACCCTGTGACTTTTAAGTACTACTTTCACTAGTTAGAAGTCAACTTTAAATATAATTTCATTAAATGCATAAGTTTACGAGGCTGAGTTAGATAAAATATAGGTGAGGAAATAAGAGAAATGGAGAAATTAAGAAATTAGGATAAATTTCCCAAAGTACCCCTCCCCACTTAAGCGAAGGGGGAGTTACACAAAGGGGTATAACTCCCCATTGTCTAGCCATCGGTTATAACATCAAAAAGGGAGAGGGAAAAACCCCCAGAGAGAAAAGGGAAGGAGAAAGAGGAAGGAAGAAGAAGAAAAGGATGGAAGAACGTGCAATCTAGGTTCAATCTTTACAGAAATTCTGCCAAACACTCGTAAGCGTATCTAGATTCCAAGGCAAGTAATCTTTCTATACGCTTTACGCAAATTTTGTTTCTATAGGCCCTATGTTCTTATAAAGAGAAAATGCGGATCACACATTAGTAATCTTGACTTGTCTATGTTGAATGCTTTACTATATGTAATTGTTGTTGTTAGTCGTGTAAGGTCATGTTCTTTGGGCCAAATTTCTGAAAATAGCTATGTGGTGCTTTGTTGTTTGTCAAGCATGCCCATGAAAGTGTATTCTTGATGTGTTTATTGTCTTGTTATATTCTTGTGTTGGTTGTCTACACCTTAGATGTTTGAGAGGATTTGCAGGCAATTGAAAGAGGAATGATGGCATTGTTATAGACTTGTTGTGTTGGGAAGGTTGAAGATATCTATTGAAAGTTGTGAATGATAGAAGGTTAAGAGTGGATATTATTAGACATGTCTAAGAATCAATTCATGTTAGTTGTGAGTTAAGCATGATGAATCTAGATGGTCAGATGGATCTTGAAGTGTTTAACATGGAAGTGGTGAAGAAGAAATGTGATGGGAGGAAGTTACTACAGAAAAACTGCAGTTCTGAACCGTCAGAACACTTCGAACACCTACATTAGGCGCTTCAAGTCACATTAGGCGCCTAATGTAGGCGTTTAATGTGTCCCAGTGCATCCCCGTACACTTCGAACACCTACATTAGGCGCTTCATGTCACATAAGGCGCTTCATGTAGGCGTTCGATGTATACGACACATCCCCGAACACTTCGAACGCCTAGAATAGGCACCTCATGTCCCCTTTAGGCGCCTCATGTGGCGTTCCAAGTATACTGGAAGTCTTTTTGACCCTTTAGGCGCCCTATGTATGTGTAGTAACTCTATACACTTCTTTTGAACATAAAATGCAAGGGTATTTGAGGTGTAATTAAGGAATAGATGGTAAGTTTGACTAAGTAAGAATAAGATTGAATCCCAAATGAATTAGTGAGACGAACGGACTTGGAAAGATACGAACATGGAGTGTTTGAGGTGCAAGACCGTATACTTGACATGTAAGATGTGGGTGTGTGTTACGTGTTTGATACGAAGTGCATGAACATCCTGCATCATGACATGAGCACTTGCATTTGACTTGAGGATAGCTTTGTGAAAGAGCATGTGTTTACAAGAAAAGATTAAAGTTTTCGAAAGGCAAACTATGGCTTCTGGTTGATCGCAGGGTATAAAAGTCACGCCTGCGAAAGCAGGGTATAAAAGCGTGACCTGTGAATCAACAGCAGGGTATAAAATATTTTATGGGGCCGTGGACCTATCAGCACGGATATATGATATATGTAATGGGGCCGTGGACCTTTTAGCATGGATATATGATATATATAATGGGGCCGTGGACCTTTCAGCATGGGGTATAAAGTTATATGTAATGGGGCCGTGGACCTTTCAGCACGGGGTATAAAGTTCTGTTTGCTGTGGACTGATCACCCACAGGGTATAAAGTCCTGCTACGCGAAGAATATGATAAGAAGAGTTATGAAATGTTTTGTGGAATGACACGCATGACATGTTTATGAAAGAAGACATATGCATGGGTGATGTGTGTGGTTTGAAAGATGTACATGCATCATGATACACGAAGCGTAAGATTTGACATGCAAGATATGTGACTAGCTTATGTCTGGTTTATGTGATATGTTGTTTTAGTACATGTTTGTTCTCGTATCTGCGTATCATTTATGTGATTTATCTGTTTTGAGGAATTTTTATGAAGATGCTATTTGCTAACCCGAGCACCTTATTTTGGGCAATGACTTTTACACTGGTGACTCGTCGTGCGTGATTCTGTAAGGTGTATAGACGGGTAACTTGCTGGCGATATTTTCTCTAAGCTTAGATACTCTATTCCTTTTCAGCTGAGCCGGAATATGAAATGATATTTGTCGAAGACGATGGCGAGTGGGCTCAATGGGATGTCGGGCATGGAAGTAGATAGATGCTTGGCTACTCTCTTTAGGTTAGGAAACTCAATGTTTATTATGTTGTACTGGAAGTTATGTTAGCCAGTTGATCAAACACCTTTTTATTTCCGCTGTATTTTCTAGTTACATTAATGATGGTGAAGTTTAAAATTTTACGACGTTTCCGCTGATTTATCTTACGTCATGAATGATGTATGCTTGAACTGCTTTGACGCTTCGTAGTCCTCATAGTAGACTACGGCGGGTGCACTGGTTCCGATGACAGTTTCGGGCCGGGGCGCTACAATGATCCTGAAAGGTTTTGTGATTTTTGAAATTCTTTTACTATTTTTAATAACGTGATGAAAAACGATGCACAGTGCTGAAACTGAAAGTAAGTGCTGAAAGTAAATAACACCAGGAATTTTATACTAGTTCGGTTAAAACAACCTACTCCAGTCTTCGAGGACACCTTCCTCGGTTAGCACTACTCACAAAACACAAATAACACCTTACCACATGTGTTGTAACCAATTAGGAACTCTTTTGTACTTGAGATCTATTTAAGAGAATATATGACAAGATCTGTCTGCAATTACAAATTTATTGAGTCGATGATTATTATTTTAGATTACGTATGGAAAGTAATATATATATATATAGATATAGATATATGTATATAATTTTGAGCATGAATATTGGACCATGGGGAGAGGCCCAATTCACCCCCAAGTGCCTGGGAGATTTCAGCCCTAAGGATAGGAAAGGCCTTAATGGAATTTCTTAAGATTGTAAGGGCCAGCTTCTAAGTAAACCAATAAGCCAATAAACAAGTATGGGTAATGGCAAGAAAAATTTGGTTTCAACCAACACCCATTTTCGGCCCTTAGCCCAAAGAGGGATCAGACATTTTTTTTCTTTTTTTCTAATTAACCATTTTAAAAGAAAGAAAGGGAAAAAGAAAATAAAATAAATAAGAAGAGGGGGGAAATTACCCTAATTAAGACATTGTTGGGATGATTAAAGACCCCAACCGCCGGATGGGAGGGGGGTAGCCAACCTAGGGAGGTGTTTACTCCACCATTGTTATCTTGCATCCAACCAAGGTTAAAGTAACTATGATTAAATAAAGTAACTAAGGTTAGCTCAAAAAGTAACTATGATTAGAATAAAGTAATCAAGGTTAGTGATAAAGTAACCTTGGTTAACTAAAAAGTAACCAAGGTTAAAAATTAAATAAAGTAATTAAGGTTAATTCTTCTAACCTTAGTAAGTCTTCCACCCCTTCCCGTTACCCCCAACGGCTACAACATAGCCAAGAAAGAGAGTTCCCTCCAAAAATACTATTGAGTATTCTTCCATTCTTCTAAACACTCAAAGAACCCCAAGTGCAAGAAGAGCTCCTTCTCCTCCCTTCACCCCAAACCACACGGCCAAGAGCAAAACAAGAGGTTCCTAGGTTCTTCCAAGACTAAGGGATATTAGGTAAGTATTCTTAGCCCTCTTGAGAAGATATCTACATTTTCATAAGATGAAACTTATGGTGCTATTTTCTTGCTCATAACCGTGACCTTCAAGGTCACTAGGCTCAACAAGTCTCAAGCTTTTGTGGATTCTAGTCTTGAGAAGCTTGGATACTACTGAAGCTCCTTTTTGGTAAGTTCATCTAGCCCTTACTAAGTGTATCCTTTACTTAAGGTTGTAACTAACCAATTACCCCTTTTCCTTTCCAAAACCGTGGGGTACATGCCTAAAAGAGGATAAAGGTTCCAACCTTCCATACATCTTTCAAGAGGAGTAAGTGAAAAGGCAAGTACACTATACTTTTTGTGGCTTGAATGTGAAAGTGCTTGCATGAATGACTAGATGACCTTAAGATTCAATTTTAGATGTGAAATGCTAAGCTTTGATGCATGGAACTTTTGGCCTAGGGGTTAAGTGGCGTGCACGTGTAAGTTTTTGCTTAAAGGTGGATTCTTTATTGGTTTTAAGCACTATTAAGTGATAATCCAAGATGAACGTGCTAAAGATCCCTTCTTTTCTATCGATAGGGGATACAGTGGAAAGGGTTAAAAGAAATAGGGGTAGTTTTGCATGAAGTAATGAGATATGGGTTAAGATGTGAACAAGATTTATGCTTTTGTATGTTCAGCTCAATATGATCATTATGGATATGCTATTTGGCCTCGCATGTACATGAACGGGCTGGGGTGCGTGTGCCCCAAACTTGGCTAGGAGTTGTTTTAGTTGGAATATGGTGTGTATGGCCAAGAAGTGATGTATGTAGCATACAAGCTGTTTTGTAATGATTTGTGTATGATGCTTGTAGCGTGATTGAATCTGTAAATTTTCCATGAAAAGGGTAAGTTTGAAGTTTAATAAAGTGCTTATGACAAACAATGCAATTTAGGGCCATTTAGGAAGGAAACGTGACAAGCTATAAAATTTACTGGAGCAGGGCAGATTTTAGACTGTTTTGTGAGACACGAAAAGAGACCTTAGGGACCTTCAATTTAGTTTATTTTTGGTTTAACACTAGCATTATATGTATATTAGATATGAGGTTTGGAATTTTGTTAAAAGGAGTTACGGATTATTTTTAGTGAAATTTTTATTAAAACTGGTCATGCTGGAAATTTTATTGGGCTAGACAGATTTTATATGACATAATGAATAATCAGAAAATAGACCTTAGGAATATGAAATTGGGCTAATTTTTGACAGGATACTAGCTCTAGGAGTTTACTAAGCTTGAGAGCTGGAATTTCTGAAAAAGGACTTACGGTGTGGTCACACTAAAATTTGTAGTAAAATCGGTCAATCAAGAAATCAGCATGTAACGGTTTTAGGAAAAGGGATAAATGATACCTCTAACGATATTATAAAGCCGCGAAATTTATTTACCAACTACTTAAGACATATGTGAACCCTTTTATGTAAGCCACTTATTTTAGAATGACTAGTTGAAGGGTAAATACCATAAATAAGTGGGCGTCATTAATCTGAGATTTTGGGCAGAGTTAAAGAACTTATTATAAGGCCTTGTTCGAATGGACTTAGGCTAGTTATACGACTTGGGTTCACAATCACCAATTAATGGAATAATAGCCGGCCCAAATTAAAAGAGGTTTAATGGGCTTACACGATAGACAAAAGAGAAAGGGGCGTTGTATCGCCAAGAATTCAGCAGCCTTATTTTGTAATTAATCAACTAAGTGTCTTACGCATTTGATATCGTCCTGAGTATTCTATTGTGAATATGAATGACATTTTTATGCACATGTATGATAAGCATTCATAATAGTGGGCCTAACTATAAGGGATTAAGGCCGAGTATACGGAGTGATAATGCTGGAAATTTTTCCAGCGTAGCGAATGAGTTGTACATATGTGTATATGTAACGCATTATGTCATGGTTTGCATAATGCATGTCATGCATTGCATCATCGTCATTTACATGATTCATGGCGTCGATTTTATGCGAAAGAATGATGAAAAGCGTTTTTTAGAAAAGATTCTGTTTAAAAAAAAACGCTTCCCACCGGTACCGTGTGTGTATGTTCCTGGCCAGTAAGGATCCACCCAGATCCGAGGTAAATTGATCTGATAATATGGACTGTTCAGGCCCGAAGAGAATAGACCTGATATGGACCGTTCGGGCCCGGAGAGAATAGACCCGATAAGTGATGATGTTATCGTTCTGAAATCCAGGAATAATAGATTCGAAGGAGAGATGTGACCGCCTCAGATCCGGGAAGATAGATGTGAACACTCTATTATTTTTTTGACGGTGATTTTTTAAAGAAAAGCATGAAAGATCATATTCTCATTTTTATCATGATGCATCCCACGTACATATGTATGCATGTCACGTTTATTGAGTCGTCGTGTAGTGACACATGATGCTTAGACTAAGATGTTATAACTTGGTAGCTCCTAAGTATGACCTCATTTAGCAATGATCTTTGAAACGTTACGAATTTATGCACGTTCTGGTCTTTTATTGTTATGTTCCTTATTAAGTAACGATCTTGCTTAAGTTATGATCTTGACGCATTAAGTGTTGATCACTAACGGGTTTGGATGAAGAACAGGTATGTTTCTAAACCGAAATTTTGGGGTTCGGTTCTTGTATGTACTTTCCATTTAATCCTCGATTATTATAGTATACTTGCTGGTGACTTTGTCACTCGCCCCTATTTTTTCTCCCATAGGCTGCAGGGAACAAGGTAGAATAGATTGAGGATGAACCTAGGGTCCATTACCCGTGAGTGCAGCGAAGGATGGATGGATTAGGAGACATGACTTGCTGGTTGTGACTGATGACTAATTATGTAATTGTGATGGGAAACATCCACTTTTGAGAATTTCGATACATTTGACTTAGGTTGTAAAACTAAGAATGATCTCGTGGATGTTTTTAATTTGAAGTTTTTATTCTGCCACGGTTTCGCTTACTTGATAACGTGTAAGCACAAAAATCCATGCACTTTATCATGGATTACGATATGTTATGGACCGACGCCTGGTACTCTCTTTAGTGAAGTACGACGGGTGCACCGTATCCAGCTAGGTCGGGATACGGGGCGCTACAGGTGGTATCAGAGCCGAGGCTCCAAATCTGGGCAGAATATAGAACTAGGTCATGATTGTAGACCATTAAGCTTGATCTTAGATCTAAGTTATGATCCTAGAGGAGAGTTGACCTTAGACTTGGATGACTTAGACTGGAAAATTAGGGTTCGGCCCATTGATAAAACCCTAATTGACGACAAATCCCATAATATAATTTATAAAGTATGTATGTGTATGCCAGATATGCTATTGGTATAGATTAAATGCAGCCTCCTATTATGACTTTCACAGATTGAATAAAATCCGACGCTGCATAATGAAGATGGTGCGACCAAGGGGCCGACCAGCAAGAGCAAGGCCAGAGATGCAGGAGCCTATTCCTCCTCCACCTGCACAGGTCCCTCCACCGCCGCCGCCGCCAGACCAAAATCCACCTCCAGTCCAGAATGTTCCTCAATCCCAAGGACCTTTTCCACAAATGATGCCTGATATTAATGCTTTTCAGAACTTTTGCCAGACAGTCAATCAAATGGGCAAGTGATGCTGCAACAGAATAACCCTCAACCTCACGAGCCGGTCAGAGATGCCCAATATTATTTTGAAAAGTTGAAAAGAGCCAATGTTCTGCCGTTTGAAGGAAAGTCATATTCAGATGCCGCGAGAAGTGGCTAGATGAGGTAGAGAACTGCTTCGAACTAATTAGAGTCCCAGAGGAAGTAAAGACTCAGGCAGTTAGACCATTTCTGCCAGGAGAGGCCAACCAGTGTTGGAAGGCCAATCTACAAGCTCTACCAAGACCAATTTCCTGGGAAAGGTTTCTCCAGGAATCAACAAGTTCTACACACCACCCTCCGTCAAATTACAGAAAAGGCATGAGTTTGAATCCCTAATACAGAACAGGGAATGACAGTCGCTGACTACGCCAACAAGTTTATAGCTCTGGGAAGATTCCAACCATCCACATGAATGATGAAGAAACCAAAATGTTAAAATTTGAAAGAGGACTGAACCCTAGAATCCGAACATGGCTGGTCAATGCAAATCCGGCAAATTTTGGCGTACTTCTAGACGCATGCTACAGAATTGAAAGAGATATCATTCGTCGTGATGAGTTCAGCCAGAAAAGAGGACGAGAAGTGTCTGGGAGCAGAGGGCCCCGCAAATCCGCTAAGAAAAACACAAGAGCGGGGCCCAGGGCGTCAAGGGAAGAATCGGTTCCAACGTCATTCCCAAAAGAACCAGTCGAGAACCAAGGCCAACAATCTGCCATTCTGAGCTGCTTTCACTACGGTAGACGCCATGTGGGAGAATGTTATTACCAGATGAGAAAATGTTTCGGGTGTGGCAAGGCAGGCCACATCCTTAAGGACTGTCCACATAAGGGAACCACCTGCTTTGGATGCGGGAAAACAGGACATATGGCCAAGGAATGTTCGGAGAAAGGGGCCCCAGCAGCAACAACAACCGCCAAAACCTAGTGTCAGCGTACCAACACACGAGTTCACACCATGACTGACGCAGCTGCTGAAAAGGCCAATGACGTGGTGACAGGTATTTTTTGTGAAATTGTGCTAATTCTTATAAGTACTGTTGTCCTATAGTTGCTTAGTGAGTATTGCATGATTCAGGAGCTATCCTAGTGTGTTCAGTACCTGCCGACGTGTTATTTGATAGTGGCGCTAGCCACTCCTTCATATCCAAGAAATTTGCAAAGAATATTGAGCAAAACCCAACCTAGAGTGATGCACCCTATAGAATCCAAGCAGCTGGGGAACAGGTTCTTGTAGCTTACCATGTTTTTCAAAAACTGTGAACTTGAGTTCGATAACCATCGGTTTGACGCCGATTTGATTTCCATACCCATGACGGACTTCGATGTGATTTTTGGGATGGATTGGCTTTCCAAGAATTATGCCAACATCAATTGTAGTGAAAAACAAGTTACCTTTAAGGATCCTACACGTAAGAAGTGACCTTTCAAGGAGGATCAAAGTTATGGAAGTGTCCTAAGAATGTTTATGTAAATGCGATTCGCGCTAATAAGGCATTGAAGAAAGGACATGAGGGATATCTTGTCTATGCAATAAATGCCGATCAAGCGCCCTCAGATCTTTCTCAAGTCCCAGTAGTTTGTGAATACCCATATGTTTTTCCAGAAGAGTTACCAGGTCTTCCTCCGGACCGGGAAATATCTTTTGAAATCAACTTGGTTCCGGGAGCTGAACTAATATCAAAGGCTCCCTACTGAATGGCACCAGCGGAACTAAAAGAGCTGAAGGAACAGCTGCACGAATTGCTAGAAAAGAAACTTATTCGCCCAAATGTTTCACCTTGGGGAGCTCCCGTACTGTTTGTCAGAAAAAGGACGGAAGTATGTGGTTATGTATTGACTATCGGGAGCTCAAAAAAATCACTATAAAGAATAAGTACCCATTGCCAAGGATCGACGATCTGTTCGATCAGCTTCGGGTAAGCAAACTAAAACTTTATTTTAGTAATGAGTCTATTGTAAACCCTACTGAAAGGTATCATGATGCAGGGGGCAAGGATTTTCAGTAAAGTTGATCTTCGCTCAGGATATTTCCAATTGAAGATCAAGGCTGAGGACGTCCAGAAAACTGCATTCAGAACCCGTTATGGACATTATGAATTTCTAGTAATGCCATTTGGACTGACCAACGGCCTCGTGGCGTTTATGGATCTAATGAATCGAGTCTTTCAAGACCAACTAGACAAGTTCGTTGTAGTCTTCATCGACGATATTTTGATCTACTCACCTGATGAAGGGACCCACACAAACCATTTAAGGGTCGTTCTGGACATTCTACGGAGAAAACAACTGTACGCTAAATTTAGTAAATGTGAATTCTGGATACAAAGTGTAGCATTTCTGAGACATGTAATATCTGAAGAGGGTATATCCGTAGACCCCAAGAAAATCGAAGCAATCACGGAATGGCCCAGATCGACCAACGTTATAGAGGTACGAAGTTTTTCTCGGTCTCACCGGTTACTACCGTAAGTTTGTAGAAGGATTTTCTCGAATCGCTATGCCTCTTACCCGTTTGACCCAGAAGAAAACCAAGTTTGAATGGACCTCAGATTGCGAAAAGAGTTTTACCGAATTAAAGAAGGAGATGACCTCAGCCCCAGTTTTAGAGCAACCCATTTATGGTGAAAACTTTGTAATATACAGTGATGCCTCTAAGAACGGGCTGGGATGCGCACTAATGCAAAAAGACCGATTGATTGCGTATGCATCCCGATAGTTAAAGACATTTGAACAAACTACCCGGTACATGACCTCGAATTAACAGCCGTAGTCTTTGCACTAAAAATATGGAGGCACTATCTGTACGGTGAGAAGTGCGAAATTTTCACATACCACAAGAGCCTCAAGTATCTGTTCACCCAAAAAGAACTCTAAACATGCGTCAGCGCAGATGGCTAGAATTAATGAAAGACTACGACCTATCAATTCAGCATCATCCGTGAAAAAGCCAACAAGGTAGCTGACGCATTAAGTAGAAAAACAAGCCATCCGCGCTGACCACCTTTGCAGCTTGACATGGAAGAATTTGATCTGAAGGAGGTTGATTCAATTGAAGGCATGCTCGCAAAGTTGGTGCTGATTCCTTCGCTGATAGAAAAAATTAAAGAAGGACAAGAAAATAATGAAACCCTAAAGAAGATAAAGGACCGGGCGAAAATGAAACCATCTGAAGAGTTTAAAGTCAGAAACGACAACAGCTTGTGGTTTCGAGAAAGGCTGTGTGTACCCAATAACAAGGACATAATGAATGAATTTCTTCAGGAAGCCCACAACTTTCGGTTATCTATTCACCTTGGAGCCAATAAGATGTATCAAGATTTGAGGCAACATTCTGGTGGCATTGCATGAAAAACATATTGTGGAATTCGTAGAGAAGTGCCTCGTTTGCCAAAAGGTGAAAGCGGAACATCAGAAATCTGCTACGTTGCTACAACCTCTTGAAGTTCCCAAATGGAAATGGGACCCCATACTATGGATTTTGTTACGGACCTACCCAGAACAAGGAACAGATACGATACCATTTGGGTAGTCATTGATCGCCTAACAAAGTCCGCCCCACTTATGGCTATGACAATCAAGGCTCTAATGGAGAATGGCTATGATGTATGTTGAACAAATTGTGAGTCTTCATGGAGTACCCCTAAGTATTGTGTGTGATCACGACCCTCGCTTCACATCACGATTTTGGACAGCTTTTCAGAAAGCGATGGGCACTGAGATCCACATGAGCTCGGCATTCATCCCCAAACTGATGGTCAATCGGAAAGGACCATTCAGACATTGGAAGACATGCTGCGATCTTGCGTACTTGACTTTGGGGGAAGCTGGGATTGGAGCCCTCAAAATGGTAGAATTTTCTTATAACAATAGTTACCATCAACCCATAGGGATGGTTCCGTATGAAGCACTTTAATGGAAGAAAGTGCCGATCCCCGCTCTACTGGGATGAAATCGGAGATAAGATTCTTACTGGATCCGACCTAGTGGAGCAGACTCGAGAGAAAATAAAAAATCATAAGGCAAAAGTTACAAGCGGCCCAAGACAGAAGCAAGGTTTGGGCAGATGAGAAGCGGCGACCATTAGAATTTCAAGTCGGGGAAAAAGTGTCCGTAAAGGTATCACCAACAAAAGGAGTTAAAAGATTCGGTATCAAAGGGAAACTAAGCCCAAGATTTATTGGACCCTATGAGATTCTTGAAAGAATCGGGAAAGTTGCTTATCGACTCGCACTACCGCCCTCACTATCTCAATTACATGATGTGTTTCATGTATCTCAACTTCGTCGGTATATGCACGAGCCTAGCCATGTTATAGAGGAACAACCCTTGAGATCGAAGCCGACGCGACATACGTGGAAAAACCAGAAAGGATAATTGATCGTAAGGAAAAGGTGTTAAGGAGATGATCGATACCTATGGTCAAGGTGCAGTGGAAGAACCATTCCGTTGATGAAGCTACCTGGGAAATAGAAGAAAGCATGAAAAACTTGTACCCTCACCTCCTTGACTAGCACTTTTAAGTTTAGAGGACGAAACTTGTAATAAAGGGGGGGGGGGGGGAGGATGTTGTAACCAATTAGGTTCCCTTTTGTACTTGAGATCTATTTAAGAGAATATATGACAAGATCTGTCTGCAATTACAAATTTATTGAGTCGATGATTATTATTTTAGATTACGTATGGAAAGTAATATATATATATATATATAATTTTGAGCATGAATATTGGACCATGGGGAGAGGCCCAATTCACCCCCAAGTGCTTGGGAGGTTTCGGCCCTAAGGATAGGAAAGACCTTAATGGAATTTCTTAAGATTGTAATGGTCATCTTCTAAGTAAACCAATAAGCCAATAAACAAGTATGGGTAATTGCAAGAAAAATTTGGTTTCAACCAACACCCATTTTCGGCCCTTAGCCCAAAGAGGGCTCAAACATTTTTTTTCTTTTTTCTAATTAACCATTTTAAAAGAAGAAAGGGAAAAAGAAAATAAAATAAATAAGAAGAGGGGGGAAATTACCCTAATTAAGCCATTCTTGGGGTCATTAAGACCGCAACTGCTGGATGGGAGGGGGTAGCCATCCTAAGGAGGTGTTTACTCCACCATGGTTATCTTGCATCCAACCAAGGTTAAAGTAACTATGATTAAATAAAGTAACTAAGGTTAGCTCAAAAAGTAACTATGATTAGAATAAAGTAATCAAGGTTAGTAATAAAGTAACCTTGGTTAACTAAAAAGTAACCAGGGTTAAAAATTAAATAAAGTAATTAAGGTTAATTCTTTTCACCTTAGTAAGTCTTCCACCCCTTTCCTTTACCCCCAACGGCTACAACCTAGCTAAGAAAGAGAGTTCCCTCCAAAAATACTATTGAGCCTTATTCTATTCTTCTAAACACTCAAAGAACCCCAAGTGCAAGAAGAGCTCCTTCTCCTCCCTTCACCCCAAACCACACGGCCAAGAGCAAAACAAGAGGTTCCTAGGTTCTTCCAAGACTAAGGGATATTTGGTAAGTATTCTTAGCCCTCTTTAGAAGATATCTACATTTTCATAAGATGAAACTTATGGTGCTATTTTCTTGCTCATAACCGTGACCTTCAAGGTCACTAGGCTCAACAAGTCTCAAGCTTTTGTGGATTCTAGTCTTGAGAAGCTTGGATACTACTCAAGCTCCTTTTTGGTAAGTTCATCTAGCCCTTACTAAGTGTATCCTTTACTTAAGGTTGTAACTAACCAATTACCCCTTTTTCCTTCCAAAACTGTGGGGTACATGCCTAAAAGAGGAGAAAGGTTCCAACCTTCCATACATCCTTCAAGAGGAGTAAGTGAAAGGCAAGTACACTATACTTTTTGTGGCTTGAATGTGAAAGTGCTTGCATGAATGACTAGATGACCTTAAGATTCAATTTTAGATATGAAATGCTAAGCTTTGATGCATGAAACTTTCGGCCTATGGGGTTAAGTGGCGTGTACGTGTAAGTTTTGCTTAAAGGTGGATTCTTTATTGGTTTTAAGCACTATTAAGTGATAATCCAAGATGAACGTGCTAAAGATCCCTTCTTTTCTATCGATAGGGCATACGGTGGAAAGGGTTAAAAGAAATAGGGGTAGTTTTGCATGAAGTAATGAGATATGGGTTAAGATGTTAACAGGATTTATGCTTTTGTATGTTCAGCTCAATATGATCATTATGGATATGCTATTTGGCCTCGCATGTACATGAACGGGCTGGGGTGCGTGTGCCCCAAACTTGGCTAGGAGTTGTTTTAGTTGGAATATGGTGTGTATGGCCAAGAAGTGATGTATGTAGCATACAAGCTGTTTTGTAATGATTTGTGTATGATGCTTGTAGCGTGATTGAATCTGTAAATTTTCCATGAAAAGGGTAAGTTTGAAGTTTAATAAAGTGCTTATGACAAACAATGCAATTTAGAGCCATTTAGGAAGGAAACGTGACAAGCTATGAAATTTACTGGAGCAGGACAGATTTTGGACTATTTTGTGAGACCTTAAAAGAGACCTTAGGGAACTTCAATTTAGTTGAATTTTTTTTTTGACACTAGCCTTATGTGTATATTAGATATGAGGTTGAATTTCATTAAAAGGAGTTACGGATTATTTTTAGTGAAATTTTTACTAAAACTGGTCATGCTGGAAATTTTATTGGGCTAGACAGATTTTATATGACATAATGAATAATCAGGAAATAGACCTTAGGAATATGAAATTGGGCTAATTTTCGATACAATACTAGCTCTAGGAGTTTACTAAGCTTGAGAGCTGAAATTTCTGAAAAGGACTTACGGTATGGTCACACTAAAATGTGTAGTAAAATCGGTCAATCCAGAAATCAGCATGTAACGGTTTTAGGAAAAAGGATAAATGATACCTCTAACGATATTATAAAGCCGCGAAATTTATTTACCAACTACTTAAGACATATGTGAATCCTTCTATGTAAACCACTTATTTTAGAATGACTAGTTGAAGGGTAAATACCATAAATAAGTGAGCATCATTAATCTGAGATTTTGGGCAAATTTAAAGAACTTATTATAAGGTCTTGTTCGAATGGACTCAGGCTATTTATACGACTTGGGTTCACAATCACCAATTAATGGAATAATAGCTGGCCCAAATTAAAAGAGGTTTAATGGGCTTACACGAAAGACAAAAGAGAAAGGGGCGTTGTATCGCCAAGAATTCAGCAGCCTTATTTTGTAATTAATCAACTAAGTGTCTTACACATTTTACATCGTCACGAGTATTCTATTGTGAATATGAAAGACATTTTTATGCACATGTATGACAAGCATTCATAATAGTGGGCCTAACTATAAGGGATTAAGGCCGGAGTATAAGGAGTGATAATGCTAGAAATTTTTCCAGCGTAGCGAACGAGTTGTACATATGTGTATATATAACGCATTATGTCATGGTTTGCATAATGCATGTCATGCATTGCATCATCGTCATTTACATGATTCATGGCATCAATTTTATGCGAAAGAATGATGAAAAGCGTTTTTTAGAAAGATTTTGTTTTAAAAAAATACTTCCCACTGGTACCGTGTGTGTAGGTTCCTGGCCAGTAAGGACCCGTCCAGATCCGGGGTTAATTGATCTGATGATATGGACCATTCAGGTCCGGAGAGAATAGACCTGATATGGACCGTTCAGGCCCAGAGAGAATAGATCCGATAAGTGATGACGTTACCGTTCCGAATCCGGGAATAATAGATTCGAAGGGGAGACGTGACCGCCTCAGATCCGAGAAGATAGATCTAAACACTCTATTGTTTTCTTGACGATGATGTTTGAAAGAAAAGCATGAAAGATCATATTCTCATTTTTATCATGATGCATCCCACGTACATATGTATGCATGTCATGTTTATTGAGTCGTCGTGTAGTGACACATGATACTTAGACTAAGATGTTATAACTTGGTAGCTCTTAAGTATGACCTCATTTAGCAATGATCTTTGAAACGTTACGAATTTATGCAAGTTGCGGTCTTTTATTGTTATGTTCTTTATTAAGTAACGATCTTGCTTAAGTTATGATCTTGACGCATTAAGTGTTGATCACTAACGGGTATTGGATGAAGAACAGGTATGTTACTAAACCGAAATTTTGGGGTTCGGTTCTTGTATGTACTTTCCATTTAATCCTCGATTACTATAGTATACTTGCTGGTGACTTTGTCACTCGCCCCCTATTTTTTCTCCCAGAGGCTGCAGGGAACAAGGTAGAATGGATTGAGGATGAACCTAGGGTCCATTACCCGTGAGTGCAGCAAAGGATGGATGGATTAGGAGACATGACTTGCCAGTTGTGACTGATGACTAATTATGTAATTGTGATGGGAAACATCCACTTTTGAGAATTTCGATGCATTTGACTTGGGTTGTAAAACTAAGAATGATCTCGTTGATGTTTTTAATTTGAAGTTTTTATTCTGCCATGGTTCGCTTACTTGATAATGTGTAAGCACAAAAATCCATGCATTTTATCATGGATTACGATACGTTATGGACCGACGCCTGGTACTCTCCTTAGTGAAGTACGGCGGGTGCACCGTACCCGGCTGGGCCAGAACGCGGGGCACTACAACAGGGTTAATGGAGTTACACACCAACTCCAACCCTTTACAAACCTTGTATATGAATACAATGATCACGAACACCACCACCTTGCAAGTGCAAGATTGATCACACCTTGATCAATCTTTTACAATGATAAAGAGTATAGGGTGGTATGTAAGAAGCCTATTCAAGATGTATGAATATGAATACAATAGGCTTTTAGAAAGAAGAAAGAAAGGTAGAAGGAAGAAGATCAAAAACGTTTTTAGTACTTCAATTTGCAAGACTTGTCTTGTATTTTGTTTGCTCTCTTCTTTCCATTTTATCTCCATATGGCCGTCCCCTTAAAGCCTCATTCTTCTCTTGAAAATTATCTTCTAAGCCCTTGGAAGAGTGTATTGCATCATTGTGACATTTTCTTGCTTACTTGGCAACTCCTCATTGGATGATCATTAAGCTCTTGCTTACATGGCACTCATTGACTGGATGGAAGTTGTCATCATTTGATGACTAGATAAATATGAAAATAAACCTTAAAAAGCATGTGCCAATTAGCCATAAAGGGTTTCCATAAGTCACCTAATCATCCCACATAATTAGCAAGACAAATTTATCACATTAATCATCATAAAACTCGGCCACTAATATTCTCCACATGCTGAAATTTTCAGCATGTGTGATATCCAAGTCAAGTTCAAATAATTGCCATGTATGTAGTAGATTTATCCCTTGAAAATAAAAAATCAAATATGCTTAATTTTGAAGATAAAAATCGCCCATAACACATTCCAACACATGCCGAAATTTTCAACATGTGTGATATTAAAAGATACCATCACATTATTTCCATAACTTGTTTAAAACATTTCCATAACATCTTTCAATTAATCCACATAATTCAAAGTGGTAAATATGACATAATTAAGTTAGAAATTTGGCCAGCCTATGCACACATGCTGAAATTTTCAGCATGTGTTACAAATGTGACAAGTTTGAAATGTTACCTTGTGTAGCTCTTTCCTTTATGTCACCAACATTGTATGCTTCATTCTTGGCCAATCAAGATCCAACAAAGCTCCATATAAGCTCCAACATGGCTATCTAGGCGTGTGATGATGCATATACATGTGCTGAATTTTATTTTTGCAAACTTTGTAAAATAGTGCACATATAACTATACACATATGGTATATTCCAATCAGCCCTTAATTGATTTTTCTAGAACACTTTAGAATGTATAGAATATATAAAAAGTGTCTAGATACATGTTATATGTCATGCCAAAAATGTTCCATGTGTCATGTTCGTAGACAACCGAATTTTCGACGTTTGTCGATTACCCGATTTTTTTCCAATTAAATTCCAAATTTTTGCACATGTTATATATATTATGTTACACATAATATACATAAATTAAACTTTAATATTCAGCGCTTAGGGCTGATTAAAGTGGCGTCTAACCATGTGACAAAATTGAATTTGGAATCTCCATAATTTGGCCTTAATTTGGGGTGATTTGTGTGTGCCAACATAGAATGATTTTATGGCTGTATATACCATGTAAGCCACAAAATGTGCAGCTATTTTTGAAGTGTAGGGGCTGGCCATCTATATATGGCAAGTACGTGACACGTTGGCGAAGTTTCGGTACTCACCTGATACGACAATTTTTGGTTTAGAACCTTTTAACGTGTCGTAATAAATTTTTCATCACCATGACTTATATCATGTGATATAAGACCTGAATATTCTCATAAATATGAGTTAAATATAGTGGTGTGACTTTAACAAACGTACGTAAAATATATAACGTGTCGGTAGTACGTTGGAATATATGTGTATGTGCCTTTTAAAAAAATTTGAATATATATATGAAAATATATGTTTAAAAACGTGTAGGAAGGAGTGGAGAAAATTTTCGTTCTTCAATTTGTTGCCTTTGTTCCTTTTCCAAATATAGCTTCCTTTAATGAACTACTTAGTACATTTAACTAAGTACTTCACTTAATGAACTAGTTTAGTTCATTAATGGTGGCACCTGAAAATAGTTCAAACACAGCAAATGCTTGCCATTTGATGTAAGCTTTAAAGCTTCATGACTCGTTAGTACGACAACAATATATATGAACTATATAAGGCAAGTTTTATGCAAAAACGTGTCATGTCATAAAATATGTCAGCATTTCTTTAATACATGTTATTTAAATCATGCATTTTGTAATTACTCAAACCCTTTTTTCTCAACATGCATGATGAACTAAATCAATTCGTAAGAAATAATGTATGTGATTTAGTGCCACGACCACAAGTTAAGACTATAATAGGCACAAAGTGGGTGTTTAAAAATAAAATGAATGAAGAAGGTAAAGCTGTTAAAAACAAGGCGAGACTTGTAGCACAAGGATATAATCAAGAAGAAGGAATAGACTATGCCGAAACATTTGCACCTATAGCACGTTTAGAAGTCACACGACTTTTACTTGCTATTGCTTGCATGAAAGGTTTTAAACTCTATCAAATGGACGTAAAAAGTTCATTTACAAATGGTTTCATACAAGAAGAAGTATACGTGAAGCAATCACCTGGTTTTCAAGATTTAAAATACCCCGATCATGTGTACAAACTAAAGAAGGCACTATACAGTTTAAAGCAAGCACCTACGGCTTGGTATGATCGTTTTGCTACTTTCCTTTTAGAAGATGGATTTAATAGAGACACCATAGATAGCACCCTATTCTTGAAACAAGATAAATTGGATTTACTAATCATTCAAATTTATGTTGACGACGTCATTTTTGGATCTACATCTCATAAACTTGTTGAAGAATTTGAAACTTGCATGAAATCCGAGTTTGAAATGTCTATGGTTGGTTAATTGAATTACTTTATTGGCTTGCAAATTAAACAAACGAGTAAAGGTATACATATAAGTCACATTAAATATGTGAATGACATGATTAAAAAGGTCAATTTTGAGAACTTAAAACCATCCCCCACCCCTATGAGTGTCACCACTAAACTCGATAAAGATGAACATGGAAAAGGCTTTGATAATGCTTTATATAGGTCTATGATTGGTTCTTTGCTTTATCTTACTGCAAGTAGACCTGATATCATGTTTAGTGTGTGTATGCGTGCACGTTTTGAAAGCCAACCTAAAGTGTCTCATTATAATGCTGTGAAAAGAATATTTCGATATATTAAGCACACACCCACTTTAGGAATTTGGTATGATAAAGATTGTGAATTTGACTTGCATGCTTATACTGATGCGGATTATGGTGGATGTAAAATCAATAGAAAAAGCACAAGTGGCACTTGTCAAATTATACGAAATTCACTAATTTCATGGTTTTCGAAAAAGCAAGCAAGTGTGGCCTTATCTACTACCGAAGCTAAATACATGGCACTTAGTCTTTGTTGCACACAATTACTATGGTTAAAACAACAACTTTCTGATTTTGGTATCACGGTAAATCGTATTCCAATCTATTGTGATAGTATGAGTGCTATAAACTTGTCTAAGAACCCCGTGCTACACTCTAAGGCCAAACATATAGTAGTATGATATCACTTCCTTCATGATCACGTGAATAATGGTGATATTGTTATAGATCATGTACGCACTGAGGCACAAGTAGCCGACATATTCACTAAGCCACTAAATAAAGCCACGTGCGAAAATCTCCGCTCTAAATTAGGCATGATTTCTGCTGATTTGATTTGATATTTCTTTCCATATTTACATGTACTTTTGATTTTCTTTCCAAAATAAAATGGGAGAAAGAGTGCATGATTTAAGGGGGAGCGAGAGTGAGTGATTGCACAAATCAAGGAGAGAAAATTCAAAATTCGAAATTTGAAATTCGAAATTTAAATTCGTGCACGATTGGAGGGGGAGCAATTAAATTTAAATCATGTACTAAGATTATTTTGTAAGTCATCAAAAGGGGGAGATTTTTGAGAAAAAGGGTTTGAGTGATTCACAAAAATACATGATTTAAATAACATGTGCTAAAGAAATGCATGACACATTTTATGACTTGACACGTTTTTATGACAAACTTTCCTTATATACTTTATATATAATGTTGTCATACTAACCAGCTATGAAGCTTTAAAGCTTACATCAAGTGGCAAACATTTGTTGTGTTTGAACTATTTTCAGGTGCCACTATTAATGAACTAAACTAGTTCATTAAGTTAAATACTTAGTTAAATGAACTAAGTAGTTCATTAAATGGAGAAATATTTGGAGAAGGCATAAAGGCAACAAACATGGAAATGGAAAGTCTCCTTCTACCCTTAATCACACATTTTTCATATATATATATATTCAGATTTTTTTAAAAAAAGGCACTATACACATATATTCCAACATACTATCGACGCGTTATATATATTACGAATGTACGTCAACGTCACACTACTATACTTACCTTACATTAATGAGTATATTCAGGTCTTATATCATATGATATAAGTCATGGTGATGACAAAATTATTACGACACATTACAAGTTTCTAAACCAAAAATTGTCGTATCGGATGACTACTGAAACTTCGGTAACGTGTCAAGTACTTGCCATATACATATGGCCAGCCCCTACACTTCAGAAATGTCCACAAATTTTATGGCTTATATGGTATATTCAGCCATAAAATCATTCCATATTGGCACACAAAAATCACCCCCAATTAAGGCCAAATTATGGAGATTCCAAATTCAAGTTTTTGTCATATGTAGGCGCTACTTTGATCAGCCATTAGAGCTGAATATGAAAGTTAATTTATGTATATTATGTGTGACATAATATATATAACATGTGCAAAAATTTGAAATTTAATCGGAGAAAAATCGCGTAATCGACAAAAGTCGAAAATTCGGTTTTCTACGAACACAACACATGGAACGTTTTTGGCATGACATCTAACATGTATCTAGATACTTTTTACATATTCAATACATACTAAAGTGTTCTAGAATATTCAAATTAGGGCTGATTGGAATATATCATATGTATATAACTATTGTGCACTATTTTAAAAAGCTTACAAAAATAAAATTCAACACATGGAAATCCTACATCACATGCCTAATACAGCTTGATGGAGCCTATTTGAAGCTTAGTTGGCATCTTGATTGGTGAAGAATGGACTACACAAGGTTAGTGACTTAATGGAGGGAGCTACACAAGGTAATATTTCAAACTATGTTACAAATGTAACACATGTTGAAAATTCAGCATGTGAGAGATTGATATTGTCGAATTTTTGAGTCTTGATTGTGATAAATTTTCTTTTCTATTTTCAAGGCATTGATGTGTAACAATATGGCAATAATTTGAACATCTTGAGATTATTGCACATGCTGAAAATTTCAGCATGTGATGCATAAGGGTGGCCGAATTCTTAGAGTTAATGGAGACAAATTTGCTTTGCAAATTATGTGGGATTAATTATGTGATATTTGACAAGGTTATTACTACTATTTTGGCACATGTTTTAAGTGTTATTCTAAGATTTTTACAGTCATTAAGTGATGACAAATCTCATCCAATCAAGTAGTGTCAAGTAAGCAAGGCCAATACAATCATCCAATCAAGTGTTGCCAAGTAAGCAAGTTGACGTCACATCTATACAAGGCATTCTTCCAAGAACTTAAAAGAGAATTTCCAAGGTGAAGAGGATCCCTAGAGTGGATGGCCAACCTCAAAAAAAGGAGGAAAAGAGCAAGCAAAAATGCAATACAAGTCTCACAAGTTCTAAAGTGGAAAAAGACTCTCTACTCTCTTCTTCTACATTTCTTTCTTCTCTTTCTCTCTCAATCCTATTGTATCTATATTCAAACATACTGTATAGGCTTCATTCATACCACCATACACGCCCTATTTTTGTAAAAGGTTGATCAAGGTGTGATCAAACCTTCATCCGCTCGGTGGTGGTGTTCGTGATCATTGTGATTGCTTGTTATGATTGTAAAGGGTTGGAGTTGGTATGTAATTGTCATATCCCGTGACTTTTAAGCACGAATTTCAATACTTAAAGGTCAACCTTAAATGCAATTTAATTAATGACGTAGGATGTGAGACTTAGTTACTTAAAATATAGGAAAATAAGAAAAGGGGTTAAAAGTAGAATTAAAGGTAATTAAGGAAAATTACCTAAAAGATCCCTACTAAAGGATAGAGGAGTTACACAACACTTAGTATAACTCCCCATCAGCCTAAGGGATCGGTTATAACACCAAAAAGGAGAGGGGAAAACCGCCAGAGAGAAAAAGGAAGGAGAAAGAAGAAAAAGAGAAGAAGAAGGAAAGGCAGGAAGAGCGTTCAGTCTAGGTTCAATCTTTACAGAAATTCTGCCATACACTCGTAAGCGTATCTAGATTACAAGGCAAGTAATCTTTCTATACGCTTTACGCAAATTTTAATTCTATAGGTCCTATGTTCTTATAAAGAGAAAATGCGGATCACACATTGGTAATCTCGTCTTGTCTATGTTGAATGCTTTACTATATGTAATTGTTGTTGTTAGTTGTGTAAAGCCATGTTCTTTGGGCCAAATTTCTAAGAATAGCTATGTGGTGCTTTCTTGTTTGTCAAGCATGCCCATGAAAGTGTGTCTTGATGTGTTTACTGTCGTGTTATATCCTTGTGTTGGTGTCTACATCTTAGATGTGTGAGAGAAATTTGTAGAGAATTGAAGGATGAATGATGGCATGGTTATAGACTTGTTGTGTTGGGAAGGTTTAAGATATCTATTGAAGGTTGTGAATGATAGAAGGTTAAGAGTGGATATTATTAGACATGTCTATGAATCAATTCTTGTTAGTTGTGTGTTAAGCATGATGAATCTAGATGGTAAGATGAATCTTGAGGTGTTCAACATGGAAGGGGTGAAGAAGAAAGGTGTTGGGTGGAAGTTACTGCAGAAAAACTACAGTTCTAAACCGTCAGAATACTTCGAACACCTACATTAGGCGCTTCAAGTCACATTAGGCGCCTAATGTAGGCGTTCAATGTGTCCCAGAGCATCCCTGTACACTTCGAACACCTACATTAGGCGCTTCATGTCACATTAGGCGCTTCATGTAGGCGTTTGATGTATACGGCACATCCTCGAACACTTCGAACGCCTAGTATAGACGCCCCATGTCCATATTAGGCGCCTCATGTGGCGTTCGAAGTATACTAGAAATCTTTTTGACCCTTTAGGCACCCTATGTATGTGTAGTAACTCTATACACTTCTTTTGAACATAAAATGCAAGGGTATTTGAGGTGTAATTGAAGGATAGATGGTAAGTTCGACCAAGTAAGAGTAAGTTTGAATCCCAAGTGAATTAGTGAGACGAACGGACTTGGAAAGATACGAACGTGGAGTGTTTGAGGTGCAAGACCGTATACTTGATATGTAAGATGTGTGTGTGTAAGTTACATGTTTGATGCGAAGTTGCATGAGCATCCTGCATCATGACATGCGCACTTGCATTTGACTTGAGAATTGCTTTGCGAAAGAACATGTGTTTACAAGAGAAGTTTAAAGTTTTCGAAAGGCAAATTATGGCTGCTGGTTGATCGCAGGGTATAAAAGTCACACCTGCGAAAGCAGGGTATAAAAGCATGACATGTGAATCAACAGCATGGTATAAAATATTTTTTGGGACCGTGGACCTATCAGCACGGATATATGATGTATGTAATGGGGTCGTAGACCTTTCAGCACCGGGTATAAAGTTCTGTTTGCTCTGGACTGATCATCCACAGGGTATAAAGTTCTGCTACGCGAAGAATATGATAAGAAGAGTTATGAAATGCTTTGTGAAATGACACGCATGACATGTTTAAGAAAGAGGACATATGCATGGGTGTTGTGTGTGGTTTTAAAGAAGTACATGCATCATGATACACGAAGCATAAGATTTGATATGCAAGAAATGTGACCAGCTTATGACTTGCTTATGTGATATGTTGTTTTAGTGCATGTTTATTCTCGTATCCGTGTATCATTTATGTGTTTTATCTGTTTTGAGGAATTCTTATAAAGATGCTATTTGCTAACCCGAGCACCTTATTTTGGGCAATGACTTATACACTGGTGACTCGTCGTGTGTGATCATGTAAGGTGTATAAACGGGTTACTTGCTGGCGAGATTTTCGCTAAGAACAGATACTCTATTCCCTTTCAGGTGAGCCGGAATATGAAATGATATTTGTCGAAGACGATGGCGAGTGGGCTCAATGGGATGACGGGCATGGAAGTAGATAGATGCTGGATTACTCTCTTTAAGTTTGGAAACTCCATGTTTATTATGTTGTACTGGAAGTTATGTTAGACAGTTGATCAAACACTTTCTATTTCCGCTGTATTTTCTAGGTACATTAATGATGGTGAAGTTTTAAATCTTACAACGTTTTCGCTGATTTATCTTACATCATGGATGATGCATGCTTGATCCGCTTTGACGCTTCGTAGTTCTCATAGTAGACTACGGCGGGTGCACTGGTTTCGATGACAGTTTCGGGCCGGGGCGCTACAGTAACTCCATCAACCCTATGTGGTAAGTTGTTATTTTGTTTAGTGATAACCAAGGAAGGTGTCCTCGAAGACTGGAGTAGGTTGACTTAACCGAATTAGTATAAAATTCCTTGTGTTCTTTACTTTTCTACGCAGTACTTTCAGTTTCCTGCACTTTGTATCTATTTCATCGCAATCTTAAAAATAGTAAATGAATTTCGAAAATTGTAAACTTTTGCAGAAACATAGACACATCTTCTAAGTTTCATTTGGTGCAAGTTTCAACCCTTTTGGACAGGTATAAGTCATTCAAATGTTAATAGTTCTGAGACTAGTGCAATCTGATTTTCAGACTTGCAAAGGTTGAGAACTTAAACGTAATTGACATACTTCCCAAAGAAATTTTTTAAAACTGTTTCAACCCAATTAAATACATATAGTAAGGGGTTTGTCATTAAAGTTTCAGACCATTTGGAGACATGGATCAATCGGCATAAAATTTTCAAATCAGACTACTGTTTCTGGCAGATTTGCGCAATCTCACCAGAAACGATTATTCAAAGGGTTAAAGGTTGAATTTTGATTTGAATTTTTTAACTCAGAACATTTGAGACTACAACCTCTCCAAATTTCAAAATTTTTGAAGGCCTGTAACCTAGTTTTTCAAACGTTGCAAAACAGAGCCTGAAAACAGAAACTGTTTTCAGAAGTTGGGTTTTTGGATCAAAACATTTTAAAAACCAAATTTTCCGCACCCACTAGTCAACCCTCCCTTCTAGTGGTGTCTTGTAGATCCTACAAAGATCATGTAAACATTCGCTGGGTAAAAGGATAGGTATAATAGCCGTTGCAACGACTATCTTCCATTCGTGCATATATATGCACACTTCGTGCCTATTGTGAATAAGACTGAAATTTCAGCCTTTCAAACATTTGTCTTCTTTTTTTGTCTTAAACATCTTCATAAAATTTCTATAATAACAAAACTTTATTGGCTTCTGTGGGTTGATTAATTGATACACCCTGAAGGAAGCATGAAGATGATCTAAATGAGTTTGAGTCCAATCCAACCACGAAGGCTGATGAGGAGGACATTTTGAATGTCCAAGGAGGGTCAAGAGATGTTTATTTTAATGGCCCAACATTTCATGCGAGAGATGAGAAGATCTATACGTCAATTGGATTGATATTAACTGAATTTATCGTAAAATCGACTTAACTTTGCGTAAATAACAGCATAGGAAGGCCGAAATTTCCTTTTTAGATTAATTGAATATTTTGGACTTTGTATAGTGTTAAATGCGCCAATGTTATTTAAACTCTTTTAAAATATTCTCTTTTTGTTTAATTTTTAGTCTTACAACACGGTTTAGATCTTTTAGATACATATATACATATATACATAGGATAGCTATGTATTGTCTAGATATGGGCCAATCCGATTTTAAATTCTTTTAAAATGTTCTTTTTTTGTTTAATTTTTAGTCTTACTACACGGTTTAGATCAGTTAGATAGCTTAGAAAAGCGTACAAGTCAAATAGGTAGCGTTAGGTCAAGTTAGGGGTTCTTATTCTCCAAGTTATGTGTGTGGCGGCTATATGCCTATAAAAGGCAACCTTCATGATTTGTTTTACTCAAACTTTTCATTAATAAAACTTCAGAAATTGAGCTTTTTTTTTCTCATCAAAGCAAAACGTCTTCTCTGAATCTTGATGATTTAATTTTCCTTCTTTTAATTTAATCAACTCTATGAGTAGTAATTCTAGTAGGAATTCACCGCAAAAATGTTCAAAGGCTTTTCAAAGGTCTTCTGCAAGTTTTTAGAGTGAAAAAGATTGACAACTTATGCAAAATAAAAAGTCTAACAAGGTCTTTTGCATAAATGTGTTTTTCGAATGATCGAACAAGTTTCTTTGATCTATTTTTCTATTTCGAACCTTGTCTTACTTGTTTCTTTGTGTTTCCTGTCTTTTTGTTATCAAAAGATTATGGACATAATGTTTATTGTTTAGGGACACATAATTAATACTATACTCGAGGATGTAACTTACACAACCTAAATCATAAATTTTATGCCTCCCGAAACGCTCTCCACGTTCAGTAGTAGATTGTATATGTCAAAGATATGGCAGAAGAGGCTGAAAAGGATGGAGGAAGGAAAGAGTAGACAGCACATTGGCCGAAGGGCATGATCTGTGTCAGCAAGCAGTTGATACTGCAAGATGAGAATGGGAATCAACGGTTAAGATGCTTAGTTGGTGAAGTGAGCTGAAGGAAGCATGGGACAATCAAGATAGCACGGTGATCCTGTGATTTACGGAAGAGGTTGGCTGGAGTGCGCAGGAAGAAGAAGAAGAAGAAAAGGGCGCGAAGTGTTTAAAAAGAATGAAATGACAAAATTGCCCTTGACAGTTGTTTTGTATGAGTAGTTAAAATAAGGGTTTTCTTATAAATTTGTTTGATTCATCTTCTTCCTTATTAGTGAGCCTAGCGCTGAAGGCAGTTAGCATTTCATTTGTGTATCTCAATTTTCCTTTGAATGTGATCTCTCGATTGTACTTGTTCATTCTCTCCTTTTCATTCGTTTTCTTCAAGTTTTGTGTATTGATTGATTGTTGCTTGAAAATTTGAATCAATCCTTACAAATTTCACATGGTATCAGAGCGTAATGTGTAGATGAATTTTGACACATTCATGGCTTCGAATAACTTCTCTCCAAATAATTCTCCTTCTTCATCAAATAATCCTCTTCCTAATAATGGTGTTACGGATCCAGCAGAGGATCCATTCTATATGCATCCTAGTGATAGTCCTTCGTTGATACTGGTACATTCACTTCTTGATGGAAACAATTATCATGATTGGAGTAGGTCGATGAGGCACGCATTGGAGTCCAAGAATAAACTAGGTTTTGCCAATGGAATGTATCCAAATCCAGTAGAAGCAACGCGTAGATACAATGCTTGGATCAAGGTCAATAACATGGTAGCAGCGTGGTTGGTAAATTCCCTATCTCCTAGCATTGCAAAAAGTGTTATGTGGCTGGACAATGTAGTAGAAATTTGGAATGATCTGTTATTTAGATATGGCAACATTGACTCATTTAGGCTTTCTGATTTGCAAGAGGCATTTTATGCAGTAAAGCAGGAAAGCAGTTCAGTAACGGAGTATTATACAAAACTAAAAGGAATTTGGGAAGAATTGTTTGTTTTGAGAGCAATACCTAATTGCATGTGTGCTAGATGTACTTGTAATTTGATTGCAAAGGTTAACAAGTTTGTTGAAGATGACTGTGTAATCAAATTTTTAAAAGGACTGAGTTATGATTTTGAAGCGGTTAAATCACATATTTTGCTGTCCACTCCTTTACCTGACCTTAAAATTGTGTTTGCAATGACAATTAAGTTGGAGAGGAAAATGACATACACAACTAATCAGAATCAGTTTATGAATAATCCATCTGCATCGATGAATGTAAACTTCAATAACCAAGGGAGATCAAATACGAATAATTCTAAACCATACATTAGTCCATCTGGTTCAAGTGGTCTATTTCCAAGACCAGTTAGAAAAGGTTTTGGAAGAGGAAATGGGAAGTTCAATCAAAATACATCTAAGACGCCTTTCTGCACATACTGTAGTATGGTTGGAAATACTGTTGACAGATGTTATAAGAAGCATGGGTATCCGCCAGGTTTCAAGCCAAAAGGTCAAGTGAACCTTGTGTATGGTGATGGAGGTTCACAATCAGGAGGTGATATGCCAAATTATGGAGAATTTTGAAGGTTCAGAGAAAAGTCAGGAAGGACGTATGGTATCACCTTCATTGACAGCAGAGCAGTACACTCAACTGCTTCACATGTTGCATGAGCACCAGGACAGAGCAAACAAGAGTAGTTCTGAGTCCACTGGTAGTGCAACAGCTCACCATTCCGTCTTGTCATCACAGAAAGTTAGTGATTCTGGTAATAATGCAGGTAATGAATTACATAAGAGTTTAAACATATGGATATTGGATTCTGGAGCCAGTGATCATGTGTGTTGTGTCTTAAATCTTTTTGATTCATTTCATACTGTTAATTCTTTGTTTGTGAAGCTCCCATATAAATCTCTTGTCAAGGTATCCCATGTTGGGACAGTTCAACTCAATCCAGAACTAATCCTTACAGATGTGTTTCATATTCCATCATTTGCCATTAACCTATTATCCTTGAGCAAGTTAACCAAACTGAAACATATTGCTATCTCATTTCATCATAACATTTGTTGTATTCAGGACCTAAGGACCAAGAAGATGATTGGTTCAGCTGAAGAGAACCAAGGACTTTATCATCTTCATGGATCTCCCAAGGTCATTCCCCAGCCAAAGACACTTTCTGTCAACTCTTCTGCTACCTTGTTATGGCATGTCAGGATGGGACACACATCTCATGCCAGACTTAAGGAGATACAGAAGATGGACCCAATGGTGACTGTAGAGTATGATGAATTCAATAAGTGTATTGTGTGCCCACTGGCAAAGCAAAAGAGAGTTCCATTTCCTGTTTCACATTCAGTTTCCTCAGACCCTTTTTCCCTCATACATATTGACATTTGGGGACCTTATAAATACCGCACAATGTACAGACAACAATACTTTCTTTCAATAGTTGATGATTACAGCTGGTTTTGTTGGGTGTATCTAATGAAATGTAAGTCTGAAACAAGGTCCATCATACAAAGCTTTTATGAATATGCACTGGTTCAGTTTGAATGTCATATCAAGATCATTAGAACTTATAATGGCTAAGAGTTTAACATGAATCGGTTTTATGCATCTAAGGGTATTGTGCACCAGACAAGTTGTGTCTACACCCTATAACAAAATGGTATTGTAGAGAGGAAACATCAGCATATACTTTCAGTAGCTAGAGCTCTCAGGTTCCAGTCACATGTACCTTCAGCTTATTGGAGCTTTTGTATTCAACATCCATTATTTCTTATAAACCTAATCCCCACACCGTTGTTGAACAATAAGTCTCCTTACCAACTTCTGTACCACAAAACCCCTCTTATTCCCACCTTAAAGTCTTTGGATGTCTTGCCTATAGAACCAAGACAAACAAAGACAAGTTTGCCCCAAGGTCTAGAAAGAGTATTTTTCTAGGTATGTCATATACTACAAAAGGGTACATTTTGCAAGACCTTGATACAAAAGATGTGTATATATGTAGAGATGTTATATTTGATGAGAACATATTTCCTTATGAGACAAAATCAGATCATCATGACAATGTGGCCTTATCACAAGTGACATCCCCAGAATCCACTTGTCCACCAGCAAATAATGTTGTACCTAACTACATAGACACTTCAATCTCAGCACCCAATTTTGTACCACCTCTCATGTCTCCTTTGTCTAATTCACATGCAACCCCAGCAAATGATCTTCATCTAAACCCATCAGGCTCCTCATTTGAGACTGATAAACCTTATTGTACTTCAAATTGGCCATCACAACTGCCATTGCCTCCAGGAGAACTGGTTGTTCAGCTGCCTCCTCTTGAACCTGCTGATGAATATAATTCTGACCATGCCAACCACAGACCTCAGCGTACTTACAAGACTATTATTATAACCAACTCTCTAAATCCTCTAAACTAGCTTTTCATACTTCACCTCATTCTTTGTATAAGTAATTCACATTTGCATCAGTGACTCCACAATACAAAACATATGTTTTAAACTTAAGTGTACATGCAGAACCTCAGTCTTACCTAGAAGCATCTAGCTCTTCAGTATGGAAGGAAGCAATGGGAACAGAGATAGCAGCGTTAGAAGAAAACAAGAATCGGTCTATAGTGTCTTTACCTCCAGGAAAAAGACTAATTGGGTGCAAATAGGCCTACAATACCAAGCTGAGGTCTGATGGTATGGTGGAGAGGTATAAGGAAAGGTTAGTTGTTAAAGGGTATAACCAACAGCTAGGCATAGACTATCAGGACACTTTTTCCCCAGTTGCTAAGCTAACCACAGTGAGAGTGGTCCTTGCCCTTGCAGCACAGCATGGATGGCCTATCCATCAAATGGATGTTAATAATGCTTTCCTCCATAGAGATTTACATGAGGATATATATATGACTCCCCCACCTGGGATGATTCATCCAGATCCAAGCATAGCGTGCAAATTAGAGAAATCATTATATGGACTTAAACAGGCTAGCAGAGAGTGGAATGCTACACTAGCTCAATTTTTGATATCTCAAGGATTCCAGCAATCAAAGGCAGACTATACATTATTCACTAAGTCAGTGGGTTCTTCCTTGCTCATTTTATTTGTGTATGTTTATGATATAATAGTCACATGTTCGTCAGAAGCATTTATATCCCATATTAAGCAAGCTCTTCACAGCAAATTTCAAATTAAGGATCTGGGAGATCTTAAATACTTCCTTGGCATTGAGGTAGCCAAGGCAGGGGAGGGGGGAGTTCACATCAACCAAAGAAAGTACATGCTGGAATTATTGGATCAGGCTGGATATGAAGAGTAGTTTGAGATTGACACATAATGATTCTCCACTAATAAAAGATATCTCATAGTACAGAAGACAGACAGAAAAATTACTTTACCTCATTATATCTAGACCTGATATAGCATTCCCTGTACAACAGCTTAGTCAACTTCTAGACTGCCCTACTGAAAATCATCTTAAGGCTGCACATAGAGTCCTGAGATATATTAAAGGGACTTTAGGACAAAGTCTGCTGTTTCCCAGAACTGGAGGTTTGGAGCTGAAGGCATTTGTGGATGCAGACTGAGGAGGTTGCCATGAAACAAGGAGGTCTATCACAGGGTATTGTGTTCTTAGGGGTAGCTTTGATTTCTTGGAAATCAAAGAAACAAACTACAGTATCAAGGTCCTCAGCAGAAGCAGAGTATTGTTATGGCCCGTAATTTTTTTAAGTGAAAATGTGCCATGCATTATACATGCACACCTACACTTAACATATATATATATTAGATATATACACTACACACGGAAAGTGAAAAAATTAATAAATAATAATAAAAGAATATAAATTTAAACTTAAGATCCTAATGGGATTAGGAAGTAAATAGATAGAGCTTAAATCAATTTACAATTTTAAATTAGAACAAGATAACCTAAAAAATCTTAGGATTTTTATCGAATATACATACCCACATAATATACAAAACAAACCCTCCCCTTTTATTAAAACCCTCGGCCACAGACCTCTCAAGCTCCCTCTACTCCAGCCGTTGCTTCCTTCTCCAAAAGTACGAGTTGATGCCACACACCAATTAAGGCAGCCACCGATTATTATCCCAAAAAAATTTCAAGCCTTCAATCTTCAATTTAAACAAGCAGCAGCCCCTTACTCCAGCCGTTTCTTGATTCTCCAAAATAACCAGATTGCAACCGCTAGTTTCAATACCACAAGTAATAATTTTTGGTCCATTCTTCATCTGGGTTTTTCATATGACGCGTTTAATCGAGACACGAGGCAAGTACCCTTGCTATATTTGCTATGAATTTGCAAAGGTATGATATTATTTTCGTATAAAAAACGGATCATATATGAATACTTTTGGTTGCATAGTTGGTTGAATTGTATGTGAATATATATATATATATATATATATATATATATATATATATATATATATATATTGATATGTTAAAGAATTAAAAGTGACGGCAAAAAAATGAGTGGGCAAACAAAAACAAAAATGGAGAAAAAGAATAGGATTGTTGGGCTTCTTTTGATTTATGTACGTGTGCATCAATTGTTGCAATATGAAATAAATATTTTGTTGCTCTTTCTTTTTCTTTTAGTGCCGTGATATCACAGTTTGAGGGAGACTGTCGCTGCTTTAATATATTAATAAGTTTGAGGAATCAAAAGTGGTTTCCTGCAATAGACTAAACTTCGCCTGAATATATATATATATATATATATATATATATATATATATTATAATAATAATAATAATAATAATAATAATAATAATAACAACAACAACAACAACAACAGTGGGTACATATATAGATTTGTGCATGAACGGCATTTAAAAGTGCAAATTGAAGGTTGCTGAGGTTGACTTTAAAAAAATAAAATAACAAAAATAAGAATAAGGGCTGTGATGTTTTTTTATGGTCTTTATGGAATTGATGTATATGTGCAGCAATATGTAATATCTAATTGTTGCCTCATTCTCCTTTTTGGTGCTTATCGTGATTATTTGAAGGTCCATTGTCCATTCATGGACAGTGGCCGAAAGGGTGGGTGCTCAATTAAATATTGATGTATTGTTATGAGAATATATATATTTTGAATGCCTTAGTTAAAAGTATAAATTAATATGTTCTATTTCGTGCATAGATATACATATGTTGGTACGACAAATAGGAAAAAGAAAGAAAGCTATGAACTAATTATTTTAAGTAAGTCAAATTAACCTTTATTATTAGGCATTGATTTTTATAAGACAATTGTTTAGATTCGAACCTAGAAGAGAAGGAAGTGAACCCCGGATTCAGAGGTAAGTGGTCCATCTGTGCTTGTTATACTGTCATGCATCAGAGGTAAGTGGTTTATCTGTGCTCGTGATACTGTCATGCATCTGAGGTAAGTGGTCTATCTGTGCTCGTTATACTGTCATGCATCAGAGGTAAGTGGTCTATGTATGCTCGTTATACTGTCATGCATCAAAGGTAAGTGGTCTATTTGTGCCTGTTATGTTTACCATGCATCAGTGTGTTGTTTGCTGCATGTCTATAATTGGATTTTCTCTATATGCGAGTAGTGTGTATATGTGAGATATGTATGTACACATGAACTGGGCGTATGCATGGTTGTACGATCTCAATGCGTATTGCATGTGTATATGGATGTGTGGGGGTATACATGCAAGTATATATACACGTGTATGGGCAGGGGTATATATATGAGTATGAATACACCGTAATAAAATAGGGGTATTGTGGCGCCCCGCTCCCGAATCCTAACATTGGGAACAGTACGCCCGCCGTATCTCACTAAGGAGAATACAAAGCGTCGAACCAATTTCTAACATATCCAAAAAGGCGTAGAAATTTTTCGCGCGGAAACAAAATACCATTCATTAAATTCCACGAATAAAAGAAAAATCTCAATAGAACACTAAACTAGCACTAGCAATAACATCAATGTGCCAACGGTCTAATCAGGATAGTAACTAATGAGATCCCAATAAAATAACAACAAATGACCGCAAGGTCATTTCGTATCCTAAATACGGCCATCAGTCTGTCAACTCCACCGTGTCAGCCCTGTCCTCAACAAAGTCATAATCGTAGGCCTCTTCCTGCTCACCTGGAGGGGGGAGTAGGAGTGAGTGACGAAAAATCACCCAGTAGGCACCTGCCTCCAACTAGTACAAGACAAGCATACAAGAACGATATAACACATAGCACATAGGACATGATATCATATAAGCATATGGAAGAATGCGGAAAAGTAATTCACTCCAGATAAAGAATGCGCAACATCATGATGCATGTCCTACTATACATGTCACACGCAAACAAAGTCATGTCACACAAAATGCCGGTATCTCCGCCATGCAATGCATGATCCCGGGACCTACTGAGTTGCTATGGGTCGTACCCACCCACAGTCACCATTCTGAGTGTACTTGGCCCCGCCACCGTACACGATCTTGAGCACCCGTGACCCGTACGTCACGACCCACCATCATGCAATGCACGTGCCATGAATGCAAACAACACAATCGTCTGAGGCCCCTGGCCCATCCTCACAATCCTCCGGCACTCAAATCTAGGTTCATTTAATGATCGCCTGAGGCCCTGGCCCATCCTCACCATCCTCTGGCACTCAAATCTAGGTTCATTTATTATCTGAATAATGATTTAATGTTGTTTGAGGTTAAACTTATTATTCCATGGCTTGTATACATTTATTGTGCATTTTCTATATTTTTCCTCATTTTTTCTTAATTTATTTCTATTTATTACCTAATTATCCATATCAAATAAATTATCATAATTACTAAATTTAGTGGAAATAATTTAATTTCAGCATTTTATAATTTCTGGAATTTATTTAGAATTTTTTTTGATATTTATTTATATTTTTCCTAGAATTATCATTATTTTAAACTAATTGATAACATTTATAACAAAATCAAGAAATCCAGAATTTATTTATTAATTATAATTATAGTGGGCTGGCCTCTTTTCTTCAGCCAACTCTAGTCCGCTCCACCTGCGCAGGCCCGACCCGCGATGGCTGGTTTGGCGCCAGATTAATTTATTTTTTTCTAGCGTTAATGGGCTGGCCGACCACTGGCCCAGTCCGTTGGCCATCCGGCCAGGTCCGCGAAGCATGCTACCTTTATTTTATAGTCTTGCGAATTTGGGCTGGTCCTGCAGCAGCAGACCGCGTCCCATTAAGGGGCTGGCCTGGTCTGCGAAGGCAGGCCGGCCCTTAACATCCTTCTTTTATTTCCCAGTATATGCGTCCAACAGCCTCCCAGGCGTGCGTGTAGTCCACGCGCGGCCACTCAGGCGGCGCGTGAGGCGTTCCGGCCGTCTCCGGGGGCCGTTTTTTCGACCCCGATCTATATTTTCACCTATTTCCAAATCTATAGGAACCTATACTAAGGCCAAAACAAAATTAAAACTTCTAATATTGTCCAAAAGTGTGATAATTTTGATTATCAAATTTTCCCTAAAATCAAATTCAAGCAACGCAAAACAAGTAGACGCATTCCGTAAACTCCAAAATAGCAAGATTTTTACATATGCAACAACGTGATATAGATATCAACAATCAATCAACAAAAACACATAATCTACCATTAAAACATGCTTGACTTATACCAGTTTGGAGTGGGGAAAAGGAACCTACCTCGATGGTAGACCGTTACGCGATATAAATTAGCAATTGGATTGTGACGCTTTAGCTTTTTCCTTTTCATTCTCCTTCTTGTCTTTCCTTCAGCCAATGTCCCCTTTCTGCTTTTGCTCTTCTTTACTATTTTTTTTATTATTCTTTCCTCCCTTTGATTCTTTATGTTACCCGAAATTCTCCCCTCAGTCTATTAATCAGCAATCCAGCGAAATTAGGGGCGGTTTCTCCCCCCTCACGCACGTTCCCATAACATTTGGTTTTATTTGTTTTTTTTGTTATCCTTATCCTCACCTTTATCTTTCTTTATTGTTATTATTTATTTTTTTTCTTTTTCTTTTTATTTAGCTCTTCCAACCTACGACACCCTTACCCCTTTTTTTAAATTTATTTATTTACTTTTCTTTTGTTGTTACCCTGTTTTACATAACAAATATTTATACCTATAGCTAGTTACGAAATCACCTTGACATAAACGATACGCTATTACTAATTTAAATTCGTAAGGTTGTTACATCCAACGACTACCTCAATTTCAATTTAGTGCGTAACGGCTAGTTCGAACATTTACGGTTTGTAACATCCTACCCACCTTACAAAAAGTTTCCTCCTTGAAACTTGACGTAACTTAATTGTAGAGATTGAGGAGACTTAACGTACCTTAATTGAAGAGTTCCGGGTAGCGTTCGCGCATCTGATCTTCCATCTCCCAAGTCGCTTTATTTTCCTTATGATTTCTCCATTGCACCTTGACATATGGGATGATTCTCCTTCTAAGTTCTTGATCCTTGCGGTCTATGATCCGAATAGGAGTCTCTTCATATGATGTGTCTGTTCTGATCTTCAAAGGCGGTGCATCCAGTACATGACTCGGATCCAGAACGTACCTCCTCAGCTGGGATACATGAAACGCATTGTGCACTTGAGGTAGCGCCGGGAGTAACGCCAAGCGATAAGCTAGCGAACCAATCCTATCGAGCACCTCATAAGGCCCAATGTACCGAGGCCTCAGTTTACCCTTCAGACCAAATCTCGCAACACCCTTCATAGGTGATACTTTTAGATAAACCTTTTCTCCAACATCAAACTCCAACGGACGCCTCTTCGAGTCAGCCCAGCTCTTACTTCTATCTTGAGCATCCTTAAGCCTTTCCTGAATCAACTTAATCTTCTACTTGGTTTGCTCAACCAGCTCAGGACCAGTAATAGCACGCTCTCCAACTTCATCCCAATGGATAGGAGATCTGCACTTACGCCCATAGAGCGCCTCAAATGGTGCCATGCCGATGGCGCTATGATGACTGTTATTGTAGGAGAACTCAATCAATTTGATCATCCCGTCCCAGTTCTCCTTGAAATCGATGGCGTAAGCTCTCAACATATCCTCCAACGTCTGTATGATTCTTTCTGACTGTCCATCTGTCTGTGGGTGAAACACGGTACTCAATCATAGTTCGGTCCCCATCCTTCTCTGATAGGCCGACCAAAACCTCGAAGTAAATATCGATCCTGATCAGAGACAATGCTGACTGGCACTCCATGTAGACTGATGATGTTGTCGATGCAGAGCGTAACCAGTCTATCCAAGGTCACATCATCTGGTACAGGTAGAAAATAAGCAGACTTAGTCAATCTATCCACGATCACCCAAATCATATCATTACCATTTCTCGTTCTCAGAAGACCAATCACGAAATCCATCGTCATATGCTCCCACTTCCATTCAGGGATCTCTAATGGCATCAACAAACCTCCTGGTCTCTGGTGTTCCGCTTTGACCTGCTGACATACTAGACATCTATCAATGAACTCAGCTATATGTCTCTTCATACCACTCCACCAGTACTGCTTCTTCAAGTCATTATGCATCTTTGTGGTACCTGGATGAATAGACAACTTTGAATTGTGCGACTCCTTCAATACTGTCCTTCTAAGATCCTCATCCTCAGGGACACACAGTCTCCCCTGAAACCACATGCTACCATCATCATGTATCTGAAATCCATCAACTTGGTTGGTCATCATCTTCTCTCGGATCTCACTAAGCGCTACATCTCTCTTTTGCGCCTCCTTGATCTGCTCAACTAGGGATGGAGTAATAATCAGTGCTGCAAAACATTAGCTGTGGAGTCCACGATATCAAGATCTAACTCTGCCATATCCCTCTCCAACAGCGTCTGTCTGGCATGACTAGACTTCCTACTCAGTGCATCCACAACTCGGGTTGCCTTCCCCGGATGATAGCGATAGTCAAATCATAGTCTTTCAACAATCCAAGCCATCTCCTCTGTCGTATGTTCAGCTCCTTCTGAGTGAATAAGTACTTCAAACTCCTATGATCCGTGAATACTTCGCACTTCACTCCATAAAGATAATGACGCCAAACCTTAAGTGCGAAAACCACGGCGGCAAGCTCCAGGTCATGAGTCAGATAATTCTGCTCATATGGCTTCAATTGGCGTGAAGCATAAGCAATGACTTTGTCGTTCTGCATCAAGACACATCCTGAAAAAAAGAGGTTAGACCATATGGTAACGCATATAGAACTTAATGGAAGCCTTATGCACATACCTAGCCCATTCTTCGATGCGTCGCTATAGATGATAAACCCTTCCGAGCCGGAGGGTTGAACAAGTATAGGAGCTATCGTCAACCGTCTCTTAAGTTCAGCAAAGTTCTGCTCACACTCAGCGGTCCATACAACTTCGACTTTTTCTGAGTCAACCTGCTCAGTGGCACCGCAATCGACGAGAACCCTTCTACAAACTTCCGGTAATAGCCAGCCAAGCCCTGAAAACTCCTCACTTCAGTCACATTAGTCGGTTTGGGCCACTCAGTAATAGCCTCAATCTTCTTGGGATCCACAGAAATTCCTTCTTCCAAAACCACGTGTCCCAAGAAAGCAACACTTATAATGTTCGAAGTTCATGAGCAATCCCACACTTTTTGAGTAATTAACGCATGAAAATTTCTCCTTTTGTAAAGGGGCATGATATTGCTAGTGTCTCCTTTCCATTTCCAATGGAGTTAAGACACACTCCTTATTGACTTTAAAATATGATGGAATAAAGCAAAATGACTCTTTAAATTGGCTGCTATATTGTGAAGTAGCAGTTGATCGACATGCAATTTTCATTATGGGTCATCGGAAAACAATCTCTATGTGTTTTTAACACATGGGTATGGTAGCGTACATCGACCCCGCGACGACACGTGTATGAAAGAGTCTTTTTTTTAAAAAAGAAAAAAAGTAAACAATGGGCTCTTGTGATTAGAGGCCTCATATTTTGACTCATATGAGGCCTCCTCAGATCTCATCCGATTATTATGACGAGTGTCTTTTGGTACCTTTTGGGTTGCCCTATATCTCTCCATGCCGTAGCTTCTCCAGTCAAATGTGAAGTATAATTTTCTAGTAGCTAAAAGGTAAACTTCCTTAGACAAGTCCTCACTGAACTGATGCATTGGATACTTTATGCATGCATCTCTTGAGAGGCTAGAGTACGTGCTACATTGAAATGTTTCTTTCATCGCAAAATATTGTTTTAGTGATCGAACAAGTTTGTTTATCAAACAGTATTTAAAATCAAATCATATTATCAGAGAATTTGATAATAAATTCAATTCGTCAAAGTATTTCATACTATTTATTAGAATTTTGTCATAAATAATGTAAACATCAATTTTGCATACTACTATGCATATTTCAGAATTTTGGCAAACTATTACGTGTATTTATAATTATTTTTCCGAAGTACTATGTGTATTTCAAAACCTTGGTCATATATGGTTGACTACCTATTTGACCAGTTTGGTCTTTATTCGACTGATTCCTAATCTAAATATTCCTCCTGGATCAATAAAATGTGGATGTTTATTTGACTGATTCTTTATCTAAATATTCCCATTAGATCAATAAAAAGAGACGAAACATCCACGAACACTATCTATCTTTTTTTATTGCAGTTCGTATCGTTGGAAAATTGCAGAGAATATTAACAACACAAAAATATAAAACAGCCGAAACGTGACGGATTGTCACTGTCCTTAAAGCAATTTTGCCTATACCGAAGAGCAAAGTATACTTCTAGCAAATGCTTCCTAGGATATAACGGCTTAGTTCCTTTCTATTGCTCTTAGAGAGAAAGTATTGAACTTGTTTAGTAGAAGAGAATGATAGTGAAGTATAGAAGAAGAATGCTGCAGATTTTTTCACAAGAATTGAAGAGTTTTTCAAGTGTTTTTCATGTATATCTTAAAGATAGCAAAGCCTACTATTTATAGGCTTTGAGTTCACAAACTACAAGTTCAAACGACCCTTTTTCTGCAGATTTTCCCCCTTGGATCGGTTATTGACGTTCAATATGAAAGGATATGTCATTTGGTGCAAGATTGCATCTTTTATGAACAGTCGGGGCACTTTAGGCGCCTCATGTGACATCGAACGCCTACAAGGCGTTCGAAGTGACATCGAACGCCTACATTAGGCGCTTCAAGTGTCCTGAAATATTCCAGAACACTTAGAACGTATACATTAGGCGCTTAAAGTGTTTGGAACGCCCCCATTTTCTTCCCTTGTTCATAAAACACTCCAAACTTCATCCAATCGCCTATCAATAGGTCACATAACACTATACAAAGTTGGATCACAAGATTTAAAGTACTTTTAAGTACATTTTCAACAATCCTCCACATGATCTAAGCTTGTATAGTTTCAAACGAACGAACATAAACCAATCTTTTTACTATCAAACGAAGATAATGACACATAACGGAACAGTGACAAACGTCTTGAACTAGCCGGTTGTACAATTTGTAGTTATATAAACGGAAATAGGGTGGCAACCGTCTTGAACCACAGATTTCACTACTGTTTATATGAACACACAAATGACATGCCATTATCTAACTTCTTATAAGTTCGCGGTATGGTGCATTAAAGGCACTGCACCCAATCACAGGATTCATAAGTGCTCTAGAGAGTTTTCCAGGCTCTCATAGGAAGCGGCCCCACTTTCATACTTATATAGATGATATTCTTCAAGTGTGTACTGCAACACACCACCATCTTTGATGGCTATGAATTTCCCATTAAGAGATTTACATCTCACCCTCAAACATGTAGTGAGTACTATCCTCGAACATCAACATAGGAAGGGACAAGTGTGATAGTACTTAACAGAACTCTTCTATAACGTGTTTTTACCACATTGAATTCCGTTTGTAGGATCTCTACTAATAGTGAGTTGGGTTCCTTTCATAGAGAGTTCACATCAAATGGAATTAGTCACATTCCTCTCGATGTTTTCTGAATCATCTTACGATTCAAACCTTTAGTTAAGGGGTCTGCAAGATTCAACTCGGTCCTTACATACTCCAAGTTAACTACCCCAGAACTAATCAAATCACGCACAATATTGTGCCTCAAACGGATGTGCCGGATCTTCCCATTGTATATTTTATTCTTTGCTCGAGCGATCGCTGCCTGTAAGTCACAATGAATAAATACAGAAGGCATAAGTTTAGTCCACAAATGAATATCAACAAGCAAATTCCTTAACCATTCTGCTTCTGTACATGCTAGTTCTAAAGCAACAAATTCTGACTCCATTATTGATTTGGCTTTACAAGTCCGTTTAGAAGATTTCCACGAAATAGCACCACCTCCCAAAGTAAAAACATACCCACTAGTGGAGTTTATTCCATCATTATCTGTTACCCAATTAGCATTACAATAACCTTCTAAACAGCAGGGCATCCAGTAAAAGTAAGTCCTAAATTCATAGTTTCTCTTAGATATCTCAACAATCGTTTTAAAGCATCCCAATGCTCTTTACTAGGATTATGAGTATATCTTGCCAACCTATTTACAGAATATGCAATATCTGGCCTAGTGCAATTCATGAGGTACATGACACTACCAATGATCCTAGCATATTCACATTAAGAAACACCGTCATTCTTATTCTTTTCTAATCTTGTAGACGAATCATATGGAGTGCTAACAGGTTTAACATCAAAGTGATTAAATTTTCTCAAAATCTTTTCAACATAGTGAGATTGGAAGAGCATATAACCCCCACATTTCTCTACTAATCTAAGACCAAGTATTAAATCTGCTTTACCCATGTCTTTCCTTTCAAAAACAGAAGACAAGAAAGATTTAGTACCATTCACAACATCAATGTTTGTTCCAAAAATCAACAAATCATCCACATAAAGACAAATGATCACACAATCAAGATTATTTAACTTGATGTAAATGCATCTATCACTTTCATTTACAACATATCCATTAGCTAGCATGACATTGTCAAACTTCTTATGCCATTGCTTAGGTGCTTGTTTTAAACCATACAAAGATTTCTTTAATGTACAAATCTTATGTTCTTGGTCCTTAGCTATCATTCCTTCCGGTCGTTTCATATAAATTTCTTCTTCTAAATCTCCATTTAAAAATGTTGTTTTAACATCCATTTGATGTACAACGAATTTACAAATAGAGGCTAATGCTACTAACACCCTAATAGATGTTATTCTAGCAACCGGTGAATATGTGTCAAAGAAATCTATTCCTTCTTGTTGTGTAAAACCCTTAGCAACAAGCCCAGCCTTAAACTTATCAATTGTCTCATTCGCCTTTAGTTTCTTTCTAAGGATCCGTTTGCAACGGATAGGTTTGCAGCCCCTAGGCAAATCAACAAGTTCTCAAGTATTGTTGCTAAGGATGGATTCTAATTCGCTATTGATTGCCGCCTTCCAGAACTTAGAATCTATGGATTTAATTGCTTCTTGATAAGTCTACGGATCGTCTTCCAAAATGAAGACAGTAGCAAAATCATCTCCAAATGATTTTTCTTCTCTTTTCCGTTTACTTCTCCTAGGTGAGTTATTATCATTTTGTACAACTTTACTAGACTCAACCTTTTCATATCCTGAATTAATTTTTACTTCTTTCTTCATAGGAAAAATATGCTAAAAAAGTTCTGCATTCTTTTGCTCAAATATAGAACCATTATCTAAAGACAAGAATCTGTAAGCAACACTATTTTGAGCATAACCAATGAAAGCACAATTGTTGGTTTTCGAGCCTATTTTACTCCTTTTCAAATCTGAAATTCCATCCTTGGCTAAACACCCTCACACTTTGAAGTAATATAAGTTGGGAGAATAACCTTTCCAGAGTTCATATGGAGTCTTATTGCTTTTCTTATGTGGGATCCTATTCAAAATATGACATGCTGATAAGATTGCTTGTCCCCCCCCCCACAAATGTTTAGGCAAGCAGAACTTATAAGAATGACATTCATCATACCCTTAAGAGTTCTGTTTTTCCTTTCAGCAACCCTGTTGGATTGAGGGGTGTAAGGCGGCGTAAATTCGTTTATAATACCATTGTCCTCACAAAACTTTTGTAAAGACAATATACTATACTCACCACCTCTGTCTGTTCTCAACCTTTTGATTTTCCTATCTAACTGATTTTCAACTTCGGTTTTATATTTAATGAACATCTTTTCAGCCTCATCTTTGTGAACCAACAGATAGACTCTAGTGTAACTAGAAAAATCATCTATGAATGTGATGTAATAATTTTTACCACCTTTACTTGTGTAGCCTCTAAAGTCACCAAGATCACTGTGTATGAGGTCCAACTTATCAGTTGTTCTTTCAACATATTTAAATGACTTCTTATGATGTTTTGCTTCTATACAAAATTCACACTTTCCAAAGTCATCTTCATATGCATAGGCTATCAAGTTAGTAAACTTTAATCTTTTTAGGGCATCTTTATTAACGTGATCTAATCTTGCATGCCAAATATCAAAAGAATCAATAATATAAGCATAACTAGATGCATTCTTATTATTTATAATACAAACAGCATCTAATACAAGTAAACTTTTTAAGCAGAACCCTTTCCCAACAAACTCCCATTCCTAGAAAGTACTAGCTTATCAGACTCAAGAACAAGTTTGATATTCGCCTTGTTCAGTAGTACTCCGGAGATCAAATTCCTATGCATTGCAGGAACGTGTAGCACATTGCTTAACTCCAGCTTTTTGCCTAAGTCAACTTGAGAAGCACCTTTCCTTTTCTAAGTACTTGTATACCATGTACATCTCCCAAGAAGACTTGCTCGCAATCACCTATTTCTTGATAATCAAAAAATAGATCCTTGCTTGTAGTAATGTGCCTGGTAGCACCAGTGTCTACCACCCATTCCGAAGCACCACTGACAAGGTTTACCTCAGACAAGACGTCTGCATCGATGACTTCCTCGTTCGCCTTTGAAGATTTTACCAAATGTGCTTGATTACTTGGTTGGCCTTTCCGTTGGTTGCACTTGTCTGCTCCGTGTCCAAGCTTTCCGCACACCCAGCAGGCTCCTTTCATCTTCTTTTGTCCTTGTCCTTTTGCCTTTTAGGCTTGTGCTCCACCACATTGGCATGAGATTGCCCTTCATCATGTCCTTTGTCATCAAGTCTGTTGTTTTCTTCAATCCGGATGTGCTTGATGACTCCATATATGGTTAGCTTGACATCATCATGCTTTCCTCTCTTTTTGTATTTGTTCCAAGAAGATGGAAGCTTCTCTAACAGGGAGGCTGCTTGAAAGGTTTCGTCTATTTTGATGCCTTCCTGCTCCAGATTATCCACCAATTGTTGATATTGGTGAATTTGATCATTGATTGGTATGTGGTCCACCATTTGAAATTTTAGAAACTCGCTAACCACATATTTTCTTTTTCTAACATCTTAAGAACCATATTTGTTTTAAAGTGCTGTCCATATCTCCTTTGCTGACGAGAATTTGACATAAATGTCAAATAGAAAATTGGAGAGGAAGTGCAAGATGTGTCCTCTACACGTTGTATTGTCAGCATCATATTTGATACTTTCAGTTTCATCCGTTGGCTTCTCTTTGGTTAGCACATATGAAACTGAGAGCATCTCAAGAAAGAAAAGCACCTTGGCCGCCCATCGCTTAAAGAACTTTTCCATCGAATGGCTCCATTTTTGACATGTCGGGAACTGGTGCTTGTCTAGTTGCCATATTGTACCCCACGGAAATCATACTGTATTTGAGACTAATATGAAGTGATGTATTGGAACGTTATTTCTAACAAGTACATTTTATTAAGTTTTATTATCGCTTCTTTAATATTGTAGGAAATAGTATACTAATCCAAGTATGTATTATGAAGCATGTGAATTGACAATTTTACCCTCCCAAGATTCTTAGAATGTTCGGCCACAAGGGTCTTGGAAACTCTAGGGTATCTAAATCCTTAAAAGATAACTAACTTCTAATAGCCTCTTAAAAAGGGTAAGCCTAAATGCTTACACATGGAATTGAGTGTTCCACTAAATGTGACTCAAGAGTCTAAGGAAAAAGTTTTCCCCTTTTTCCTTTAAGGCCGCCGGGTATTAATATAATAAGGCATACATGAGATCACTTTAATTTAAATGATCCAACTAATCACTTTAATTGTCTCTCGAAGAAATTCTAAAAATGTCTCATACAAATAGTAAATTATGAGGATGATCCAAGATTGAGGAATTCTTTTCCTTTTTCTTTAGAAATCGTTGGATGCAAGCAATGGAAGATTAATGGGATCACCTTTACCATTAACACCTCAACTAACAACTTTAGTGATCTTTTTACCTTAAAGCAGCTAAAGAGTAAAAGAGCTACTAAGTAGTAAATAAAAGCCCCACCCTAAGACCCCAACCGCTGGATTAACCCATGGATAATCCATGGTAATTCCTTAAACAACCCTAGATACTTTTTAACACATCCTAAAAAGTAACTTAATAAATAAGTGGGATAAAGCAGTTGAGGAGTAAATGAGCTTAGAGCTAACCCCTCAACCGCCGGTTACTCCCATGGTTAAGCCAAGAAGACTCCATCAATAACCTTAGTTACTTTTTCCTAAACCTATCTCAAAATGTAACTCATGGTTAGGCATTAAGTGAACTTCATTATGATGTCTATGCAAATGAAAGGTTTTCCCTCCTCACTTCTTTAAGGAACCACCAGGCTCCCCTTCTCCTACCAAGGAGACTTCTTCTTTTTAATTAGAAGCTCCATTTTCATCTTCAACACTCCACACTTCCAAGAAATTCCCAAGCAAGACATTAAGGATCATTAAACACTTAAGCTATCCCATCATCATCTTCTTTCTTCCATATGGTTTCTAGGAGTGAGCTAGGAGACTCAAGATCATCTCCACCTCCAAGATGCAAGATACATCTAGGTAAGTTACATGCTAAGCTCTTTAAGTAAATTCCATATTTCAAAGGATGAAGCTCACATTGACCCTTTTACCTTGCTAAAACCATGGCCCTCCTTGGTCACTAGGTGGAAATCTTCCAAGCTAATAAGTGGTGCTAACACCTTGGTGGTTTGAACTCCATTCAAGCCTCATTTTGGTAAGACAATGTAGCCTTAATCTAGCTCTATTCTTCATATAAATAGATAGCTAATGTTCCTCCTTTTTCTCTCTCCAAAACCGTATGTCACATAGAGTAGGGGAGGAAAAAATTTCAATCCATTCCATCCAAGATCCAAGCTCAAGGAAGATTCTAGCTTAAAAAGGCAAGTGTACTCTAGATAATCTTGAATTTTTTGTGAAGTGTATGCATGAATGACTAGCTATTTTTAAGATGTGAATCTTAGTGGAAATACTAAGCTTAAAGCATGAGAACTTAGTTGTTCCTTAAGAAAAGTGACTTGCATGTGTGAAATTCTTCCAAAGATGAGTTCTTTGCCTACATTGAATATGAATATGTTGTATGTCTAATTTAAACATGGTAAGATTCCTCTTTCTTACCATGGAAGGGGACGGCTTGAAGGGGGAGGTAGGAATGAACATTGGTTCTTGTGAAGAATATATCTTGTGAGGCAAAAGATGTATCAAAGTTGTATGTTTGAATGATTTATTACATGGGTGTATTATGTTCATTTTAAAACGAAATATGACCCCTTTCATGTGTAAGAAACGGGCTGTTTTTGGGGATTATGTGATACATAAATTAGTTGTGCCAAAGATAGACTTTATTAAGTACAAAATGTGCAATAATGATGTGTGCTATGTGTAAGTTTCAAAACTATTTTTGAAGTGATTCGTATGTAGCTTCTAGAATGTTATAGAACCTGGAATGTCTATGTTAAAGGTGTATTTGGTGGCTAGTAAGTCATTTTAGAGGAATAATTTTAGTTGGTAAACACTTGACAAGAAAAGTGACAAAAAGGAAAAACTACTGGAACTGGATAGATTTAAGTGACGTGTTGTGTGACCTGAAAATGGACCTTAGGAACATGCAAATGAGCTGATTTTTGGTAGGAAGTTGACCTTGTATATTTAGTAAATCTGTGAGTTGGAATTTCAGAAAAAAGACTTGTGTTTATCCGCAATAAAATTTTTAGTGACAATTGGTCATTCCAGATTCTTCATGACCTAGCTTTAGAAAAATAATTAAATGACCCCCCTAAACCCATTGGATTGCTCTGGAATTTTTATGGTAATCACTTAAGACATAGATGAACATGTCCATGTAAATAAATCAGCTTGGAACCATTGTTTTGAGGGCTAACAACCGAATTGAAGTTGTGTTGCAAAACTGAAAAACAGAACAGAATTATGGCATGAGTTGAGAGACCTTATTTATTGCAAATTTGGACTTGTATGTGCTGTTGGGCTTATGAATATTATTTCTTGGTATGTTTACTATGTTTTCCAGGGGTTGGCCCAAATTAAAGAGGATTTTATGGGCTTGAAAGTAAGGTAAAGATGGGTACTGCGCAGCTGGATTTCAGCAGTACTCTGTTTAGTAATTCAATAATTTGAGGATTTTATCTACTTCGAAACGTTACGAAATTTCTATGACATATAGATAAGACTCCATTATGCATATTTATGACAGGAGATTATGAAAATAGGCCTGATTTGTTATGATTGAGGCCGTATGAACAGAATGTAAAGTCTAGAAAATTTCTCCAGCCGAAGGAACAAGGCCATATGCGGATTATGTGATGCATTTAGTCATAAATTGCATATTGCACGTCACGCATTGCATCATCCTCATTTACATGAGTTATGAAACTGATTTTATTTCAAAGAAATTCCGGAACATTCTTTTAAAGAAAAAATTCAGTTTTGAAAAGAACGACTCCTATTGGTACCATTGATTTCTAGCCAGCATAACCCGCTCCAGATCCGAGGTTAATTGATCTGACGATGATTATGACCGTACAAGCCCGGAGAAAATAGACCTGATTATGTTGATCATGACTGTTCAGGCCCGGAGAGAATAGACCTGATAGTGATGATTTATGACCGTATAGGTCTGGAGAGAATACACCTGATGACGATGATTGATTGTATGACCGTTTTCAGATCCGGACATCCGCCTCAAATCTGGATATAATAGATCTGAATACTCCCTTCTCTCGTTTTATTGACGATGATGTTTTTGAAAGAAAGAATGAAAGAACTTATCTTCATTTTTTTCATGATGCATCACATGTGCATACTCATACATGCTGCATTTCATGACTAGTTAAATGATTGATGTACTATTACTCAGGCTATGATGTTATGGTTTATTGTCTCCTAAATTATGATCTTAATGTGATTTCTAGTCTCTTAAGTTATGATCTTATGTCCTCACGGATGATGGATTGAAAGTCAGGTATGTTGTGAATCCAAACTTTTTGGGAGTTTAGTTCTTGCGTATACTTTCCATTTAATTCATGATTATTTATGGTATACTTTCTAGTGACTTTGTCACTCACCCCATTATTTTTCCCAGAGCCTGCAGGAAATAGGATAGAATGGATCAATGACGAGCTTAGGGTTCCCTATCCATAGACGCGCAAGAGAAGGACAGCTTAAGGACTTTGTCATGGTGGTTATGTTTGAGGGACTCATGATGAAACTTTAATTTCAGATTTCTCTTGATATTTTGTGGACGTGGTTGTAAATGTTGGGATGGATGTTTGGCATGTTTTTATTTAAAATTTTTTATTCTGCCTCAATTTTTTCTTACCGGTTGACGTGTAAGTAGAAAAGTCTATACATTTCATCATGGACTATGATATGATGAGGATTTACGCCTGGTACTCTCCGTAGTGAAGTACAGCGGGCGCACCGTATCCGGATAGGCCTGGGTACGGGGCGCCACATGCCATATTCAATCACGAAATTGCTTTATGATTGTTGGAAAATTGTAGAGAATATTGGCAACATAAAAATATAAAACAGCCGAGACGTGACGGATTGTCACTGTCCTTAAAGCAATTTTGCCTATACCGAAGAGCAAGGTATACTTCTAGCAAATGCTTCCCAGGATATAACGGTTTACTTCCTTTCTATTGCTCTTAGAAAGAAAGTATTGAACTTGTTTAGTAAAAGAGAATGATAGTGAAGGATAGAAGAAGAATGATGCAGAATGTTTCACAAGAATTGAAGAGTTTTTCAAGTGTTTTTCATGTATATCTTAAAGATAGCAAAGCCTACTATTTATAGGCTTTGAGTTCACAAACTACAAGTTCAAAAGACCCTTTTTCTGCATATTTTCCCAATTGGATCGGTTATGGACGTTCAATATGAAAAGAGATGTCATTTGGTGCATGAGTTGCATCTTTTATGAATAGTCGGGGCACTTTAGGCGCCTCATGTCACTTCGATCGCCTACGTCAAGCGCCTCATGTGACATCATATAGGCGTTCGAAGTGACATCGAACGCCTATACAAGGCGTTCGAAGTGTTCTGGAAATGTTCCAGAACACTTTGAACGCCTACATTAGGCCCTTCAAGTGTTATTGAAATGTTCCAGAACACTTAGAACGCATACATTAGGCGCTTAATGTGTTTGGAACACCCCCATTTCCTTCCATTGTTCATAAAACACTCCAAACTTCATCCAATCTCCTATCAATAGGTCACATAACACTATAAAAGGTTAGATCACAAGATTTAAAGTACTTTTAAGTACTTTTCCAACACGGATCTACTATTCCATTTGGTTGCTGTTCCCCCTGCTACAAAATAATACAACGTAGTTTTGCTATAAAATAAAAAAAAAATTATTTTGCTATTTTCAGCGGTCGACAAAAGGTAACACAATAACCTGAACCCATAGACGAAGGGCTGGGAATCATAATCTCCGGCCTCTCCATCTTTCCCGGTGTCTCAGCCATCTGTTTCGATGCAACATTCGAACATGATTGAGGAAAATACTTTTTCTGTATATTCAACTGGTATGGTTTACACCTCATATATACACTTACAGCGATACATTTACAAGGAAGTAAATAAAATTTCCTGAAATCACTCCTAATTACACCACCTATCAAATATACGATCAACTCTGCATCTATGCCTATAATCCCTAAATTAGCGTAAGCATAATTACTATTACATGGTAACTTACTAACACTCCCCCTCAAGTTGAATAGTAGGATCACTAATATTCAACTTGACCAGCGATTTTCAAACACTTGAACCCTCACTGCCTTGGTTAGCATGTTAGCTAACTGATCTTCCGGGCGTACGAACGGCAGTTCCACTAGTTCTCTTTCGAGCTTTTCTTTGATGAAACTACATGTTTGGTTCGATCATGTTAGACCGGATTTGCTGAGATACTGATCGAGGCTTTATTATCATATTTTAATTTCATCGGACACCTTACTTGAAACCCCAGCTCAGTCATTAACTTTTGTAACCATAACACTTCCGTTATGTCCTTTACTATAACTGGAAACTCAGTCTCTGCACTTGACAACGAGACAACCTTTTGTTTCTCACTTTTCCATGTAACCACGTTTCCTCCAACCAATGCAAAGTAGCCCGACATAGACCTTCGGTCACTTTGACTGCAGCCCAGTCAGCATCAGTGTATGCTTGTATATTCAGATGCCCATGGTTCTGAAATTTTAACCCTCGTCCTGGAGTACCTTTCATATATCGGAGGATTCTCATAACGGCATCAAGGTGATGCTTCTGAGGATTATGCAAGAACTGACTCACTACACTTACAGGGTATGCTATGTTTGGTCTGGTATGAGACAGATAAATTAGCTTTCCTACTAGCCTATGATACTGATTTTTGTTTGTGCTGGGTGCTCTTTTCTTAATTGCTAGCTTGTGATTCATAATCATCGGTATAGCAGCCGGTTAAATAAATCCAAGATGTACTTTTTTCTGGGCGATATAAATGCCATATGATGATCGTAATACCTCGATTTCCAGAAAATACTTCAGTCATCCCAAGTCCTTCATTTCAAACCTAGTGAATAAGTATCCTCGGAGTCTGGCAATTTCTTCGTTGTCATTTCCTGTGATAATCATGTCATCAACATAAATAATTAGGCACGTTACCAGATCTCCCTTTCGTTTGATAAACAGAGTATGATTTACATTGCTCTGTTGATACCCATCTTGTTTCATTACAGCAGTAAACCGGCCAAACCACGCACAAGGAGGCTGCTTGAGTCCATATAATGCCTTCTGCAGTCTTCACACTTTGCTGTCGCGAAACTCCGTTGAGAAACCCGAGAGAGGATCCATATATACTTCTTCTACTAGGTCTCCGTGTAAAAACGCATTTTTAACATCAAACTAATGCAGTGGCCAGTCTTTGGTGGCTGCGATTGAGAGTAACACCCTGATTGTATCAATCCTTGCCACGGGAGAGAGTCTCAGAGTAATCAATTCCGTAGGTTTGTGTGTATCCTTTGGCAACAAGTCTAGCTTTTCGTCTCTCAATGCTTCCGTCTACTTTGTATTTTATGGTGAAAACCCACCTGTATCCTACTACCTTTTTTCCTGAAGGAAGAATGCATTTTTCCCATGTCTTATTCTTTTCCAGCGAATCCATTTTAGTGTCCATGGCAGTTTTCCATTCTGGTCGGTGGGATGCTTCTTCCGCTGTTTGATGTATCACTTCTGATCACAAGGAGGCAAATAATACTTTCGCACTTTCAGAGACACTTCCCCCGGTTGAGTGAAGCGGATACTTAGAGCCTGTTGCCACCTTGGTAGGTGAATACATGTTTGGTGTCACCCCTCGGTTTCCCCTGGGTGGCAATACCCAAACTGGTTCCTGCATAACATTGTTAGAGTCCTCTTCCATAATATCAGTATTAGTCTCGGACATAGGATAATCATGAATTACAGATGTAGGTTCAATGGTAAGTAAATCAGTTATATTAGTGTTACCGACTGTTTGTTGAGGAGGGGTATCCATAGAAGGCCCATCACTGATTGGTACCGGAGAAGTGACTTTTATGTCTGTTGACCTAGTGGTACTGTCAGCGTCACCTACTTGCCCTGTTGGTTTAGTCAATCCCAGAAGCCATGCTAGGGAACCATTGGTTAAGGACTCCCCCTGTTCTAGAGTATGGGTTTGGTAATAGTATTCGGTTTCCACAAAGACACAATTTATAGTAACAATAATCTTCCAGGTCTGAGGATTGTAACAACGATAACCCTTTTGTATTGAAGCGTAACCGACAAAGACACACTTTTCAGCTCAAGGTTCTAGTTTATTACGGTGAGCCCGTGTAACATGTGTATAGAAAGTACATCCAAACACTTTAGGAGGTAAAGTCTCAATAAACGGGAATATTTTGTATAGAGAGGGTTTAAATGGGAGTCTTATGGTGGAGGATAGAAGTTGGAAGGCGATTTATAAGATATGCGGCAGTGAGGGCTGCCTCGGGCCAAAAACTCGGGGGGACATTCAGCTCATACATCATAGCATGGGTCATTTCAAGTATAGTATGATTTTTTCTTTTGGCCACACTATTTTGTTTAGGTGTGCCGGGACATGAGGTTTGATGGACTAATTCGGTGTCTCGAAAAAATTGTTGTAACCCGCCATCGATGTATTCTCCCCCATTATCAGATCGAAGGATTTTGATAGATTTGTGATATTGATGCTGGATCATGTTATAGAATTCAATAAAACGAGAAGTAACCTCAGATTTGTGTTTAAGAAGATATATCCATGTCATACGAGAATAATCATCCACAAAAATAACAAAATATTGGAAACCAAGGGGTGTAGTGACTAGAGATGGTCCCCAAACATCAGAATGAACTAGATCAAACATATTACTAACACGTGTATGGTTTGAGCGATAAGTCGCCCCGGTTCGTTTGTCCCGAAGGCAAGTATTACATGTAAAAAGAGACGAAGATACATTATTGGGAAATAAGTCTGAAAATAATTTCTGAATATAAGTGAAAGAGGTATGCCCTAACCACCGGTGCCATAGCCATAACCGACGGGAGATCAAACCGGTGGCAAGATTGGACCTGTTATGCCCTGCACACTCCGTAAAATAAATAAAGGATAAACGGAAATTAAATAGGGTAAGGACAATTTTTTTTTATAAAAACTTTTATTTACGAATGCCCTCATTTGGTGGAGGGAAAACACCATTACAATCTGTCCACCCTATGTATATTTCCCTAAATGCCTTAAGGCCATGTATACTCTGCTATCCTTCATTTCATACCTTTTACACACTCTTTTATAAGAATCTCATTTTTGTTGAAGATCTTCATGGATATACCCATGTCCACACATTGTTGCGAGTTTGACCTGGACTTCTTCACGCCACGCCATTCACTTACATACGCTCTTATCACTGTTTTAGCTTCCAACATCAGCCCCTCTGGCCTACGTTGTTTGGCTTCAAAACAACGTGCATTCCTCTCTCTCCATATCATATAGATCATCACCGACATTCCTAGTAGGAAGATCTCTTTATGTAGCGTGCTCCTCCATGGCTTCGGTCTTTCCCTCATCCATTCCCCCGTCTCATCCATTGTTCAGGTGCTGCTCTGTGGCCACAGAATGACATTACATCCCTCCACACCTCCCTTGCGTATGAGCATGTGAAAAATAAGTGCTCATTTGTTTCTGCCTGATTCTTGCATAAGTAGCACTTGTCTTCCTGTACCACTCCCCATTATGTCAACCGATCGAGGGTTGGTAGTCTGCCCCAGAACGCCAGCCATGATATGAACGCGTATCGCGGTATATGCCTCTTCCACCATACATACTCTTTCCATTCGACATCTTGACTGCTTACCCCCATTGATTCCACTGCACTTTGCAAGCTAAAATCTCCTGTTCTCCCCGGTATCCATTGCAGTTTATCCTCATCATCTGTTAGGCCCGGGGGTGGCCCGATTCTCTCCCCAATTTCTCTGCACTGGCCATCCATGCGTTGCAATTCCCATTTCCACTTACCATCAATGATCAGGTCCGCTATCCTTGTGTCCCCTTTGATGTGCAGCCGTTTTTGAAAGTATTGCATGCCATCCAGATTCTGTAATATTCCAACATCATTCCATCTGGAGGAGAGGAAAGGACAATTAATAATAATGAATTAAGAATTTAGTATGAGAATTAATTAGAATTTATGGAGAGGATTAAATATAGAATTAAGTGGCATCTAAATTTAGAATTAAATATTAGAATTTAATCCTTTAAGATAAATGAAATAATAGGATATAATTTAGAAACTCAAATTCCACCCTTTCCCATATCAAAAACTGACTGAACGTCAGTTTCTCCTCATTCATAAAGAAACTGACGTCCACTCTTTCTCCCCCTATTGGCGATTTTCCTCTCCCCACCTTAGGCGGTTTTTCTCCTTTGCAACCCTAGGGAAGATTCTTCAAAATCTTCAATCCAATTTTCTTCCGTTCTTCGACTATTCTTCGAGTAATCACAGGCAAGTAATCTACTTATGAGTTCCTACATTTTGCGAAAGAAAAAGGCCTTATTTTTATATCAAAATCAGATCACCATGCAGTAGTTTCTTTCCATGAACCTATATGTGACTTATGTGTTTTTGTTTTGAGATTTGGCCATTATATGTTGAAAAATCGTTCGTTGTCGTTGTTGTTTATGTGAGATCATGTAAATCTCAATCCCATGAACCCTATTTTGTGCTATTTTCGGTTGGAGGGAGAAGAGGGTGAAAAAGGTGAGCTTTTGGGGTTGGTTTTGATAAAGATCTGAGTTTTAGGATTGAATCCTTGTTTGGTACGTTAAGGTGTTGTTTTTAGTGGATTAAGGATGGATTGATAGTGAGGATTAGGCTTGAAATGGTTGAAAGGGAGTTGGAAAACGTTTGGGTTGAGATCTGCAGTTTCAGCAGAAATTCGCAGAGGGAATTCTGGGAAAAACGGTGACATCGATTGATCGATGTAGGAGTTCGAAGTACATCGATCGATCGATGTCTGACGGGTGAGAGATTGATGTGTCTCAGTAGTACGTAGATCGATCGATGTATAAGGGGGTGAGAGTTCGATGCTCTCTGATGAACTTCGATCGATCGATGTGAGGGTTCGAAGTCACTTTGATCGATCGATGTATAAAGGGGTGAGAGATCGATGTTCTCTGATGGACATCGATCGATCGATGTGAGGGTATGAAGTCACATCGATCGATCAATGTGAGGGTATGATGTTAACCAGTTTTGTGGGAAAATAAGGGAAGAAAGAGGGAAGCTAGGGGATCCTTTGGGTGACCTTAGGGACTTCTTAGGACCTGATTGAGGTTAGTCTAAGTCTTGGGAACATGACTTAAGATGGCGAATCAACAGTGGAGACTTCATAGGGTATTTGAATCGGACTTCAACGTGAATGACCTAAAGGGTTAGGAATGAACGTATGAGGCTCTACAGAGTTCAAAACAAAAAGGAATGTGAGGCTTCCTACATTATCATTTGGGTTCTAGAATGAATGTTTAGGTGATGTTGACTTGTCGGAAAGAATATGCTCGAGTGTGTGAATGAGGTGAGTCACGAATGATTGATTGACATTTGAATGTGAATGAATGATGAGAAATCGTGCATTCTTGCATCATGGCACTTGCATTTGCATAATGTTTTTGATAAAAGCTACGTTTCGGCACAGGGTATAAAGTTTGCGAAATGAGCTATGATGCGTTACATGGTATAAAGACAAGTTGTAACCATCACAGGGTATGAAGTGAGCTGTAATGTGTCACAGGGTATAAAGACAAGCTGTGGCACATTACAAGGTATAAGGTTGAGCTGTGGTGCGTCACAGGGTATAAAGACAAGCTGTGGCCCACCACAGGGTATAAATTTATGTGACCGGACATTGTGACATGCATTGCACGGTTTTGAAAAGAATGGCATAAGCATTTGTGATTGTGTAGTGTAGTGCATATTTTGTCATGCAACACGTGCGCCGTTATGGTACGATTGAATTGAGATTGAATTTTTATTGAGTTGTTAAATGCTTATTCATTATTGTTCTTATTCTATTGTGCTTTAAATCTACATTCTTGAAAGTATACAAGACATGTGCCCCATCATCCCTTTATTTAAATATTACTCATGTCTTGCCATGTGTTGATCTCGTATGTCTTATAAGCGGGTTATTTGCTAGCGTTTTTCGCTAAGGGTACTACCTTTGTGACGCAGGTGAGCCTGAGTACGATATGATCTTCATAGAGGATGACTGCGATTGGGCTGAATGGGATGCTTAGAGCATGTTGGGAACTGTCCTAGACTGTCTTTCAATATTCCAGCTTTCTTTTCATTTATTTGAGGACTTAGATGGCTGCGTCTATCATCAATCCTGGATGGTTATATTATCTTTCGATGTACATATTTGATGGCTTAGAATTATTTTACATGTGTTTCTGCGCTTATTTCTCTTACGTCGTTGATGATGTGTGAATGAGAGATGAGATGTCTTATAGTCTTCTCAGTGAGCTACGACGGGTGCATCGGTTTAGATCCGCTGTCCGGGTCAGGGCGCTACAGGTGGTATCAGAGCCTAGGCTTCAGATCTACCTTGGAGACCTAGGTTATGTCATGTAGAGTCTTAAGCTATGATTTTGACCTTAAGTTAATCTATAGGTCTAAGTATATGATCTTAGATATAAGTTTGATTGGGATGGGTGTGTGCGAGCGTGATAAAATTTAATCAATCATTGTTATTTTATTTTAGTTTACGAGTTTTGTCCTGTACAACGCATAAGGGCTTTTAGTATTATCTTTAGAATGACTGAATGCTAATAAGCGTGATCTTGCAGACAATGCCTCCTAGAAGAGATCATCAGGGAAACGGTGGCAACGGGAACGATCACCCTCCACCACCGCAGATGATAGTACCTCAAGAACTGATGGACGCTATCACAGTGATAGCTCAAGGGGTTGCTCTACAACAGCAGCAACAACATCAACCTCCCCCTCCACCACCTCCTCAGCACGGTATCAGGTATTACATTGGGGAGATGCGAAAGATGCATGCCCCAACATTTGAGGGGACCACAGATCCAGAAGTAGCCTGATTTTAGCTGGATGAGGTGGAGAAATGCTTCAGGCTGGTGCAAGTGCCTGAGGAACTGAAAGTGGATGTGGCCACGCCCTTATTGAGTGGCCGAGCGAATGCTTGGTGGAGTGGAATTTTGCCAAAGATGACTCCATCCCTATTCTGCGGAGACAATTCGTACAGGCCTACAAGAATTACTATGTGCCTGAAACTGCCATTTTCGAGAAGATGAGGCAGTTTGATAAATTTGAACAAGGGAGGATGTCCATTTCCAACTATGCTGATAGATTCCATGCCTTGGGAAAATTCACCCCCATGGTGTTGGAAAACAATAGAATGAAGATGCTTAAATTCGAAGAAGGTTTGAACCCCCGCATACGGACGGCTATAGCGAGGTCTAGTTTGAAGACATTTGAAGAGATGCTGAATGCTTGCTACCAGGTAGAGAGTGACATGTGCCGGTCACAGCCTAGAGAGGCTCGTGACGAAACTAGCAAGAGGCCCAGGGATGATAGAAGTGGAGGTAAACCCAGACGTTGGGTCAAGATTCCAAGAAAGAGCCAGACGGGACAGATTCAGAGGGCTTCGCAGCTGAATCAGCATGACCGTCAAACTCCTGGAGCATGCCTGCATTGTCAGAAAAATCAGTGTAGGAGAATGTTGGAAGAAAACCGGAGCGTGCTTCAAGTGTGGGAAGACAGGTCATAGAATAAAGGATCGCCCCAAGTGGAAACAAAAGCCACAGGGAGAAGCAGGGCTGGCACAGCAGCAAAGGGGCAGGCCCAACGCGAGAGTGCATGTCATGACTGACGCTGAGGTGCAAGAGAGTACCGATGTTGTGACAGGTACGATTTAAGTTAAATCTTAGTTGTTTAAGTTTAATTTCGTTAAGTTGAAATTTTAGTAGCCTAAGCTGAAACTGATCGAGTTTTATATGAAAACTTTATGTGTTTCACTCTTTGTGTTTAGGTACGATTCTAGTTAATAAACTGCATGCGAATGTGTTGTTTGATATTGGAGCGAGTCACTCGTTCATATCCAAGAGGTTCTTCAAAGGACTCAACTGTCTACCCGAATGGCTTGACAACCCCTTTAGGGTGCAGGCAGCCGGTGAACAAGTATTGATTTCACATCACCAATATAAGGACTGTGAGTTGGAGTTGAACGGGAAAGTGTTCCCCGTTACATTGATCCCAATTACGATGAAAGATTTTGATGTGATATTGGGCATGGATTGGCTGACCAAGAATCATGCCACTATTGATTGTAAACTTAAGCAAGTGACCGTTAAGGACCCTGAGATGAATGAAATAACGGTACAAGGAAATATCAAGCTAACCAAAGCCCCAAAGAAAATATACCTGACGGCGATTAAGGCTTTCAAGGCTTTGAAAAAGGGACAGAGGGACTTATGGTATATGCGTTGGACGCGAAGCAAGAAGTTCCCTCCATAGATCAAATTCCGGTAATCAATGAATTCAAGGATGTATTTCCGGATGATTTACCGGAGTTCCGCCATCGAGAGAAGTGGAGTTCGAAATCAATTTGATTCCAAGAGCCAAACCTATATCCAAGACACCTTACAGAATGGCTCTAGCTGAACTTAAGGAGCTAAAGGGACAACTTCAAGAGCTATTAGATAAGAAGCTGATTCGTCCCAGTGTATCACCTTGGGGAGCTCCAGTATTGTTTGTGAAGAAGAAAGATGGCAGCTTGCGGTTGTGTATTGATTACCAAGAGTTGAATAAAATTACTATCAAGAACAAATATCATCTGCCAAGGATTGAGGATTTATTTGACCAACTAAAGGGAGCCCGATGGTTTTCAAAGATTGACCTTCACCAGGGGTATCATCAGCTGCTTGTGAAAGCAGGAGACGTACCTAAAACAGCTTTTCGGACTCGATACGGGCATTATGAATTTTTGGTGATGCCTTTTGGATTAACTAATGCCGCAGCAGCCTTTATGGATTTGATGAACACCGTATCCCAAGAACAGTTGGACCAATTCGTAGTGGTGTTCATTGATGACATTTTGGTCTACTCCCCCGATGAGCAAGCTCATGCGGAACATTTGAGGGTGGTGTTGGAAATTTTGAGGCAACAAAAGCTTTATGCCAAGTTCAGCAAGTGTGAATTCTGGCTAAGAAGTGTATCCTTTCTCGGTCATGTGATTTCGGAGGATGGGATCTCTGTGGATCCTAAGAAGATAGAAGCCATTACTAAATGGCCAAGTCCTACAAACGTGACTGAAGTAAGAAGCTTCCTAGGCTTGGCAGGCTACTATAGGAAGTTTGTTGAAGGATTTTCTACAATAGCAGTTCCATTGAGTCGTCTTACGCAGAAGAAGACTAAGCTTGAATGGACTGCTGAATGCGAGCAGAGCTTTTCTGAGCTCAAGAAGAGATTAACCACAGCCCCGGTGTTGGCACAACCCTCCGGCACCGACGGTTTTGTGATCTATAATGATGCGTCGAAGAAAGGACTAGGTATGTACATCATTCCAACTAATGCATTGTATATACATATACCAGTCTTAAACTATCTTTCTGTTTATAGGTTGTGTCTTGATGCAAAATGGACGAGTTATTTCGTACGTGTCAAGGCAGTTGAAACCATATGAGCAGAATTACCCGACGCATAACCTAGAACTCGCGGCTGTAGTGTTTGCCCTTAAGATTTGGAGACACTACTTATATGGAGAAAAGTGTGCCGTGTTCACTGACCACAAGAGCTTAAAATATTTATTCTTGCAGAAGGAGCTTAACATGAGACAAAGGAGATGGTTGGAATTACTTAAAGATTATAACTTAACCATCAACTATCATCCGGGTAAAGCAAATAGAGTGGCAGATGCGTTGAGCCAAAAATCTAGCCACGCAAGACAGTCTCCTTTAGAGTGCGAGATCGAAGAGTTAAGTCTGGATGTTATAGACTCAGTGGCAAATGCTCTTACTGCTCTGTCTATCAGTCCGGACTTGATAGACAGAATTAAAGGAGCACAGTATGATGACACAGAACTGAGTGAAATCTGCGACAAATTGTCTACGGGACCATTAAAAGATTTCCAGTTGAGGGAAGATGGAAGTCTATGGTTCCAGAATCTGTTATGTGTGCCGGACAATGATGAGCTTCGAAAGGAGTTGCTACGCAAAGCTCATAACTCAAGGCTATCCATTCATCCCGGAAGCACGAAAATGTACAAGGACCTCAAAAGAAATTATTGGTGGATAGGGATGAAAAGAACTATCGCGGAGTATGTTGAAAGGTGCTTAATATGTCAACAAGTCAAAGCAGAACATCAACGACCTGGTGGTTTGATGATGCCTCTAGAGATTCCAGAATGGAAGTGGGAGCATGTGACTATGGACTTCATGATGGGATTTCCCAAAACCAGAAGTGGGAATGAGATGATTTGGTGATTGTCGATCGTTTGACAAAGACAGCCCATTTTATAGCTATGCCACATGGTACTTCTTATGAGAAATTGTCCAACATATATGTGGACAACACTGTGAGCTTACATGGAGTCCCCGTCAGTATTGTATCGGACCGTGATCCCAAGTTCACTTCTAAGTTCTGGAGGGCATTTCAGAAAGAGATGGGTACCGAGCTAAGAATGAGTACCGCCTATCATCCTCAAACTGATGGGCAGTTTGAGAGGACCATTCAAACCTTGGAGGACATGCTAAGAGCATGCACTTTGGATATTAAAGGAAACTGGGATAGCATGCTAAAGCTGATGGAGTTCTCATACAACAACAGCTATCACAGTACAATTGGCATGGCACCCGAACCCGAGTTGATTGAGCAAACGATTGAGAAAGTTAAGATCATAAGAGAGAGACTAAGGGTGGCACAAGATCGCAGTAAGAGTTGGGCCGATATAAAAAGATGACCATTGGAGTTTGAAGAAGGCCAAAAGGTTTATCTACGAGTCTCACCTACTAAAGGAATTGCGAGATTTGGGATGAAAGGTAAGCTAAGCCCTCGATATATTGGTCCATACGAGGTGCTTGGTAAAGTTGGTGAAAGAGCATATCGATTAGCCTTGCCTCCGAGCTTGTCACAAGTCCATAACGTATTTCATGGGTCTCAACTGAGGAAATACGTATCGGACCCAAGCCATGTCCTTGAGGCTCAACCTTTGGATGTCAGGGAGGATGTCACTAATGAAGAACATCCAGTGAAGATTGTGGATATGAAAGACCAAGTTCTGCGCAAGCGCGTGATTCCGTATGTCAAAGTTCAGTGGAGTAACCATACGGAGCGTGAAGCCACGTGGGAGCTTGAGGAGAAAATGAAGGAGCTCTATCCACACCTCTTCCAATAAGGTACGTCAGTTTCGAGGACGAAACTTTTTGTAAGGGGGGTAGAATGTTATGCCCCGCACCCTCCATAAAATAAATAAAGGATAAACGGAAATTAAATAGGGTAAGGACAATTAATAATAATGAATTAAGAATTTAGTATGAGAATTAATTAGAATTTATGGAGAGGATTAAATATAGAATTAAGTGGCATCTAAATTTAGAATTAAATATTAGAATTTAATCCTTTAAGATAAATGAAATAATAGGATATAATTTAGAAACTCAAATTCCACCCTTTCCCATATCAAAAACTGACTGAATGTCAGTTTCTCTTCATTCATAAAGAAACTAACGTCCACTCTTTCTCCCCCTATTGGCGATTTTCCTCTCCCCACCTTAGGTGGTTTTTCTCCTTTGCAGCCCTAGGGAAGATTCTATAAGATCTTCAATCCAATCTTCTTCCGTTCTTCGATTATTCTTTGAGTAATCACAGGCAAGTAATCTACTTATGAGTTCCTACGTTTTGCGAAAGAAAAAGGCCTTATTTTTATATCAAAATTGGATCACTATGCAGTAGTTTCTTTCCGTGAATCTATATGTGACTTATGTGTTTTGGTTTTGAGATTTGGCCATTATATGTTGAAAAATCGTTCGTTGTCGTTGTTATTTATGTGAGATCATGTAAATCCCAATCCCACGAACCCTATTTTGTGCTATTTTCGGTTGGAGGGAGAAGAGGGTGAAAAAGGTGAGCTTTTGGGGTTGGTTTTGATAAAGATCTGAGTTTTAGGATTGAATCCTTGTTTGGTACATTAAGGTGTTGTTTTTAGTGGATTAAGGATGGATTGATAGTGAGGATTAGGCTTGGAATGGTTGGAAGAGAGTTGGAAAACTTTTGGGTTGAGATCTGCAGTTTCTGCAGAAATTCGTAGAGGGAATTCTGGAAAAAATGGTTACATCGATCGATCGATGTCAGAGTTCAAAGTACATCGATCAATCGATGTCTGACGGGTGAGAGATTGATGTGTCTCAGTAGTACGTAGATCGATCGATGTATAAGGGGGTGAGAGTTCGATGCTCTCTGATGAACTTCGATCGATCGATGTATAAAGGGGTGAGAGATCGATGTTCTCTGATGGACATCGATCGATCGATGTGAGGGTATGAAGTCACATCGATCGATCAATGTGAGGGTATGATGTCAACCAGTTTTGTGGGAAAATAAGGGAAGAAAGAGGGAAGCTAGGGGATCCTTTGGGTGACCTTAGGGACTTCTTAGGACCTGATTGAGGTTAGTCTAAGTCTTGGGAACATGACTTAAGATGGTGAATCAACGGTGGAGACTTCATAGGGTATTTGAATCGGACTTCAACGTGAATGACCTTAGGGGTTAGGACTGAACATATGAGGCTCTACAGAGTTCAAAAAAAAGAATGTGAGGGTTCCTACATTATCCTTTGGGTTCTAGAATGAATGTTTAGGTGATGTTGACTTGTCAGAAAGAATAAGCTCGAGTGTGTGAATGAGGTGAGTCTCGAATGATTGATTGACATTTGAATGTGAATGAATGATGAGAAGTCATGCATCCTTGCATCATGGAACTTGTATTTGCATAATGTTTTTGATAAGAGCTGTGCTTCGGCAAAGGGAATAAAGTTTGTGAAATGAGCTGTGATGCGTTACAGGGTATAAAGACAAGCTATAACTATCACAGGGTATAAAGTGAGCTGTAATGTGTCACAGGGTATAAAGACAAGCTGTGGCACATTACAGGGTATAAAGTTGAGCTGTGGTGCATCACAGGGTATAAAGACAAGCTGTGGCCACCACAGGATATAAAGTTATGTGACCGGACATTGTGACATGCATTGCACGGTTTTGAAAAGAATGGCATAAGCATTTGTGATTGTGTAGTGTAGTGCATATTTTGTCATGCATCACGTGCGTCGTTATGGTACGATTGAATTGAGATTGAATTGTTATTGAGTTGTTAAATGCTTAGTCATTATTGTTCTTATTCTATTGTGCTGTAAATCTACATTCTTGATAGTATAGAAGACATGTGCCCCATCATCCCTTGATTTAAATATTACTCATGTCTTGCCATGTGTTGATCCCGTATGTCTTATAAGTGGGTTACTTGCTAGCATTTTTCGCTAAGGGTACTACCTTTGTGACGCAGGTGAGCCTGAGTACGATATGATCTTCATAGAGGATGACTGCGAGTGGGCTGAATGGGATGCTTAGAGCATGTTGGGAACTGTCCTAGACTGTCTTTCAATATTCCAGCTTTCTTTTCATTTATTTGAGGACTTAGATGGCTGCGTCCATCATCAATCCTGGATGGTTATATTATCTTTCGATGTATAGATTTGATGGCTTAGAATTATTTTACATGTGTTTATGCGCTTATTTCTCTTACGTCATTGATGATGTGTATTCGAGAGATGAGACGTCTTGTAGTCTTCTCAGTAAGCTACAACGGGTGCACCGGTTCGGATCCGCTGTCCGGGTCAGGGCGCTACAGGACCGGTCCTGTCGCGCCACGATATCAACATAGTACAGTCCTCCTCTTTCAGTACCACGTCTAATAATTGCATTCGTATGAATATCCTGCACCAAACAAAAAGACGGATACATAAGTACAACACAGTTGAGGGTTTTAGTGAGTTGGCTAATCGATAAGAGTTTGTTTGACAAGGATGGGACATATAAGCAATTGGAGAGATTTATATGAGGTGTAATAAAGATAGTCCCACCCCCGGATATGGGTACAAGTTGACCATTAGCTGTTTCAATGGAGTTTTTCTGTGGCTGGGTAAAGGTCGTAAAATCAATCGCATGTCATAGTGTCCGTCGCACCACAATCAAAAATCCATTGGGGTGATTGTAGTGTGTTTTGGGAAGCAATACAAGCTAATGGCATAATTGTGGTGTTTTGAGTATCTTGTGGACTTATATGTGCAGTTGGAGGATTTTGAGGGACTGAAGTCGTAATTTTCTGAACTGAGGGGGGCGGTTTTGGGTTTGCTGGAGATTTAGAGGGCCTATCTGGTATTGCTGATACTTGGAGGGGCTTGTCCGAAATTCCTGAAACTGAGAGGGACTCATTAACAATAATATGTAAAACGGGGGTATAGAAGTAAATTGGGGGGTATTAAAAAGGGTAAGGGGGCTAGGGTTTTCACCAGCCCCCTTTCTACCTCCTTGGTTGCAGCTGGCTTCTGGGATCTTCAATTCTGAAGTCTTCGATTGAAAAATCTCCTCTTCTCCGACTCCATTCTTATGGTTGCCGTCCCTTTCTTGTTGACCATAGGCTCTGGTGATGGCAGCTTTCCCTTTATCCTGTTGTTTCAGTGCAGCTTTGTGCGTTTCCCATCAGTCTGGAAACCCATAGAGCTTGAAACATTGCTCCACCATGTGTCTTTGTTGCCCGCAATGACTGCAAACTAGGTGGTTTTTCTCCTCTCAGGATGATGGATTCCCTGACTGAGAGGGTGGTGTTTTGCGTCCCTCTAGCTTTCGGTTTTAAGGGGGTTTGGTGTTATCCCCTTGTCCCTTTCCACGGTGGACAGATCCCTTGATGGCCAATCCATAACCCACTCCTAGTGATGTATCAACTGAGGGATAATGATTCAACAAAACTTCATCCCTAACATCTGACCTTCTTATCTCGTTGTATGCCACCTCTGCGGATGTCATGTGATCCCTTTTTAACAGATCTCTCTTGAGAGATGAGTACTTGTCACTTACTGCTGTGAGTAGTTGATATAATCGATGTTCCTGCATTCTTCGGTTGAACACACTGATATCCTTCTCACATTCCATAGGATTTCGCTCCTTAATATCGATGAGCATCCATAAGTCCTGCAACTTGCGCCAGCATTCGTCAAGAGGCTGGCCCCCTTGTCTGATAGAGTTGGCCTGTCGGTGGAGGTCAAAAATCTGAATATTGTCACTGCCTGACCCATATGTGATGGCCTGACCATCCCATAATCCTTTCGCCCTTGGGTATCTTGATGCGTTGTTGACTAAGTTGTCTTCAATATTATCGATCAACCAAGTAAATACTAGCTGATCTTTTTGTTCCCATTTGGGATAACCAGGATCCATCAGGGCTGGGATTGTGGATGCCCATGTTATGTGGGAACTTATCCCTCTGCCCAACAATGCACGTTTCATCAGGTTACACCACAGAGGGTAGTTGTTGCTGTTCAATTTTACTTTGATTATCAAATTGTCCATCTTGGGTACTGGTGGACTTGGATTCATTTTACTTTGCAGGAAAAGAGAAAATTGCTCACTGAAGTCAAAACCTTCGGGCAAGGTAATTGTATGTTTTGATATTTTTGGAACAGATTCGGCACTTGTTGACATCGTTGTGGGCTGTTTTGCAAATTTTTCTGATATGAGCAGAATACTATTTTATGGGTACGTTTGGGTCAAGAGAACGAGGCAGGTATGTTGGCGATGATGTGTTTACTGAGCCAGAAAATATATGGTTTGGATATGGCAAAGGGTTGAGGAAGGTATAATGGCAATGATCAAGAAATTTTTGAGCCAAATATGATCATACAGAAAACAGTTTAGTGGATCGAGTGTGCTCTGATACCATGTTACGATGCAGCATTCGAACACGATTGAGGAAAATACTTTTTCTTGTATATTCAACTGGTATTGTTTACACCTACACTTACAACGGTACATTTACAAGGAAGTAAATTAAAATTTCTTAAAATCACTCCTAATCACACTACCTATCAAATATACGATCAACTCTGCATATATGCCTGTAATCCCTAAATTAGCGTAAGCATAATTACAATTACATGGTAACTTTCTAACACCACCTGTAGCGCTCCGCTCCCGAGCTCCATCCTCGGTGACAGTGCACGCGCCGTATCTCACTAAGGAGAATACAAAGTGTCACATCAACCTGTTACACGTCAATGCTGACATAGAAAATTTTTCTTTCCTTTCTGCGGAAACGATAAATCACAACACTAATTTGAATCTAACGAACTTCACGAAAATAACGACATTATTACTAGGCTGACCAGACCTTACAAGTCAAAGTCAAATGTCTAAGTTTAAAAAAAAAATCTGAAATTGTTTTCAAAGTAATGCTGAAAAATAAAATGTCTATGTCAACCCTCAGAATATCATAACCCATCCATCTCCATGGTCGCTGCAATCGTAGCTACGAGTCACTCAGCCCATTCCACGGTATCAGATCAATCCTCAACGAAGATATAGTCATACTCCGTCTCGGCTTCACCTGGAATAGTAGGGGGTGAGTGATGGTAATCACCCAGTAGGTGCCTCTCAAAACAATACAAAACTTACATACCCAAAAAGATATTGCCACATAATCACATAAGACAAGGTAGCATGTCTTATACGAAAAGTAAAATACTCCACATAAAATGCACAAGTACGTGATGCATGCTCAAATAACGTGTCACACGCAACTAGAAATATGTCAGGCAATATGCTCCTAGACCTATATGCAATCCATGCTCCCGGGTCCTAAATCCAGCGTCATGGTCTCTAGCCACCACATGCTGCTTGGACACCCACGCCCTATAGACGCAGTATGTCTCATGGCACCCATGCCCTATAGACAAAGTATATCATCCCGGCACCCACGCCCTATAGACGCAGTATACCTCATGCAAGAGAACCCTGGCGTCGTGGTCACTAGCCACCACTTACCGTTTGGACACCCACGCACTATAGACGCAGTATGTCGCATGACACCCATGCCCTATAGGCACAGTATGTCATCCCGTTACCCACGCCCTATAGACGCAGTATACCTCATGCAAATGCACGTGCCATGGATGCAAGAGAAAGGAAAAAGAACAGTTGGATGTCATCCCCTGACGTCGATCGATCGACGTCCAGTTGGGATACATCGAACCCTCACCCAGCTGATGTCGATCGATCGATGTCCATCTAAGACACATCGATCCCTCACCTGCTGGACATCGATCGATCGATGTACATCATCCTCTGACATCGATCGATCGATGTCACCGTTTTTCAGGACTCCCATTCTGCAATTTCTGAAATCCATTCAGCAACACCATTCAACAAATCATACTCACCCATATTTCCATACACATATATAAACATCATATCCTCACGAGGAGAATACTTCAACAAGATCACGATAAAATCACGAACCAAAGAACAGAGAATAACCACGTTGGAATACATTAACAAGATCATAGTTGAATCAAAACAAAAGGACAACAACACATAAAAATACCATTTTTCCTATGCAAATTTCATACCGTTTTGAGGGAATAAATAGTATGCACCTACCTCGATCCTAGTAAGAATTGATATATATACGAGAGTGTGTGATCTTGTTAGCATTGTGATTCCCCTTGGATCAAAGACCTCTCTTTTCACTTCTTCCTATGGCCAAAAATTTTGATGGGGAGGAGGGGAGAGGAAGCTGCCGTTTGGAGAGAAAGAGGGGGAGGGGATTAGGGTTAATGAGAGGTTAAAATGAGAGGGAGGGATTTGGGGAAGGATAAGGGGTTAATTAAGGGAGAAAATATAAGATTTAGGTAATTTTAAATATTTTTTTATTATTTCATTTTATTTTATCTCTTTTTTTTTTCTTTTCCTTTTTTTACACGGTTATAACACCATCAACTCTAACTTTATATCTCAAACCAACGGGCTGCTAGCATTCTGCCAAAGAAGTTCTGTAACTAGACTCCAACGGCGACGAGACGAACTCGAAGTCATGGATTCCGACAGTTACTTGCTGCAAGTTAAGAACTTTGTTCAACTTTCATAACCAAAATGCTACAATAAAAAATTCACTGGAACATCACATGACAAAAACAAAGCAGGTCAACTCACAGAACAATTGAAAATCTTCCAAAATGTCGGCAAAAGCTATAATGCCATCTGTCTATAATGTAAAACAAAAAACAAAAATCTAAAAGTTTAAAGACAGGAACCCACTAGTACACTTGATCTAATCAAACATGCTAAAATGTGTGCCGTGGCGGCCGTTCTTCAGCGGCATTCACCCTGATGAATCTTCTTGTCAAAGATCACGCTGATCAGGTTCATCACGTTACTCAACTGGAAGATGAGGGTGACAATGATTTATTGAGTCGAGGTGCCGACATAAAATAAAACAGCAACAAAGATGTCAGGAATGGTATGTCGATTTGAGGTCACGAAGTGAAGCAGCACAATAACAAGTTGAAAACAAGAAAAACAGTGGTGAACCGAGGTGCCAAGAGACAAAGGTAATAGAGCGCACTAGCACGCTAAATACAAAGAAAGCAGTAGCGAGACGAGATGCCGAAGTGACAAAACAAAGAGGCACAGTAAAGGACACAGTTGGCGTGGAGATGACTTCACAACTGAGTCATGCGACTCCAACAATCACGATCAATTAAATAATAATGAGTACGCGACAGTTCAAAAAAGAGATGAGGAGGAAGAAATTAGAAGGAAGTTTAGACAGAAAAGTTTGTTAAATAACGGTTACAAGTTTTAGCTTTGTACAATTAGTTATTTTTTCTCTTTCGTGATTGGTTAGCAACTGATAGATGACGTATCATATGTACTCTTTGCTCCATAGCGTTCCTCTTTGCTCTCAACTCTCCCCCTCTGTTCTCGCTTTACTTTCTAAAGTTTGCGTTCTTAGTTTTTTGCTTCTGTTTGCTTGTGATTGTGAAATTCGACATGGTATGAGAGCTTTAATCTTGTGTTTCTCTCATTCAATTCTTGCAATTCATCTAGCCTCTATTTTAAATTCGATCATAGTATTCCTTCGAGTTAACTGTTGAAATTCATCAATGGCTTCAACCTCAACTACTGATGTCATGATTGATCTATCTAAAGATTTTTTGTACATACATTCAAGAGATAATCCATCACTTGTACTCATTCAATCTCTCAATTGATAAAACTATCACGGATGGATCATGACATTTCGGCGAGATTTGGAATTGAAGAACAAGACTGGCTTCATTGATGGTACGATTATGAAATCGCTAAGAATGATCATACGTTTTCTGCATGGATTAAGGCTAATAATCTAATTGCATCGTGGATCAGCAATTCTGTAATTCCTTTGATGACATAAAGTATTATGTGGACATATAATGCAATTGACATATAGAGTGACTTGAAGCTTAGATATGGCACCGATGATGTCTTTAAGCTCTCAGATTTTACAAGAAAATTTTATACTGAAAAGATAAAAAGCCTTTCAGTCACAGACTATTATACAAAGCTTAAGGTAATTTAGAACAATTGATGGTGCTTTAATCATTATCAGTTTTCTCCTGCAATATATGTAGCTGTAATATCTCTAATCAAGTCAATACGTTTGTTAAGAATGACTATGTGATTAAGTTCTTGAAAAGTCTAAGTGAAGAATATGAGGTTATTAAATCTTACGTGTTGCTTATGAATCTGTTGCCTAAAATTAATACTACATTTGCAATGAGTAAAATATTTTTGGTCAAAGAGTGGTCTTGAGAGAGATCCGTATATCCAAGGTTATGGCATGCCAATGCCGGAGTGAAATGTGATAGAGAGAGCCACTAATATATACTCTTCATGGAGATGTATTTCTAAAGTTACTGGATTATAAGAGTGGTAGAAATTTATGAGAACCTTAAATGATATGAATTGCAAATTTGCAAATGATCATGTGGTAGTAACTAAGGAATAATGTTCTCTATTCAGTCATTGTCTTTGAAGTCTATGATGGCCATGTGCATGACCTAAGAAGTGCTACCGTTATTATAGGTCATTGTGTCTGGTAAATTCATAAAATCTAAAAGGACGAGTTTATACATAACTTATAAAACCTATCCAGGGTGAGATATATTGCATATAGTACATTAACAAATTTGATTTGTGATACTATGATGCGGACCAAGGATCCCATCAAGAGACTTTGGCGCCTCAAAGCCCTATAACAAGAAACAAGGCTAGACGACTTGGGTTTGAAGTTGAAAACATCTTGTTTAAGCATATGCAAGACAAACCTGAAGTTCATTGGGTTCATCTCCTTAAACCTTCTCAATAACGCACTTTTTTTAATTTGGTTTCTTGCATTTTTGTTTATTATCCTTTATTATACTTGTTAGATGCTTGTTATGTTCTTGTTTGCTTTGTAGGGACTGTTAGAGTTGCCAATCCCGTGTAGAAGTGTTAGACCAAGAATGCTTAAAAGAGCTGAAAATTGCTTGAATTTTGTGGACGCGTAACTCAATCATGCAAACTCCAAATTGGGTCATTCAAAAGCCAAAAATCAATTTCAGGATGTGAACTAAATTTCTCAAGATGGATTCTTCTTAAAATTCGACTTGCATTCGTAGGTAAAATGTCAGTCAACCGAGAGAGCCATTTCAAACAAAACCCTGCCAGCTGAACGTTGCTTGCATTTCATTCAAAAGCCAAAAGTCAAGTTCAGGACGTGAACTAAGTTTCTCAAGAAGGACACTTTTTCAAATTTGACTTGCATCCGTGGGAAAAGGCCAGTCAACCGAGGGCGCCTTTTCTGCCTAAAATCCAACCTTTTTGTGTAACTCTTGGAATTTGAATTCTTTAACCTCCCTTAAAGTTTCAAACGTTTTAGCCAGGTCATGAGAGCAGAATTGATTTTTTTTATTTGTATCCTTTGACTTGGATAGGTATTAGAATCAGGTTTATTCTTATTTAAGCTTGTAAAACCGTTGGACAAAATTCAGCTTTCGCCTTTGAATGAAAAAAAGTTTTTCTTGCTTGAGAAGCAGCCTTTGTTTTCTTGGTTTTGCACTAAAAATCAAGGTTGAGATCTCTCAAAAATTGAGCTATTTGAGGGTAATTGCCATTGCTAAAGAATACCGTCTAGGAAGGTTGAATTAACTTGCCTAAGCAACGACTATTCCAACGTAGCAGATTAGGCCGATTTTAACACAAGGGAAGCAAGGGAGAGTCTAATTCCTTTGTGCCTAAACCGTTGTGAAGGAGGAGGCTTGAAGTGGAGAGTAGATCATGCACCGCGCACGCATCATACTATATAGCATGCATGATGGCTTATTCTTTTTGATGACTTTGTTTTAATGAGAATGATCTAGGTACTATAATAATTTTGTTATTTATTATGTCTTCATACCATAAATCCTGGATGAACAAACTATAAGACGATAATAAATGTTATGACTTATTGCTAATCATACTTGTACCATCTATGATTCTCTGACTAATTGTTTATGGCATTTGTCGTCTTCATTGTATGTGGTGTTGATAGTTCTAACAGGGCAATTAAGCCTGATTGGGTAGGTATCTGAAATGACCATGAAAATGCAACAATAATGTGAGCTAAATATCATATGATGAAAATAGTGAAGTAATGAAAGTATGACGTTTCCTAAAATGCAACAATAATGTGAGCTAAATATCATATGATGAAAATACTGAAGTAATGAATGTATGACGTTTCCTATTTGCATATGCATGGATGGTAAAATGCTCACTATATGCATGAGTATGAGACTAGAGGAGTGGCGAGGTGCTTTAGAGAGAATATGTCTAAGGATTAGTCGTTCTAAGATTGAGTATATGCACTATCACTTCAGCGGTGCAGCCGACGATGAGAATAACTAACTCATCATCGAGGGTCAAGTGGTCTGAAAGGTAAGTAAGTTCAAGTATCCAGGATCATTTGTACGGAAAGATGGACACATAGAGAGTGACATAGCACACCGAGTTCAGGCAGGTTGGTGTAGGTGGAGGGGCGGCATCAGGGGTGTTGTGTGACCAGAATTTTCCAATCAAATTAAAGGAAAAATTTTATAGGGTGCCAGTGCGGCCGGCAATGTTATATGGAACAGACTACTGGGCCACCAAGAGGACATAGTCACAGAAGATGAAAGTGGCAGAGATGAAGATGCTGAGGTGGATGTGTGGACATGCAAGTATAGACAAGATAAGAAATGAGATATACAGAGAAAGGTTAGGGGTGACTAGTGTAACAGATAAGATAAGAGAGGGAAGACTGAGATGGTTTGGGCATGTCAAGAGGAGACAGACAACGACGTCTGTCAAAACAATTGAAAACATCACTGTAGAAGGGAAGAGGAATAGAGGCAGACCCAAACTGACGTGGGATGAGCCGATTAGGCATGACCTACTAGAGTTGCGCCTCTCTGAGGACATGGTCCAGGATAGGAGTTCATGGAGGCAGAGGATTAAGGTTAAGGAGGGGTAGACAGGATATAGGACACCTTAGAGCATGCTTAGAAGATTAGATAGTATTTACACTTTAGTTTGACTTTGCATATTTTGTTTCGGTCCTTTTTTTCAATTATTTGTGCATGTTCACTATTATAACCATTTAATATATGAAGACTTTTGAATATGCTTAATAAAATAGCTACACTAGTACATATTTCTATTATTATGATATCTGTGTAGGTAAATATAGAGCCGGGGGTTTCACTGGAAGCAAACTCTCTATCCCTTGGGATGAGGGTATTGTTTGGCTGCCTCTCACCCTTCCCAAACCTTAACGATAGCTTGGGCTGTCGTTGGGATATACTAGTATGATTGTTGTTGTTGTTGTATGCATGATGCCAAAATGATAAGGTTTTTCAGTAATATTCATTGGAAGATACAAATAAGCCTAAACTAAGGAGGGTTAAACATAGACATTTTCATATATGACGTGTGTATTTCACACTTGTGGTATTTATCCTTTGGTTATATGGTTTGATGATTATTTGGTCTAATATTGTTTGGTATTGCTTTGATATTTTGGAGTTGAAATTAGATATTGGTATAATACTTTGGTTGATTGACATTACTTTAGCATTCTAATATGTCTTCACATATGGATGTAATATATATATATATATATATATATATATATATATATATATGTATGTATGTATGTATGTATATGTGTGTGTGTCATCTTAGCACATTGAACTAGCATGACCTGTACTTTTGTGCATACACTCACAGGGAGTGTGTTATTATATATATGTGCGAAAGGGGCATAAGAGTACATATATCGATGAGGAGAAACACACAAATGATTGCACGCACATGAGGAGAGCCGAATCTAAACATTTTAATACATGATTTTTATGTCTTGGCTTGACTTGACTTGATTGATTGAGTTGATGATTAAAACAAGGAGGAGAAAGTGAAGTTGATAAATGCATGTAAAGTTTATAAATTCTATCATGTATGCATTTGATTTATCAGTGCAATTTTATTTGGTGAAGAATATATTGAGTTGATAAATGCAAGATAATGTTGATAAATGCTATCATACACATATTTGATTATATCTATCATTACCTATGTTGTTTGACTACATGGTTTATGGACATAGTTTGGAGTTGGAAGAGCTTGTGCATTGATTTTTTTTTGGATTGATTTAATGTAGTATTGAGCATAAACTTAGAGTTTATGAAGTTACTAAGACTCAATGATAGGGGGAGAATAAATGAAATGTACTTGTTGAGGGGGTGAGAGCTTTGAAAAGGCATAAGTGAAGAAATTTGATATTGACACAATAATGACAAAGTTATTTTTTGTAAACTAAAGCTTTACAAATGCGTGTAGTTTTGAAATCATCAAAAAAAAGATTGAAGTATGATTTTTTTTTTATGAGTTAGAAAGATCTAAAAACAAATATGTTTTAAAAAAGACTCAAGAAACGGAGATGTGTTTTAAAAATGATATAAAGGAGTGAAGTCAAGTCATAAAAATCAGGAGATTGATCACTAAAAAGAGATCATTATATACATTGATCTCTACACTAATAGATAAATGTGCACAGCGATCTGCAAAAAACTATATAGACCTTGCCAAAAAATGCATTGACTACCCATTGATCTCTGCAAAGATCAATCATTGTCTCAAGTGAAGATTGGATATCGATCTCAAAAGTGGACACAAGTATGCATCAATCTCTCATATATATTTAACTATTTAATTAAATGAAAAATGTCACCAAATAAGCAAAGTGACACCGATCTCTAAAGATTAGAGATCGATCGATCAATGTATACATCGATCTGTACATCGCTCGATTGATATAAGTCGTTGTGAGTTCTGAAAAGTTGTAAGTGTAAACTCAATCTCTAAACAGGAGAGGTCGATCTCTAAACAATATATAGATGTATATCAATCTCTAAAATATGATAGATCAATCAACTAATCCCACTTTGGATATTCAAAAATATGACAGTTGGAGCTCGTTTTCAAAATATATCAACTCCAACTTACCTTAAATCACACGGGTATTCACCCCAATGCCTATAATACTATTTTAGACATATTAACGTTATTTGTAAGTGTTTTAGGTTGCAAATGTTTTACCACATGAAGAAAGAAAGTGATTAGAGAAGAAAACCAAATTGTCCTAAATTGAAAAAGGAAAAGGTACCTTTTAAGTTTTAAATTAAAGAGGTTGTTTAAGAGAGATGGCGTTCGAAGACATCTCAACTATCAAAAGAATCACTTCACTCTCATCTTGCTCTTACTTTGTAAGCACATCTAGTGCAAAATATGACGTTTGAACTGTTCCTTTACATTCATCTGAGAGTATGTAACTTCACATGTGGAGATTATTCATGTAATTTATATCACTTGTGATTGCTTATGATCGACTCGGTCATCCGAGTTTGGTAATGATGCGTAGAATTATACAAAACTCACATGGACACCCTTTAAAGAACCATAAGATTCTTTTACCTCGTGATTGTGTTTGTGTCTCTTGTTCACAAGGAAAAATAATCAAGAGTCTATCGCTGATGAAAGTTCATGTTAAATCACCTATATTTTTACAACGAATGCAAGAGGATATTTGAGGACCTATTGATCCACCTTGTGGACCATTTTGTTATTTTATGGTCTTGTTGGATGTTTCTTCGAGATGGTCTCTTGTGCGTTTGCTCTCGAGGAGGACAATAGCTTTTGCCAAGCTTCTTGCTCGGATTATGCGCTTAAGAGCACAATTTCTGGATTATCTGATTAAATCTATTAGTCTTGATAATGCCGGTGAATTCACTTCCCAAACTTTTAATGATTATTACATGTCGATTGGGATTGACTTTGAGCATTTAGTGGCATATGTGTATACTCAAAATGACATAGCAGAGTCATTTATCAAACATTTACGACTGATTGCTTGACATATGATTTTGAGGCCAAATATACCCACAACGGCTTAGGGACATGCAATTCTGCATGCATTCGCTTTGGTCCAACTTAGACCCAGTTTATTTCAACCATACTTGCCATTGCAGATGTTATCTAGCTAGTAGCCCTATATTTCACATTTAAAGATTTTTGGTTGTGAGATTTATGTTCCGATTGCCTCACCAATGTGGTCAAAACTGGGTCCTCAAAAACGTTTAGGAATATAAGTGAATTTTGATTCTCCTTCTATTGTGAGATATATTGAGCCCATGATGGATGATTTATTTAAGGCGAGATATGCTAATTGCCATTTTGATGAGAAATGTTTCCCACCGTAAGGGGAGAAAAAGTACCGTTTCCTAAAGAACAATGTGAAATTACATGGATCGTTCCTTCACTTTCTTATCTAGACCCATGAACAAATAAATGCGAGCAAGAAGTCATCGTCATCATCATCCATACCTAGTATATCTTATTGACAGCAAAAGTTACCGCTAGGGTCTGGGGAGGGTAAGTGGTAGGCAAACAATACCTTTGTCCCAAGGGATTGAGAGTTTGCTTCCACTCAGACCCCGGATCTATATGTAGCTACATAAATGACACAATAATAGAGATATGATGTGCTAGTGTGTTAGTGAAGGAATTCAGAAAATACAAAGAGGAGGCTGTCGATATTAAAATACACATAACGTGTATACGTACATATAACGTAAAACTGCGGTAAAACATAAACAAGCAAGTGCAAAGTCAACCTAAAGCGTAGACAGTGTCTACGCCTATCTACATCCCTAAATATACTCTATAGTGCCCCTATATATGACCTATACCTCATTAACCTTAATCTTATGTCTCCATGAACTCCTATCCTGGACCATGTCCTCAGAGAGGTGCAAATTTAGTATCTCGTGCCTAATCCGTTCATCCCAAGTCAGTTTGGGTCTGCCTTTACTCATGTTCCCCTCTACAATGAGGCTTTCAATTGCTCTGACCAACGCCGTTGTCTGTCTTTGCTTGACATGCCCAAACCATTTCATTCTTCCCTCCTATATCTTATTTGTTATACTAGCCACCCCTAACATTTCTCGAAACACCTCGTTTCTAATCCGGTCTAGCTTTGTATGCCCACACATCCACCTCAACATCCTCATCTCTGTAACTTCCATCTTCTGCAATTGTGACCTCTTGATAGCCCAACAGTCTGTCCCATATAGCATTACAGGTCGCTCTGCCATCCTATAAAATTTTCCCTTTAATTTAGTTGGAAAATTCTTGTCACACAGCACCCCTGAGGCCGCCCTCCATTTACACAAGTCTGCTTAAACTCGGTGTACTACATCACTATCTATGTCCCCATTCTGCTGTACAAATGATCCTAGGTACTTGAACTTATTTACCTGTGGTACCACTTGATCATCGATGGTGAATTGGCTATTCTCAGTGTCGGCTACGCTGCTGAAGTCACAGTGCAGATACTTAGCCTTAGAACGGCTAATCTTTAAGCATTTTCTCTCTAAAACGCCTCTCCACTACTCTATTCTCATACTCAGGGTATGTCTACTCTCTGCGACTAATACAATATCGTCAGCAAAAAGCATACAACACGGAACTACCTCCTGTATCGGCTTTGACAGCTCGTCCAGGAAAACTGCAAAAAAAATGCGCTCAACGCAGACCCTTGATGGAGGCCTACCTCCACCGGAAAGAAGTCCGTATTCTCCACAGGCGTACAAACGGTTGTTATTGCCCTAGCATAGATATCTCTAATTATGTCTATATACTTCATAGGAATCCCTATTGCATCCAGGCTATCCCAGATCAGGCTACGTGGCACACTATTATACGCTTTTTCAAGATCGATGAAAACCATATGTAGATCGCGTTTCTTCTCCCTATACTTCTCTATTAATCCTGAGAATGTGTATTGCTTCCATAGTTGACCTTCTTGGCATAAAACCATATTGGTTCACCGTAACCTGAGTTTCTCTCCTAATTCTAGTGTCGATTACTCTCTCCCATAACTTCATGGTATGGCTTAGCAACTTAATCCCTCTGTAGTTCTCACAACATTGTGCGTCTCCTTTGTTCTTATATAGGAGAACCAAGACACTCTTTCTGCACTCATCTGGCATCTTTCCTGTTTTGTACATAAGTTTGAACAGAGTAGTTAGCCATTGAACCCCTTCCTCCTTCAAATACTTCCACGCCTCAATGGGTGTGTTATCAGACAACTGCTTTAGCTCTTCCCATCTTCTTCAGTGCTCTCATCACCTCTCCTTGTGTGATGCTTCGACCTTCGGAGTTATTATGTTGTCGTTGTTGGTTAGTAATGCTTTCTTGTTCTTCGTAGTCAGCACTACCGCCGTTGAAAATATTGTGAAAGTATGTTTGCCATTTGCACTTGATGTCTTGTGCTTTGACTAACACATGTCCATCTTCTCCTTTTATAAACTTTCCGCCTCCTAGGTCCTGCCTCTTTCGATCCCTAGCTTTGGCAATCTTGAACATATCATGCTCTCTGCCTTTTGTTTCTAGTCTTTCATACATCCTTTTATAAGCTGCAGTCTTTGCCTCTGTCACTGCCTTCTTCGCCTCCTTCCTGGCGATTTTGTTGTTCTCCTTCAATCTCACTTTCTCTTCCCCATTTGTGCAGCTTAACAGCTCTCTAAAAGTCATTTGTTTGTCTTTTATTTTTGTTGCACATCCTTGTTCCACCACCACGTCTCTTTATGTACGGATGTCTTTCCTGTTGTTACCCCAAGAGTTTCTATTGCCGCGTGAGTAATAGCAGTCGATATAGCCTCCCATATCTGATTTGTGCCATCACCCAGACGATCTAGTGTCGCGGAGATGACCTTGTCTCTAAATATATTAATTTTTTTGTCTTTCAAACTTCCCTATTGAATCCTAGGTGGGTATTTTTCAACCCCTTACTCAGATTTTGGCTCAATGCTATAACAACCACTAATAAACGGTGTTGCGTTACTGCTGTCTCTCCTGATATAACCTTGTAGCCCCTCCACAACCGTCGGTCTTCGTGCCTCATCAAAAAATAGTCGATCTACGTCTTACATCCTCCGCTGTTAAAAGTGATCAAATATGATTCTTTTTTCTTAAAAAATGAGTTATAATGCCCAGGTCATAGGCCACTGCTAGGTCTAGCAGGTCTCTACCTGGTTCATTTCTATCTCCATAACCGAATCCTCCATGTGCCGACTGAAAATCATCGCTATCCTTTCCAATGTGTCCATTAAACTCACCTCCGATACAAATTCGTTCCTCCCTGGGTATCGACTTTAGCACTACATTAAGCAATCTCAAAACCCTTTCTTCTCCTGTTCTCCTAGTCCTGCTTAGGGTGCGTAGGCGCAAATCACCGCCACTACCTCCTTATTTATTATTAACGTCAACACCATAATTCTATCATTGTATCTAATCACATCAATCACGTTCGTATGCAATTCTAACTTTACTAGAAATGTTACCCCATTCTTAGTCCCATCTGACCCCGAATACCGCAACTTATACCCATTACACTCTTTGCCTTTATTCCCTTTCCATCTAGTCTCTTGTAGGCATGCTACATCTATCTTACGTCTCTTAAATGTATCTACAACCTCTAGTAATTTACCACTTAAGGTTCCTAAATTCCAAGAGGCTACCCGTAGACTATCTTCCTTTTCATTCCCCTTACTTACACTCCTCTTCCCTAGACATGGTCTCACAGAAAAATCATGACGTCTTCTATCAATGATTGCAACAAAAACTAAAAATCCAAGGTATGCTGCTGACGCCGAAAGTTTGAAACTAAATGTAAACAATCAAAATTACTTTAATGAAAATAAGACAAAAATAAATTATATCACCTGGTTGTGTTGTGGAACACCAAGATCTAAGAATTAGATCTATCCAGATTTACCCGGAAGTTGATTGTTGAATGCAAATCTGCTCGGCGACGTCGCTGATGAACTGTAGCGGATGAGGCTCGGAGCAATGGCTTTGCCGAGTGTTCAAAAATGAGGCTGCTAGAGTCCGCAAAGGAAGTGGTAACAATGGTGGTTATATAACGCGACGAGAGAGGCAACCAACCTTATTCAAGGTTTCAACTTTCAATTAGACAATTAAGTCAGCTGAGCCAAAGGGAGGTAGACTAATCAACAGACCAGCATAGAAGAATAGTAACTTCAAGATCTGGATGGGCGAAGGTATTTGAATAACCAAGAAAACAGGGATCTTTCAAGAACTCAAATTGACAAGTCCTCCCTTACAGGTAACAAATTAGACTAAGAAAACAAATCTTCCTACAAATTAGAAGGACAAAACAAAGGTACCTATTCAATAATGGAAAGGAAGGGAAGACACAGGAAAATAACCGAGCAGTAAGAAAAAGTACAAGACCCAAGAATCACAACGGAAAAAAAACAACAAGATAAACTGTGCCTTTGGGCGCGAGGATTTCCAGATCCAGATCTGTATGTAGCTAGCTCCTACCTCACACAGAAGTTTTCCTTGGTTGCTTTGCACTTGCAGTAAAAGGTGTGGTACAAAACTCAAATGCGAGCAAGAAGTAAGAAGGATAATCCATTTACAGAATATTGTAAGTTAGCTGCCTGACGTATTTACTGATAGTAAAAAGGTAACAAAATCTCATGTACTGGCACTGAGTACACCTTGATTTCTCTAAAAGACATAATAATGGTATACCAAAATCAAGTCTGAAATGTAGGTGCCCAGTCAGTGCAAAAGATAAGAACCCTTAAAAGAAAAGGGTACAAGTTAATACTCGATAAGAAAAAAGAAGTTCACAACTTGAAAGCGCTATAGAAATAGAAACTTATCAGTCTAAAATTGATGAACAAGTTGCTATTGAATAAGCAAGAGAACAAAATTTTGAAGAGATCTCTTTGAATTATGTAAATATAGGAGAAAATTGGGATATATAAAAGGTTATTATTGATCATGTTTTTGCTTATGTGATTCCATGTGAAATTTTGAATGACGTTCATGAACCAAAATCCATTGAAGAATGTCGACACAAAAATGATTGGCCATAATGTAAAGACGCAATCTAAGCAGAACTAAAATCGTTAGAAATTCGCAAAGTATTTGGACTCATAGTCCAAACCCTTGAAGGGACATAACTGGGTTTTTGTACGAAAAGGCAACAAGAAAAATAAGGTTGTGTGATACAAAGCACGTCTTGTTGCGCAAGGTTTTTCACAAAGACCTCGACTTGATTATGCTAAAACATATTCCTTAGTAATTGATGAAATAACCTTATGATATCTAATCCGTCTAGCAGTCACTAAAAACCTTGATATGCGGTTAATAGACGTGGTTACCACATACTTATATGGATCATTAGATAATGATATTTATATGAAAATCCCAGAAGGATTTAAATTGCGTGAAGCATATAATCAAAGGACGCATAGCTTATACTCAATCAAATTACAAAAATCGTTGTTGGATTAAAACAATCTGTCATGATGTGGTATAATCGCCGTAGTGAGTACGTGGTTAAAGAATGATATATAAGTAATTCAATTTGTCCTTGTGTATTTATCAAGAGATTTGATAGTGGATTCTCCATAATTGCGGTATATGTTGATGATTTAAATCTTGTTGAAACTCCTGAAGAGCTTGTTAAAATTGCTAATTTTCTCATGATAGAATTTGAAATGAAAAATCTTGGTAAGACCAAATTTTGTCTCGGTCTGCAGGTTGAGCGTTTGACTAATGGAATTTTTCTCCATCAATCTACATATGCGGAGTCTTAAAATGATTCCATATGAATAAAGCTCATCCACTGAGTAGTCCTATGGTTGTACGATAGTTAGATGCAAAGAAAGATCTATTTCAACCACGAGAATATAATAAAAAATTATTAGGTTCAGAAGTACCATATCTTAGTGCTGTTGGGCATTAATGTATCTTACGAATTGCTCAAGACCACATATAGCATTTTCAGTAAATTTATTGGCAAAGTATAGCTCAACACCAACACGAAGACATTGCAATAGTGTCAAACACATTTTATGCTATCTTTGTGGAATATTAGATATGAGTTTAAACCACTCAAAGAATCCCAAGTCTCAATTAGCAGGTTATGATGATGATGGATATCAATTTGACCCTCATAAGAGAAAATCAAAGAGTGAATATGTCTTTACTTATAGAGGTGCAACCATATCATGGAGATCAGTGAAGTAGACATTAACAGCCAAATTTTCCAATCATTCCGAGATTTTGGCATTGCATGAAACAAGTCATAAATGCATATGGTTGAGGTCGATGATTCAGCATATCCAAGAGTCATGTGGATTATCTTCACTAAGAAAAACTCCGAAAATATAGTTTGAGGATAATGCTGCATGTATTGCTCAAATTAAGAATGTCTAAATTAAAGGAGATATAACAAAACATATATCACCGAAATTTTTCTACACTCATGATCTTGAGAAGAATAGCGACATCGATATCTAGCAGATACAATCAAGCAAGAATTTTGCCGATTTGTTCACCAAAGAACTACCGACGACTATATTTAGAAAGAAGGTCTACAATGTTGGAATGCGTTGACATAAAAACCTCATGCCAGAATCAGGGGGAGTGTGATTGCTACATACACACAACATTTTTCTTTTGTCTAAGTTTTTATCCTACTGCGTTTCTCTTGGCAAGTTTTTAATGAGTTAGGTGTATTCTTTTTTCCTTCGTCCAACTTTTTATCCCACTAGATTTTTCTTGGCAAGATTTTAACGAGGCATATTCTATAAAATTTGCGCAGGGGGAGTGTTATGAATATATTATATTGTGGATGTACAAAGGGGTTCTTGAGAACTACAAAGGTTATACCAATCCAAATGTGTCCTGAAAAACAACAAAAGCTGTAATTAATTTAATGTACCCCCGTCCCAAAGTCCTATAAATAGGACATTAGGTTGGACATATGTAGCGCCCCAGCCCGATACCGTTATCGGAACCAGTGCACCCGCCGTAGCCTACTATGAGAACTACGAAGCGTCAAGCAGATCAAGCATACATCCTTCATAGTGTAAGTTAAAACCAGCGGAAACGTCATAAAATCTAAACCTTCGTTGTCAATATTACAACCAGAAAACTGCAGCGGAAATAAAACTATTTGTTCCTCTAGCCGACATAAGTTTTAAAACAACATAATAACAATGAGTTCCAACTCAAACAAAATAGTCCAGCATCTATCTATTCCCTTGTCCATCATCCCATTGAGCCCACTCGCCGTCGTCTTCGATAAATATCAACTCATAATCAGGCTCACCTGAAAAGGAGACAGAATGATTGTTCTTAGCGGAAACTTCGCCAGCAAGTAACCCGTCTATACACCTTACGGAATCACACACGTCGAGGCACCAGTGTATAAAACATTGCCCAAAAATAAGGTGCTCGGGTTAGCAAATAGCATCTTAATAAGAATTCCTCAAAAAAAATAAAGCACATATATGTACACAGATATGAGAACCATCATGTATTAAAACAACGTATCACATAGCAAGTCATAAACTAGTCACGTTTCTTGCATGTCAATTCTTATGCTCTGTGTATCATGATGCATGTACTTCTTTAAAATCACACACAACACCCATGCATATGTCTTCTTTCATAAACATGTCATGCATGTCATTTCACAAACATTTCATCACTTTACATATCATATTCTTCGCGTAGCAGAACTTTATACCCTGTGGGTGATCAGTCCACAGCCATCATAACTTTATACCCCGTGCTGAAAGGTCCACGGCCCCATTACATATATCATATATCCGTGCTGAAAGGTCCACGGCCCCATTACATATATCATATATCCGTGCTGATAGGTCCACGGCCCCATAAAATACTTCATTTTCCGTGCTGATAGGTCCACGGCCCCATAACATACTTTATACCCTACTGTTGATTCACAGATCACGCTCTTTATACCCTGCTTTCGCAGACGTGACTTTTATACCCTGTGATCAACCAGCAGCCATTTTGTCTTTCGCAAACTTTACCTTTCTTGTTCTTTTGCAAAACATATCTCAAATCAAATGCAAGTGCCCATGTCATGATGCAGGATGCACAGATAGCTTCATTTCAACATGTAACACACACACATACATCTTGTCTATCAAGGATATGGTCTTTCCCTCAAACACTCCCTAAACGTGTTTTACCAAGTCTATTTGTCTCACTTATTCACTAGAATTCAATCTTATGCTTACTTAATCAAACTTACCATCTACACCTCAAATATACCTCAAATACCCTTGCATTTTATGTTCAAAAGAAGTGTATAAAGTTACTACACTTACATAGGGCGCCTAAAGGGTCAAAAATACTTCCAGAATACTTGGAACACCACTTGAAGCGCCTAATGGTACATGAAGCGCCTCTACTAGGCGTTCGAAGTGTTCGGGGATGATTCAGGACACATTGAACACCACATGAAGCGCCTAAAGTGACTTGAAGCGCCTCATGTAGGCGTTCGAAGTGTTCTGACGGTTCTAAATTGCAGTTTTTCTGTACGGGAAAGCTCCAGGACACATGGAACGCTACATGAAGCGCCTATAGTGACATGAAGCGCCTCATGTAGGCGTTCGAAGTGTTCTGACGATGCCAAACTGCAGTTTTTTCTGCAGTAACTTCCACCCAACTCCTTTCTTCTTCAACCCTTCCATATTCAACTCTTATAGATCCATCTTAACATCTAAATTCATCATACTTAACATACATCTAATCATGAATTGAAGCTTAGTTGTGCCGAACAACATCCACTCTAACTCTTCAATCATTCACCATCTTCAAAGATTGTCATCAACAACAACCAACACAACAAGCCTACAACAATGTCAACTCTCATCCCTCAATTTCCTGCACATACTCTCAACGTCAAAGTGTAGACAATCAACATAAGAGTAGAGCAAGACAATAAGCAAGTCAAGATATACACTTTATGGGCATGCTTGACAACAACAAAGCACCACACAACTATTTCCAGAGATATGGCCCAAAGAACAATACTTTGCACAATTAGTAACAAGACTTACATATAACAAAGCATTTAAAATAGTCAAGACAAGAATACCAATGTGTGATTCATGTTTTCTCTTTGTAAGAACATAGGGCCTAAGTATCAAAATTTACATAAAGCGTATAGAAAGATTACTTGCCTTGGTTACTAGTTAATCTTACGGATTTACTGCAGAATCTTGATGAGAATTGAACCTAGAATGGCCTTTATCCTTCCTTCTCTTTCCTCTCTTCTTCTTCTTCCTCTCCCTTTTCTCTTCTCTCTCTATTCCTGCGGTTTTCCTTCTTCTTTTGTGGCCCAAAACCGTCCCTCATGCTGAGAAGGGGAGGTTATACCATCCTTTGTAACTCCCTCAACTTCTAGTAGGGGCTATGTTGTTAATTTACCATACTTTCTTTTAATTCTACTTTTAACCCCTTTCTTTTGTTCTTCTATGTTTTGGGTAACTAAGTATTATAATCTTACATAATTAATTAGGGTGCATTCAAGGTTGACCCAAGTATCGAAAGTTGCGCTTAAAAATCACGGGGTGTAACAACATATTACATACATCTTTGAATAAGAAAAGAATACATTTTATTCTCCATTTCTTATCCTCTCGTTTATTCCATGTTGTTTTTATTATATTACTTCAATTTATAATACTTTCTTACTTTTTTTCCCTCTGAAAACAATAAATATAATGAACTTCCTTTCTTTTCGCCTGAAAAAAGATTGTATTTTTTAACGCCATAAGTCTCCGATATTTTCCCGCTTTCTTTTGGGCCATGTCACAAGTGTCCAGACTTGGTATTTCAATTTCTAAAATACTATTCTACTTTTATATATTTTTTTAACCATCTTAATGAAGGCACCTAATTATTTGTTTCATTGATTTTTTTCGCAATCTATGCTAATAAAAAAACACTTTATGCCTCCAAAATCGTCCATTCCATATCATTTTACTGGATTGATATGTTGTGTGTTTTTTGAAACTACACAAATTTAAAAGTTTATCCACCTTCGAATTGCATTGTGAAGAAGGGTGGAATAAATATGACAACATATATCCTCACTTATCTCGTAAAAAATGGTATCGCCAGTTTAGAAGCCTTCCTTTGATTTGTAACTTTAAAAGAACATAAAAATATACATAAAGTAAATAAAAAGAAAAGGTCTCATATTGTGTTATTTTGAGGGCAGGGGATAGCCTTTGCAAATGGACAGCAACCGTACTTATAATGTTATACCCTGTAACATTACATCCGACTTTTAATAATTAGAAGTCAACCTTAAATATATTTTTATTAAATGCATAGGTTTAAGGAGGCTTAGTTGGATAAAATATAGGTGAGAAATAATCAAAAAGCTGAAATTAAGAAAATTAACCAAATTACCAAAACAGCGCTCCCTCAATTAAGTGATAGGGGAGTTACACTAAATAGTATAACTCCCAAGACTAGATGGCGGTTAAGAGGGGCAAGAAGAAGGAAAAATGCTTGGAGAGAAAAGAGAAGGAGAAAAAAGAAAGAAGAAGAGAAGAAGAAAAGGAAGAAAGAGCGGTCAATCTAGGTTCAACCTTTCCTGAAATCCTGTAGTACATTCGTAAGACTAACTAGAAATAAAGGCAAGTAATCTTTCTATACGTTTTATGCAGATTTTGATACAACAGGTCCTATGTTCTTATAAAGAGAAAACTCGGGTCACACATTAGTAATCTTGATTTGTGTATGTTACATGCTCTAATATACGTATTTGTTGTTGTTTTCTTGAGTAAAGTCATGTTATTTGGACCAAATTCTGAAAACAGTTATGTGGTGATTGTTGTTGTTAAATATGCCCATAAAAGTGTCATCCCTGTTGTGTTTATTGTATTGTTATAAGTTCTTAAGTTTATTAACTGTACCTTAGATGATTTGAGAGTATTTGTATGAAGTTGAAGAATGAATAATGGGTTGTTGTTGATTTGGTTGTGTTGGAAAATTTGAGGATACATTGGAAGTTGTGGGTGATAGAAGGCTTAGAGTGGACACGTTTTGACATGTTTAGGAATCAATCCATGTTAGTTGTGTGTTAAGCATGATCAATTTAGGTGATAAGATGGATCTTGAAGTGTTTAACATGAAAGGCGTGAAGGAGGAAGAAGATGAGAGGAAGTTACTGCAGAAATTGCGGTTTCCGGAACCGTCCGAAAACTTCGAACACCTACTTTAGGCGCTCAATGTCACATTAGGCGCCTAAAGTAGGCGTTCAATGTGTCCCATGGCATTCCTGAATACTTCGAACACCTACATTAGACGCTTCATGTCACATAAGGCGCCTTATATAGGCGTTCGATGTGTCACAACACATTCCAAAACGCTTCGAACACCTCAGAAGGTGTTTGATGTCACTTGAAGCGCTTCATGTAGGTGTTCGATGTATACCAACACATTCCAGAACACTTCGAACACCCAGAATAGGCGTTTTATGCCACATTAGGCGTCTTATGAAGGCGTTCTAAGCGTACTGAAAGTCTCTTTGACCCATTAGGCGCCCCATGTATGTGTGATAACTTTATTCTCTTCCTTTTATCATAAAATACAAGGGTATTTGAGGTATACTAGAGGAGTAAATGTTAAATGTGAATAAGTAAGGATAAGAATGGATCCAAAATAAGTTTGTGATACGAACAGACTTGGAAAGGTACGAGCGTGGAGTGTCTGAGGTTCAGGATCTTGTACTTGATATGTAAGTTGTGTGTGTATGCTTACATGTTGATATGAAGTTGCATGAGCATTCTGCATCACGACATGAACACTTTGCATTTTGACATGAGAATTGCTTTGCGAAAGAACATGTGTTTACAGAAGAAGATTAAAGTTTTCGAAAGGCAAACTATGGCTACTGTTTGATCGCAGGGTATAAAAGCGTGACCTGTGAATCAACAACAGGGTATAAAGTATTTTATGGGGCCGTGGACCTATCAGCACGTATATAATATGTATGTTATGGGGCCCTGGACCTATTAGCACCGGGTATAAAGTTATATGTTATGGGGCCGTGAACCTCTCAACACGGGGTATGAAGTTCTGTTTGCTGTGGACTGATCACCCACGGAGTATAAAGTTCTGCTACGCGAAGAATATGAAAAGTTTTGTGAAATGATACGCATAGCACGTTTACAAAAGAAGACATATGCATGGGTTTTGTATGTGGTTTTAAAAGTGTACATGCATCATGCCTCACGAAGCATAAGACTTGACATGCAAAGATTGACATTCGCGAATGATTTGTTTATGTGGTATGTTATTCTCGATACATGTTTGTTTTTGTATTCATGTATCGTTTATGTGATTTATTTGTTTTAATGAATTGTTATAAATATGTTATTTGCTAATCCGAGCATCTTATTTTGGCAATGACTTATACACTGGTGACTCGTCGTGTGTGGTCCCGTAAGGTGTATAGACGGGTTACTTGATGGCGATGTTTTCGCTAAGAATAGATACTCCATCTTCTTTTCAGGTGAGCCAGAGTACGAAATGATATTTGTAGAAGACGGTGACGAGTGGGCTCACTGGGATGACAATCATTGAAGTAGATAGATTTCTGATCATTCTCTTTAAGTTGGAAGACTTGATGTTTGTTATGTTGTACTAGAGGACATTTTAGACAGCTAATTGAACCAATTTTATCTCTGCCATATTTCTATTGGTTACATTGATGTTAGTGAAGTTTTAAATTTTTCGACGCTTCCGTTGATTTATCTCACGTCATTGATGACGTGTACTTGATCTGCTTTGACGCTTCGTAGATCTCGTAGCAGACTACGGCGGGTGCACTGGTACCGATGTCCAGTATCAGATTGGGGCGCTACATATAACATTTGTACATGTCATAGAAAATACACCGGTTGAAATTTGGGTAAGAATTGCTTAGAACATCAATGTCCCAACTTCTACCATACTCAACGGATGCATCATATGCTCAATGGGGTAAATTGCGTATATTTTATGATACATATATACATAGCATAGCAACAAAAAAGAGTTCCCTCACTAGAATTCTACTTTTAACCAACTCGAAATCTTTAATGTTGCTAAACTAAGGATGAAGAACAAAACTTTATTGGCATCTGCGGGTTGATTAATTGATGCACTCTAAAGGAAGCATGAAGATGTAAATGAGTTTGAATCCAATCCAACCACAGAGAATGATGTGGAGGACATTTTGAAAGTCCAAGGAGGGTCAACGGGTGTTCATTTTAATGGTCCAATCATTCATGCAACTGCCGAGAAGACATGCGTCATTTGGATTGATATCAGCTGAATTCATCGAGGGCGGGTCTTGGAGCAACTGGTAAGATTGTTGATTTGTGACCTTAAAGTCACATGTACTAGCCGTAGAAATAGCCTCTTGCACAAAGTATTGGTAAGGCTGCGTATTCAGACCGTGAAGTGATCCGGCCCCTCTCCAGATCCTGTGTAAACGCGTAAGCCTAATGCACAGGAAACGTCTTTTTATTCGCTGAATTCATCATAAATTAGACTTAACCTTTGTAAGATTGGTGTCGAAGTGGATTAAAATTATCGAAGTCCAAAAAGTCCAAATAACAGCATAGGAAACTGGGAGAGTTACACAAAATCTTTGCTCCTGTAGCTAAAATCAATACTAGAAGAGTTCTGTTTTCTGTGGCTGTGAACCTTGGATGATAGTTGTATCAATTGGATATAAAAAAGGCTTTCTTTAATGGTGATCTTCAAGAAAATGTATATATGGATCTTCCTATCGATTACTCCCTAGATCAGCCTGATATGGTGTGTAAGTTAAATAAATCCTTGTATGGTCTCAATCAGTCACCTAGAGCCTGATTTACTAAATTTTCTGCTAGCATTAAGAGATACTGGTTTAAACAATGTCATAGTGTTCATATTATGTTTATTAGATGTATTAACTCTGATTTAGTTTTTTTTTGTGAAGGACGGGCGGTACCGTCCAGGTTTTTTATTGATAATTTACCCTCATTTGTGGCGGAGGAATACCGTGGTTACATAATTGTTCTTCCTACGACAGGAGAATCTCCCAAACTAGACAATAAAGAAAAGCAAATATCCAAAGAGAGCGTAAGAATGAGAAAAAAAAATACACAGTAATGAATGAAAAACATGATAAAGTAATCTCTGTGTGGATGAGGAAGCTATATACGCGATGAGGAGGGAAAATAATCCAGGGGCGTCTGCCATGCTAGTCGAGCAACGAGAAAGGCGTGATGCATCCCAAGCGTCTCGCAAACAGAGAAAAAGACATTAGATCTTAGAGCAGCCAATAAATTGTGTAATTGAGGCGTAAGTGAATATATGTGACAGCTTGAGCGTACCGACGTTACTTTGGTCATGTCAAACCAAAGCAACCAATGTTTGAAGTTGGCCGACCATTGAATAGGTGATAGACCAAGGTGCATTCACATGATATATCCTCGACAAGGAAGATTAGTGATTAAAAGAATGACCATGATAAACACAGAAGAAGACATAAGTCTAAACCAAACACTATTACATACCAAGGTTGCCCGAAGTCCGAAGACTGCGGGCAACATAAAATTATCATCACCAACCCGATAAGGAGATGTCAAAGAAAAGAGTATGATGTAACATGAAAGAAACCGGACCCATGTTGCCTGCATATAAGCAATGCAGGCAATATCCAAATATATAAAGAACGCCATCCGTGAGCTAGAGTCTAATGGCATCAATAGATGTGTCAGTATAATAAAACCCATGAGCCACCGAAGGAAGCGACGCAGCGGATGTATATAAAGATGTAGCAGAAAACATTCTCCCATATTGAGCTAAATGATGCGCTACCATATTTATCTCGCGTGGTATGTAGTTTAGCCGACTCCTAGTAAGCTGAAGAAGTGACCGCAGTCGAACATATTCAGGTAGGGAAGAAAAAGGGTTCAAAGCATGAACCACTTGCTCGAAGTCTGTCTCAATTAGAAGGTCGCGGTGTAGCCTTCCAAAGAAAAGTAGACTGTATAATAATGCCTGAATTTCTGCTCGCAAGGGTGGAAGTGCAGGTAAGGCAAATGAAATAGCTACAACAATATGTCCCGCAGAGTGTCGGAGAATTGCCCCAGCCGATGCCAATCTAGCCCAGTGGAAGCATCAACATTTAATTTTAACTTTCATGAGGGTGGCAAAGTCTATTTCAGAACACGAACTTGTTTGAGACGTAGGTGAGGAGTAAAGCCTCCCGATATAAGTGATGGATTACGAATCGCTAATTTCGTATCATGTAATGTAGAGGACCAATCATAACATGATCGACGAGCCATGGTATAAATTCTAGAGGGAGAAAGATCAGCAGAGCCATATACATGATTTGTGTATACCTTCCAAACATTCCGGCAAATCATGATCGGCCCAATTACTCGTAAGTGTCCTAATATGGTATGAGTTATAGAGGTAAGACACCACATTAGCAAATGGGAGCAAATGTTATCTCCACTACCTGAGGGCCCGTTGAGTATCCAAGAGAAGCGCATCCAAACGTCTTTGACATGAGAGCAATTAAGGAAGATGTGATCTATGTTGCCCGAATGCAACCGACAAAAAGGACAAAGTGTTGAGCAAACTGGGTGAAACGAGTTAGGTTGTACTCTAGAGGCAATGCACGATGGAATAGTCGCCACATGAAAAAACTCGCTGACTTGGGCACTCGTTGCCACCAAATAAACTTGTGAGAATATAATTGTGCATGAACAATCCGTAAATCATCATATGCATATCGAATGGTGAACATACCAGATGGGGAGGAGCGCCACTGAGGCTAAACTCGCTGGTAGTAAGCTGTAAACAAATTGAATGTATGGATCAAAGTCTCTTCCATCCAGGGGAATAATAGATGCGAGGAACATAATCCCCGCGGATTCTATATCGCTGCCGCATGTAAGCTGCCCAAGGCGTGGTTTTTGTTTGATAATTCCACCATAATTTACAATCGTAGGCCTGTTGTATCATTGGCAAACTTCTAATACCCAAGCCGCCTCTCCTTCTGGTAAGCACAGTGTAGATAATGCTCTCCAATGATATCGTTTGCCCCAAATAAAGTGGGATATTTTCTTGTTAATGGCCCGCATCACACTTTTGGGTAATCTGGCCGAGGCTAACAGATGTAAAGGTAGGGTTGAGAAAACTGACTGGATTAATATAATTCGTCCACCTGGGGTAAGCAGATGACACATCCAACCCATCAATTTGGCATCGAAGTGTTGTAAAAGCAAGGTGCAATAACATGTGCGATTTATTCCACGATAAAGATAAGATCCAAGATATTTTATAGGAAGCGTTGATGGCCGCAAAAGAAGAACATACTTATAGTGCGCAGAGATGGAGCTGTGACATAGGAACTAGCGACAAATTGACTTTTGCTATAGTTAACCAATTGACCCAAAGCTTGCTGATATGCTACTAAAAAGTTCTGAAAGACCTTAAGATTTCATGTTGCGCCATTAAGAAATATAAGAAGATCATCCGCATAAGCTAGATGTGATACTGACTGAACTCTACCGGATGAAAACCCTTGCAGCACACACTGTCAAATAAATGTTGGATCCCTCAACTGAAACCTTCGGAACCAATAATAAATAATAAAGGAGATAGAGGATCACCTTGCTTCACTCCCCTTGTTGGCGAAAAGTAGCCAAATGTTGTGCCATTGATTAATACCGACAGCTTTGAATACCGCATATTATTCATGAGCAATCGAATGAATCGCGGGTGAAATCCAAAATTTAATAATATAGACTAAAGATAGGTCCAGTTCACCCGATCAAAAGGCTTTAGCCATATCCAGCTTAATCATCACATTAGCTCCACGAGTTCTTCTATCAATCACGTGAACCATCTCATTTGCCATGAGAAAATGTTCACTTATATCGTGCCCCTTCAAAAAATCTATCTGTTCCTCTAAAATTATCCATGGTAGATAGCCGATAGGCGGGTGGCAATGATTCGAGTCGTAACTTTGCTTATGAAATTAGACCAACATATTGGTCTAAAATCAGCGTATGAAGTAGGACGTTCCTTTTTAGGTATCGAAGTAATTAAAGAGGAGACATAGCCTTGGGTGCAGGAACTCCGAGGAAGAATTCCTGAATAGCACAAACAACATCTAAGCAAACGATATCCCAACATGTACGAAAAAAGTGACCATTGAAACCATCGGGGCCAGCAGCGCTGTTAGGGCTTAAGTTCCATACAGCTTCTCTAACTTCCTGCATATCAGGTAAGGCTAATAACCTATCATTATCGGATGCTGTAATCAAAGAAGGAACTGTGTGTAGAAAATAATTAACTTCGACAACTGGCTCATCAGAAAATAGCTGCTGGAAGTATTCTACTGCAGCATTTCCAAGCGCATCGTTTTCCTGCAATAATTCCCATGCTGAATTTTGAAGCTGTCGGATTTTATGACGTCGATGTCTCTCTTTGATCATAGCATGAAAATACGAGGTATAAGCCTCTCCTTCTACCATGCAAGTTACTCTTGCTTTTTGGGACCAGTAGGAAGCCTGTTGTTTTTGCGTTTGCAAGAGAAGTGCTTGCGCAAGGGACGAGGCCTCCCGATTTTCTGGAGTGGGATTATTGTCGTATATTTTTTCTAGCCTTGAATAATTAATTTCTGCTTCTTTTGCCTTAGAAAATATGTTTCCAAAGATGGATCGGTTCCAGTAGCGAAGGTCACGCTTGAGCAGGCTAAGTTTATTGTAAAGACCACGCATTCCCCCAATCATGGAATATTGCTTCCATTGCGCTGCTAAAAACGAATAGAAATCCTCATGCAAAGACCATGCATTAAGATACCTGAATGGTGGCAGTAAAGCCATCCGCGATAGAAAACATTTTAGCATTAATGGCGAATGGTCTGACGTGTCACGCGGTAGGTAATGAACGACAATATCAACAAATAAGTCTGAAAAAGACGGACTGCATAATATTCGATCAAGTCAGCTCAAAACTCGACCTTGACCCTGTCCACGTGCCTAGGTAAATAGAGAACCTGTAATAGGAATGTCCTGCAATTGACAATGGTGAACACATGCGTTAAAATCTTCTAACGAACAAAGAGTAGGAGTGGACCGCCCTCTATGTTCATCTAGCGTGAGGAAGGTATTAAAGTCACCCAAACAATCCACGGATCCACTAACGTTTGAAAATGATTAATCAAAGAATCCCATAGTAACTGTCGGTCGGCTACAATATGTCTGCCATATACTACAAACCATCCAAATTGCACTTGAGTCTACAACCATTTAAATCGCAGTAAAGAGGTCTGAGCCCCGTGCTCTATGTGCTGTAAATCTAACGTTGATGAATGCCAGAAAACCCATATATTGTCATCACAAGTGTGAATGGCATTACTATAGACCAACCGTAATCGATAATGTGTGACCTTGGATGGTTGCTGGTTAGGTTCAATGATGACTAATACCTCCACATGTATTTCACGTAACAAATGTAACAATCGATCCATGGAGGTACGAATTCCTCCTACATTCCAAGTTAAAGCATTCATTGAGTAAGCTCAATGGTATCACCATAACGCACTGCACTTTGTGTTACAACACTAGAAGGTAGACGAGGCGGTAGTTCTTTTTTAGTTCTGTGGCGATAACGAGGGACCACCGGGATAAAACCATCATTGTCCGAAGAAACATTAGCAAAACAGTCCTGCAGAATTCTATCATCATCAGATAGTGTAGGACGATGCAATAGGCGATTACCAATTAAATCTGATGCTTGCCGCATCTACTGGCAAAATTTAGTGCGTGAAATGGCATCATAAGACATTGGCTGGTCTACGTGTTGCCCAACATCTGAGTAAGAGAATTGGCATGCATCCGGATCGTCTATGTTCTTATTTTGTAGAAAAATATCCTCCTTGTCCGAATGAAGGAGAGTAATATCCTGCGTTGGAAGGACTACAAATCATAGGAAGTAGGCAAAGATGGTTTTTCTGCAGGAAGCTCTGGATCTGCATGAAAAATCGAATCTCTCATAAGAAGCGTAATTGGATGAACAGAATTGTCAGGTGGCTGAGCATTCTTTTTAGGAGTCTATCGGGTTGCAAGCTTCGGCTGCTTTGACAGCGCTGGCGGCTGAAGATCATCACATGCCCCGGCTGTGTGACCTAGACGACGGCAATCCGCACAAAAAGACGGCAGATCTTTATAAACTATTTGTTGTTGAATAATCTTTTGTTTGCCTTGCAAAAATAGCTTCTTTGCCAAATCTTTGGAGACATCCAACTCGACGCGAATTCTATCGACTAACGGACGAAGGCCATCCGCAGTCGCTACATCAAGCTTAACTGGATGACCAACCACCAGAACAATGTCGAAGAGCGCAGACCGGTGATGAAAATAGAGTGGCAACCCTGGAAAAGTAATCCAAACGGGCGCAATGGGAACATCGGTAGCAGGATCAAAGTCGACTGTCCACTTTGTAACCCTCATAGTACAACCTGCAACTGTCCATGAACAACGAGAAAACATTGAAGATAATCCGGTCCATGAGTAAAATTAGCAATACATGGGATTAACTCTGATTTAGTTATTGTTCTTATTGTATATGTTAATTATATTATCATTACCGGCAATGATTTTCATGGTATATTTCAGGTTAACAATCTTCTTGCTTCTCAATTTGAAATGGAATATTTAGGCAGGATTAAATATTTTCTTGGTATAGAAATTGCTAGAAATAAGTTTGGTATATGTGTAAGTCAGAGAAAGTACGTATTAGATATTGTGACTGAAGTTGGCTTGTTAGGTTGTAAACCTGTTGTTTCTCCTGTTGAGCCCGAACATAAATCTAAGGTTAAGTGGGATATTACTCCTGTTGATAAAGGCAAATATCAAAAGCTTGTTGTAAGATTAATTTATTTGTCTCATACTAGACCTGACATTAGTTTTGCTGTTAGTATTGTAAGCGAGTACATGCACATTCCTACTGATGAAAATATGCAAGATGTATTAAGAATTTGCAGGTACCTCAAATAGACTCCAGGTTAAGTATATCAGTTCAAAAAATCTGATAACAGGTTCATTATTGTGTATACTGATTCAGACTGGGGTGGTTCTAAAGGGGACATGAGGCCTACTACTTGTTATGCTACTTTTCTGTGGGGGTAATTTGGTAAGCTGGAGAAGTAATAAGTAATAGGTTATATCAAAGCGTAAAAGCTGAATTAAAGGCATTGGCTCTGGGGTTATGTGAAGGATTGTGGATGAGAAGAGTTCTTACAGACATATCTCAATATTTCTCTCTACCTATTCGAATTTCCTGTGATAATCAATCAGCCATCAGCATGGCTGAAAACCTTGTTCATCATGACAAGACCAAGCATGTAGATATTGATAAACACTTCATAAGGAAGAAGATTGAAACTGGTATTGTACAATTGTAATACATCCCTTCTAGACCTCAATGGGCAGACCTACTTACTAAACTAGTCTCCCTCAAAGTATTAGAAGACCTGATCTCCAAGCTTAGCTGTATCAACATTTATACACCTATGCTTTAGGGGGGTGTGGAAATATTCAGAATGAATGCAACAATTCAAGGCAACAAGAGGATAGACATGCTGAATCTAAAGATGTGTACATGGTTTCTGTTCAAGACATCAGGCAAACAGAGTAGCAACACAGACCGTGGCATTTCATCGAACACTTTGCATAATGCGTCGAACACCTTTATTATTCATTAATTTATTACTGTTAATTGTGTTTAATTGTCTGTAAATGGTGTAGTTAGATAGCTTAATATCTCAACTATAGATTTATAGGTTGGAAGATTCAGATATGTCAAGATCATATAGACATTCGCTGGGTAAAAGGATAGGTATAATAGCCGTTGCAACGGCTATCTTTCATTCGTGCATATATATGCACACTTCGTGCCTATTGTGAATAAGACTAAATTTCAGCCTTTCAAACATTTGTCTTCCTTTTTTTGTCTTAAACATCTTCATAACATTTCTATAATAACAAAACTTTATTGGCTTCTGTGGGTTGATTAATTGATACAACCTAAACGAAGCATGAAGATGATCTAAATGAGTTTGAGCCCAATCCAACCAAGAAGGCTGATATGAGGAGGACATTTTGAATGTCCAAGGAGGGTCAAGAGATGTTTATTTTAATGGCCCAACATTTCATGCAAGAGATGAGAAGATCTATACGTCAATTGGATTGATATTAAATGAATTTATCGTAAAATCGACTTAACTTTGTAAGATTATGTAGTCTCATGTTGGGTTAAAATTATCAAAGTCCAAGAAATTTAAATAACAGCATAGGAAGGTGAGAGAGTTAGACAAATTGTCCAACATACTAGCTTGGGCCGAAATTTCCTTTTTAGCTTAATTGAATATTTTGGACTTTGTATAGTGTTAAATGGGCCAATGTTATTTAAACTCTTTTAAAATATTCTCTTTTTGTTTAATTTTTAGTCTTACGACACGGTTTAGATCAGTTAGATACATATATACATAGGATAGCTATGTATTGTCTAGATATGGGCCAATGCGATTTTAAACTCTTTTAAAATGTTTTTTTTTGGATTAATTTTTAGTCTTACTACACGGTTTAGATCAGTTAGATAGCTTAGAAAAGCGTCCAAGTCAAATAGGTAGCGTTAGGTCAAGTTAGGGGTTCTTATTCTCCAAGTTGTGTGTGTGGCGGCTATATGCCTATAAAAGGCAACCTTCATGATTTGTTTTACTCAAACTTTTCATTAATAAAACTTCAGAAATTGAGCCTTTTTTTTCTCATCAGAGCAAAACGTCTTCTCTGAATCATGATGATTTAATTTTCCTTCTTTTAATTTAATCAACTCTATGAGTAGTAATTCTAGTAGGAATTCACCGCAAAAATGTTCAAAGGCTTTTCAAAGGTCTTCTGAAAGTTTTTAGAGTGAAAAAGATTGACAACTTATGCAAAATAAAAAGTCTAACAAGGTCTTTTGCATAAATATGTTTTTCGAAAGATCGAACAAGTTTCTTTGATCTATTTTTCTATTTCGAACCTTGTCTTACTTGTTTCTTTGTGTTTCTTGTCTTTTTGTTATCAAAAGATTATGGACATAATGTTATGTTTATTGTTTAGAGACACATAATTAATACTATACTCGAGGAAGTAACTTACACAACCTAAATTATAAATTTTATGCCTCCCAAAACGCTCTCCACGTTCAGTAGTAGATTGTATATGTCAAAGATATGGCAGAAGAGGCTGAAAGTGATGGAGGAAAGGAAGAGTAGACAACACATTGGCTGAAAGGCATGATCCGTGTCACCAAGCAGTTGATACCGCAGGATGAGAATGAGAATCAACGGTTAAGATGTTTAGTTGGTGAAGTGAGCTGAAGGAAGCACGGGACAATCAAGATAGCACGGTGATCCCGTGATTTACGGAAGAGGTGGGCAGGAGTGCGCAGGAAGAAGAAGAAGAAAAGGGCGCGAAGTGTTTAAAACGAATGAAATGACGAATTGCCATTGACGGTTGTTTTGTATGAGTAGTTAAAATAAGGGCTTTCTTGTAATTTTGTTTGATTCATCTTCTTCCTTATTAGTGAGCCTAGCGCTGAAGGCAGTTAGCAATTCAGTTGTGTACTCAATTTTCCTTTGAATGTGATCTCTCGATTGTTCTTGTTCATTCTCTCTTTTTCATTCGTTTCCTTCAAGTTTTGCGTATTGATTGATCGTTGCTTGGTAATTTGAATCAATCCTTACAAATTTCACATGGTATCAGAGCGTAATATGCAGATGAATTTTGACACATTCATGGCTTCGAATAACTTCTCTCCAACTAATTTTCCTTCTTCATCAAATAATCCTCTTCCTAATAATGGTGTTACGGGTCCAGCAGAGGATCCATTCTATGTGCATCCTAGTGATAGTCCTTCGTTGATACTGGCACAACCACTTCTTGATGGAAAAAATTATCATGGTTGGAGTAGGCCGATGAGGCACGCATTGGAGTCCAAGAAATAAACTAGGTTTCGTCAATGGAATGTATCTAAAGCCATTAGAAGAGACACGTAGATACAATGCTTGGATTAAGACCAATAACATGGTAGCAGTGTGGTTGGTAAATTCTCTATCTCCTAGCATTGCACAAAGTGTTATGTGGCTGGACAATGTAGTAGAAATTTGGAATGATCTATTATTTAGATATGGCAACATTGATTCATTTAGGCTTTCTGATTTGCAAGAGGCATTTTATGTGGTAAAGCAGGAAAGCAGTTCAATAATGGAGTATTATACAAAACTAAAAGGAATTTGGGAAGAATTGTCTGTTTTGAGAGCAATACCTAATTGCGTGTGTGGTAGATGTACTTGTAATTTGACTGCCAAGATTAACAAGTTTTTCGAAGATGACTGTGTAATCAAATTTTTAAAAGGACTGAGTGATGATTTTGAAGCGGTTAAATCACAGATTTTGATGTCCACTCCTTTACCTGATTTTGAAACTGCGTTTGCAATGACAATTACGTTGGAGAGGAAAATGACATACACAACTAATCAGAATCAATTTTTGAATAATCCATCTGCAGTGATGAATGTAAACTTCAATAACCAAGGAAAATCGAATACGTATAATTCTAAACCATACATTAGTCCATCTGGTTGGTCTATTTCCAATACCAGTTGGAAAAGGTTTTGGAAGAGGAAATGGGAAGTTCAATCAGAATACATCTAAGACGCCTTTCTGCATATATTGTAGTATGGTTGGAAATACTGTTGACAGATGTTATAAGAAGCATGGGTATCCACCAGGTTTCAAGGCAAAAAGTCAGGTGAACCTTGTGTATGGTGATGGAGGTTCACAATCAGGAGGTGATATGCCAAATTATGGAGAATCTGAAGGATTTGAAGGGTCAGAGGAAAGTCAGGAAGGACCTATGGTATCACCTTCATTGACAGCAGAGCAGTACACTCAACTGCTTCACATGTTGCATGAGCACCAGGACAGAGCAAACAAGAGTAGTGCTGAGTCCACTGGTAGTGCAACAGCTCACCATTCCGTCATGTCAGCATAGAAAGTTAGTGATTCTGGAAAGAATGCAGGTAACGAATTACATAAGAGCTTAAACATATGGATATTGGATTCTGGAGCCAGCGATGATGTGTGATGTGACTTCAATCTTTTTGATTCATTTCATACTGTTAGTTCTTTGTTTGTGAAGCTCCCAGATAAATCTCTTGTCAAGGTATCCCATGTTGGGATAGTTCAACTCAATCCAGACCTGATCCTTACAGATGTGTTTCATATTCCATCATTTGCCTTTAACCTATTATCCTTGAGCAAGTTAACCAAACCAAAACATACTGCTATCTGATTTCATCATAACATTAGTTGTATTCAGGAACTAAGGACCAAGAAGATGATTGGTTCAGCTAAAGAGAACCAAGGACTTTATCATCTTCATGGATCTCCCAAGGTCATTCCCCAGCCAAAGACACTTTCTGTCAACTCTTCTGCTACCTGGTTATGGCATGCCAGGTTTGGACACACATCTCATGCTAGACTTAAGGAGATACAGAAGATGGACCCAATGGTGACTGTAGAGTATAATGAATTCAATAAGTGTACTGTGTGCCCACTGGCAAAGCAAAAAAGAGTTCCATTTCCTGTTTCACATTCAGTTTCCTCAGCCCCTATTTCGCTCATACATATTGACATTTTGGGACCTTATAAATACCCCAGAATGTACAGACAACAACACTTTCTTACAATAGTTGATGATTACAACAGGTTTTGTTGGGTGTATCTAATGAAATGTAAGTATGAAACAAGTTCCATCATACAAAGCTTTTATGAATATGCACTGGTTCAGTTTGAATGTCATATCAAGATCATTAGAACTGATAACGGCCAAGAGTTTAACATGAATCAATTTTATGCATCTAAGGGTATTGTGCACCAGACAAGTTGTGTCTACACCCCACCACAAAATGGTATTATAGAGAGGAAACATCAGCATATACTTTCAATAGCTTGAGCTCTCAAGTTCCAGTCACATGTACCTTCAGCTTATTGGGGCTTTTGTATTCAACATTTAGTATCTCTTATAAACCTAATCCCAACACCATTGTTGAGCAATAAGTCTCCTTACCAACTTCTGTACCACAAAACCCCCTCTTATTCCCACCTTAAAGTCTTTGGATGTCTTGCCTATGGAACTAATACAAAGCAAAACCAAGACAAGTTTGCCTGAAGGTCTATAAAGAGTATTTTTCTTGGTATGTCATATACTACAAAAGGGTACATTTTGCAAGAACTTGATACAAAAGATGTGTATGTATGTATAGATGTGGTTTTTCATGAGAACATATTTCCTTATGAGACAAAATCAGATCATCATGACAATGTGGCCTTATCACCAGTGTCATCCCCAGAATCCACTTGTCCACCAGCAAATGATGTTGTACCTAAGTACATAGACACTTCAATCTCAGCACCCAATTTTGTACCACCTCTCATGTCTCCTTTGTCTAATACACCTACAACCTCAGCAAATGATATTCATCTAAACCCATCAGGGTCCTCAACTGAGACTGATAAACCTTCTTCCACTTCAAATTAGCCATCACAACCGCCATCGCCTCCAGGAGAACTGGTTGTTCAGCTGCCTCCTCTTGAACCTACTGATGAATATAATTCTGACCATGCCAACCACAGACCTCAGCGTACTTACAGGACTATTATTGTAACCAACTCTCTAAATCCTCTGAACCAGCTTTTCATACTTCACCTCATTCTTTATATAAGTACTTCACATTTGCATCACTGACTCCACAATACAAAACATATGTTTTAAACTTAAGTGTACATACAGAACCTCAATCTTACCTAGAAGCATCTAGCTCTTCTGTATGGCAGGAAGCAATGGGAGCAGAGATAGCAGCATTAGAAGCAAACAAGACTTGGTCTATAGTGCCTTCACCCCCAAAAAAGAGACCAATTGGGTGCAAATGGGTCTACAAATTCAAGCTGAAGTCTGATGGTATGGTGGAGAGGTATAAGACAAGGTTAGTTGCTAAAGGGTATAACCAGCAGCTAGACATAGACTATCAGAACACTTTTCTCCAGTTGCTAAGCTAACCATAGTGAGAGTGGTCCTTGCTGTTGAGAAAAAGGGTTTGAGTGATTAACAAAAATGCATGATTTAAATAACGTATTCCATTTTTTGACTTGACACGTTTTTGTGACAAACTTGCTTTATATACTTTATATATAATGTTGCCGTACAAACAAGCCATGAAGCTTTAAAGCTTACATCAAATGCCAAACATTTGTTGTGTTTGAACTATTTTCAGGTGCCACCATTAATGAACTAAACTAGTGCATTAAGTGAGGTACTTAGTTAAATGAACTAAGCAGTTCATTAAATGGAGAAATATTTGAAGAATGCATGAAGGCAACAAACATAGAAATGGAAAGTCTCTTCTCACTTCCATATCACACGTTTTTATATATACATAATATATGCATTCAGATTTTTTTAAAAGACACTATATACATATATTTCAACGTACTACCGACACGTTATATATATTACGAACGTATGTCAACATCACACCACTATACTTACCTTATATTTATGAGTATTTTCGGGTCTCATATCATATGATATAAGTCATGGTGATGACAAAATTATTACGACACGTTACCAGGTTATAAACCAAAAATTGCCGTATCAGGTGACTACCGCAACTTCGGTAACGTGTCACGTACTTGCCTTATATACATGACCAGCCCATACACTTCAAAAATAGCCACAAATTTCGTGGCTTACATGGTATATTCATCCATAAAATCATTCCATGTGGGCACACACAAATCACCCCCAATTAAGGCCAAATTGTGGAGATTTCAAATTCAATATTTTTGTCACAAGGGGCGCCACTTTTAATCAGACTATAAAGATGAATATTCAAGTGACTCTATGTATATTATGTGTGACATAATATACATAACATGTGAAAATGTTTGAACTTAATTGGAGAAAAATCGCGTAATCGACAAACGTCAAAAATTCGGTTTTCTACGAACACAACACATGAAACATTTTTGGGATGACATGTAACATGTATCTAGACACTTTTTACATATTCAATACATACTAAAGTGTTCTAGAATATTCAAATTAGGGCTGATTGGAATATACCATATGTGTATAATTATTGTGCACTATTTTAGAAAGCTTACAAAAATTCAGCACATAAAAATCCAACATCACACGCCCAATACAGCTTGATGGAGCTTATGTGGAGCTTAGTTGGCATCTTGATTGGTGAAGAATGTACTACACAAGGTTAGTGACTTAATGGAGGGAACTACACAAGGTAATATTTCAAACTATGTTACAAATGTAACACATGCTGAAAATTCAGCATGTGAGAAACTGATATGGCCAAATTTTTGAGTCTTGATTGTGATAAATTTGCTTCTCCATTTTCAAGGGATTGATGTGGTAATAATATGGCAATAATTTGAACATCTTGAGATTATTGCACATGCTGAAAATTTCAGCATGTGATGCATAAGGGTGGCCGAATTCTTGGAGTTAATAAAGACAAATTTCCTTTGCAAATTATGTGATATTAATTATGTGATATTTGGCAAGGTTATTACTACTATTTTGGCACATATTTTAAGTGTAATTTTCATATTTTTACAATCATCAAGTGATGATAAATCTCATCCAATCAAGGAGTGCCGAGTAAGCAAGGCCAAGACAATCATCCAATCAAGTGCTGCCAAGTAAGCAAGTTGATGTCACATCTATACAAGGTATTCTTCTAAGGACTTAAAGAGAATTTCCAAGGTGAAGGAAAGCCCTAGAGTGGGCAGCCAACCTCAAATAAAAAGAGAAGAAGAGCAAACAAAAATGCAAGACAAGTCTCACAAGTTCTAAAGTGCAAAAAGACTCTCTACTCTCTTCTTTTATATTTCTTTCTTTTTCTTCTCTCTCAAGCCTATTGTATCTATATTCAAACATATTGTATAGGCTTCATTCATACCACCATACACGCCCTATTGTTGTAAAAGGTTAATCAAGGTGTGATCAAACCTTCATCTGCTTGATGGTGGTGTTCGTGAACATTATGATTGCTTGTTTTGATTGTAAAGGGTTAGAGTTGCTGTGTAACTCCATCAACCCTGTGTCGTAAGGTGTGATTTTGTTTAGTGATAACCGAGAAATGTGTCCTCGAAGACTGGAGTAGATTGATTTAACCGAACCAGTATAAAATTCCTTGTGTTCTTTACTTTTCTGCACAGTACTTTCAGTTTCCTGCACTTTGCATCTATTTCATCGCAATCTTAAAAATAGTAAACGAATTTTAGAAATTGTAAAATTTTGCAGAAATGTATCCACATCTTCTAAGTTTCATTTGGCACAAGTTTCAACCCTTTTGGACAAGTATACATCATTCAAACGCTAATAGTTCTGAGACTAGTGCAATCTTATTTTCAGACTTGCAAAGGTTGAGAACTTGAAAGTATTTGACATACTTCCCAAAGGAATTTTTGAAAACAGTTTGAACCCAAATGAATACATATAGTAAGGGGTTTGTCATTAAATTTTCAGACCATTTGGAGCCACGGATTAATCGGAATAAAATTTTCAAATCATACTACTGTTTCTGGCAGATTTGCGCAATCTGACCACAAACGATTTTTCAAAGGGTTAAAGGTTAAATTTTGATCTGAAATTTTTAGCAGATACTCAGAACATCTGAGATTACAATCTCTCTAAAGTTCAGAAGTTTTGAAGGTCTGTAACCTAGTTTTTCAAATGTTGCATCACGGGGCCTAAAAAAAGAAACTATTTTCAGAAGTTGGGTTTTTGGATCAAAAAATTTTAAAACCCAAATTTTCCGCACCCACTATTCAACCCCGCTCCTTCTAGTGGTGACTTGCAGGTCCTACACTTGCACTTGCAGCACAACATGTTGAGAAAAAGGTGTTTGAGTGATTACAAAATGCATGATTTAAATAACGTGTACTAAAAAAATGCAGGTCCTACAAGTGGTATCAGAGAGCATGCACACTCACAACAAGAGCATCCATAGTGAGATGGCAACTACTAGTCAAAGGCCTTCTTCTTTTTTGATGGTGAGTCCTTTATTCAATGGAAATTAATAATGAAACTTTTTCTTATGGCTATTGATATTGATCTATGGTCTATTATAGAAGACAGTCCATTTGTTCCTTCAAATTATCTATTGTAGATGGTGTCACACTAGAGGTTGTAAAACCAATACAAGAATATACTAGTGATGACAAAAAGAGACTAAGCATGAATGCTAGAGCCATGTAATTACTCTTAAACGGGCTAAGTAAAACTGAATCTAGTTACGTATCTAATTGCTCTAATGCTCAAGAGATGTAGAGAATTCTTGAGATGAAACATGAAAGGACTAGCCAAGTAAAGGAGTCCAAGATTAATATGCTTATGTCCACACTTGAGTCCTTCAAATTATTGTCAAATGAGTCTATTTTTGATATAGATCTACGATTGACTAACATCTATAATTCTCTTGAGTCTCTTGGCAAAGCTTTCTCTATGCAGGAAAAGGTCCAAAAGGTACTACGAAGCCTTCCATCCGAATGGGACCCTCAAGTGACAACAATAGAGGAAAGTAAAGAAACCAACCAATAAAAATGGAGGAATTAATCGGATCGCTAAAGGTATACGAAAACAAACTCACATTAAAGAAATCACAATCAACGTCAAAACAAGGAAATACTATTGCTTTTAAATCAAATGAATACGTCTCTACTTCTTCCAATCACGTAGATGATAGTGATTCCGAATCAGACAATGATGACTTAATACTATTGGCTAAATGTTTGAGAAAATTCATGAGAAAGTCATTTAAAAACAAACCTAAGGCTACTTCCACTAAAAGAAATAAAAATAAAACAAATGACAAGGACGTGAAGTGCCATGAATGCAGGCCTGGGACATTTATCTTATGAATGTCCCAACAAAGACAAACAAACAAACAAACACCTTGACAAGGATCGGACCAAAACTAGACTCGTCTCAGAACCTAAACAAAGGAGAAGAGCTCTCAAGGCCTCCACTTGGAGTGACACATCCGACTCTAAGACCGATACCGAAGAAGAGACGACCCAAGTATGCTTTGTATCCAAAGCATCAAACGAGGTATCTTACGATTGTGAATCTGATTCTGAACCTTCATATGATGATCTTTTTAGTCAATATTTAGAATTGCAAAAATTCACCAAGACTCTCGCAAAAGAAAAGAAACGATTAATTGAAGACAAGAAGTTGTTAGAATCTTCTAACACGAATCTTGTTTCTCAACTAAACGACTCAATAGAAGAGTTGTCATGCATCATCAATGCATTAAAATCAGAGATCTCATAATTAACTACATATAATAATGAAATGAATCCGAAATTTCAAATTTGAAATCAAGGAATACGGATCTAGATAAAATGATGAAACAATTTGACACGAGAAATAACATGCTAGATCACATCATTTTATCACAAAAGCATGATAGTGATAAAACCGGATTAGGATACATTGAGAAAAACGAAACATCAATTAAACCAACTAAATTCATTTTGTCTAAGAAAACAGAAACATCTAAGACACATATGGCGCCTAAGAAGACGCCTAGATCCCCTTTTCCCTCATCTCGTCATGCTTCTTCTTCATATCATACAAGATATAATTATGTGCCGTATAGATATGAGAAGAAACCATTGATACATACACGATATTCATTCCATGCATCTAGATCACTCACTATGCACACTAACACTAGAACATATCAAAAACGCACACCATATGATGCGCATAAGGGGATTCTCGGACAAAGGCCTGATGCTTTCTCAGCCCATGTCTACTATGTTGCTCCTTCATCTACATTCTTACCATTTGCTAGACCGAGAAGGATCACCCAACTATGGATACTAAAAGGTACTTCTACAAAGAGGTGAATAACTAACTCGCAAGGACCCAAATTAAAAGGGTACCTAAATCATTGTTGTACATTGCAGGGAACCTATACATCAAAAGACACATCTATCAAGTGGTTCCTTGACAGTGGTTGCTCGAGGCACATGACGGGTGACCCGAGCTTGTTCTCAAAGTTCAAGAAGGTCACAAAAGGCGGATCAGTGACCTTTGGAGACAACAATGAAGGAAGAATCATTGGAAAAGGTACAATCGGAAGCCCAAGTACCCTTCAAATCTCCAACGTCTTCTGGGTGAGTAATCTATCTTATAATCTACTTAGCATCTCACAGTTTATTGACAACGGTTTTTATGTGTGTTTCACTCATCCATATTGCAGCATAATAAATAAAAATGGAGAAAAAGTATTAAAAGAAAAAAGGGAAGGAAATATTTTTACGCTTTCTATGGATGACATGCTAAACGCTAAGGTTAAGTGTTTTATATCAAATAAACCTAATGTTAATTTGTGACATAGGCGTTTAAGACACATTGATATTTCTACACTTGAAAAACTTGAACGAAAGAACCTAATACGAGAATTGTCTAAACTTGATTTAGACAATTTTCAGTTGTGTGAATCTTGTATTAAAGGCAAAGAAACACTCGAGTCACTTAAACCCAAAAATGAAATTAGAACGTCTAGAGTTTTAGAACTACTACACATTGATTTGTTTGGTCCTAGTTGTACTAATAGTCTCGGTGGACGTCATTATGCATGTGTTATTGTTGATGATTTTTCTCGCTATACTTGGACTTTATTTCTTGCAAATAAAGATGATAGTGCCATTGAAATTGCAAAACTAATAAAACAACTCGAAAATGAATATGGTTTGAATGTGAAAAAAATTAGAAGCGATAGAGGCGGTGAATCTAAAAACAAGGACATGATTGCGTTTTGCGAAGAAAAATGTATTAAACACGAGTTTTCGCCACCTATAACTCCATAATTAAATGGAGTAGTAGGAAGAAATAATAGGACACTACAAGAAATCGCTAGAACCATGTTGTGTGAAAACAAATTGCCGAGATTGCTGTGGGCGGAAGCCATAAATTGTGCAAACTATATAGTTAATCGTTTAACCATTAGAAAGAATATAAATAAAACTCCTTATGAGATAGTAAATGATCGCATGCCTAAAATTGATTACTTTCGTATGTTTGGTTGCAAATGCTTTGTTTTGAATACAAAAGATAATTTAGATAATTTGAATCTAAATCAATTGAATGAATTTTTGTTGGATATTTTGTGAAGTGTAAAGCATATAGATGTTATGATCCTATCACTAGACAAATTTTAGAATCCATTCATGTGAAGTTTAATGAATTTGGTGAGGTTGAAAAAGGTAAAGAATATGACGATGATTTTTAACTAAAACCCGTGTTAGATGATATAGAAGATGATGGCGTGTATGATGAATTGAACACACTAGAATAGGGATCACCCACACGATCACCCACACGATCTTATTATAGGCGACATTACTCATGTTGTTTGACCACGTAGAAGAATAAGTCCGGATTAAATAAACCAATTTCATGCTATGATATCCGAAATTGAACCTAAAAACGTTTTTGATGCTTTGAGTGATTTTTCTTGGATCGATGCTATGCATGATGAACTAAATCAATTCTTAAGAAATGATGTATGAGATTTAGTGTCACGACCACAAGATAAGACTGTACTAGGCACAAAGTGGGTGTTTAGAAATAAAATGAATGAAGAAGGTAAAGTTATTAGAAACAAGGCAAGACTTGTAGCACAAGGATATAATCAAGAAGAAGGAATAGACTATAACGAAACATTTGCACCTGTAGCACGTTTAGAAGCCATACGACTTTTACTTGCTATTGTTTGCATGAAAGGTTTTAAACTCCATCAAATGGACGTAAAAAGTGCTTTTTTAAATGGTTTTATACAAGAAGAAGTATACGTGAAGAAACCACCCGGTTTTGAAGATTTGAAATACCCCGATCACGTGTACAAATTAAAGAAGGTACTATTGTAGGATCTTCAAGGCACCACTAGAAGGGGGGGTTGAATAGATGGTGCGGAAAGTGTGGTTTTTAAAATTTCTTTAAACTTGAACAATTCAAGTTCTGAAAACAGATTATGCTTTCAGGACCTGTTTTAAAACGTTTTCAAAACCAGGTTAGAGGTTTCCAAAAATTATGAAATTTTGAGAGAACTTAGCCTCAGATGTTATGAGGGTCCCCTAAAAATTTCAAATAAAAATTCAACCTTTAACCCCTTCAAAATCCGTTCGTAATCAGATTGTGCAAATCTGCCAGAAACGGTAGATGATTTTGAAAATTTAATTCCTATTTGCGTGAACGTCCAAATGCTCTGAAAATTTGACCACTAACTCTTTATATACTATATTTAAATGGGTTGAAATATTTTTGGAAAATTCTTTTGGGAAGTAGGTCAACTACAATCAAAGTCTCAACCTTTGCAAGCCTAAAAATCAGACTGCACTAGTCTCAGAACTTTTGATGTTTGATTGACTTATACTTATCCAAAAGGGTTGAAACTTGCGCCAAATTAACCCTAGAACGTATAAGTATATTTCTGGAAATTGTCGTAATTTTTGAAAATCGTTTACTATTTTTACGAATGCGAATACGAAGAGTAAACAGTGCAGTAACTGAAAAGTAAATGGCACCAAGAATTTTATACTGGTTCGGTTATAAACAACCTACTCCAGTCTTCAAGGAACACCTTCCTTGGTCCACACTAATCACACACACGTAGTACACCTTACCGCAGGGTTGATAGAGTTACACCTTAACTCCAACCCTTTACAAACCTTGTATTGTAAGTACAATTCTCACGAACACCACCACCTTGCTAGAATGAAGATTGATCACACCTTGATCAATCTTTTACAAAGATATATGAATGGTGGTTTATCTCAAGCCTATTCAAGATTGAAAGAATATGAATACAATAGGCTTACAAGAAGAAAGAAAGAAAGAGAATGTAGAAGAAGAAGAGCTTGGCTTTTTGATCTCTTTGAGATGCAATGCTTGTTGTTTTTGTTTTGCTCTCTTCTTTTCATTTTTAAGCTTGCAGCCGTCCCCCCTATGGCATGTCTCCCTCTTGACAATTATTTTTTAAGTCCTTGAGAGAGTGTAAGACATCATTGTGACAATGCCTTGCTTACTTGGCATCCTCTTATTGGATCATCATTTAGTCTTCGCTTACTTGACACCTCCTTATTGGCTCAACGTTGTCATCATGATGACATGAAAAAAATTCTGAGATATACACTTTAACATGTGCCAAAAATCAATCATAAAATCATTCCATAAAACAAGAATTACATCATAAATTGCAAGACCAAAAAATCCTTCCATATTCATGCCAAAAAATCGGCCATAACAATCTTGCCATGCTGAATTTTTCAGCATGTGCATCATGGGGATAAAGTTCAAATCATTACCATTTTTCTTTGAATTTTAATCATAAAAATGAATCAACAATATATGGTAAGTATTGCTCCCAATTAAGAGATAAACTTAGACATGTTTTGGCACTTAAATTCGGCCATCAAGATTGAACACATGTTGAAAATTTTTCAGCATGTGTGATATGTAAAATATCACCATTTATTTATTTAAATTATATTCAACACCTTTCCATTTCTTCTTCCAATTAATCACATAATAAAAGATGACAAAATATGTCACATTGAATAGCAAATTTCGGCCAGCTCAAGTTTAGTATGCTGAAATTTTCAGCATGTGACATAAGAGAGATATATGTTAAATTCTTACCATTTGTAGCTTTTCTCTTCAATTCACCAACAATGTATGATTGATCCTTGACCAATCAATATGCCAACAAAGCTCCACATGTGCTCCAAATCAACCATATGTGACGTTGAATGATGTGTATACATGTGCTGAAATTTATTTTTGCTAACTTTGTAAAATAGTGCACATTTAATAATACACACATGTAATATTCCAATCAGCCCTTAATTTAATTTTCTAAAACACTTTAGGATGTATATCATATGTAAAAAGTGTCTAGATACGTGTCACATGATGTACAAGAAAAACGTTCCATGTTATGTGCGTAGAAAACCGAATTTTCGATATTTATCGATTACCCGATTTTTCTCTAATTTAAATTCCAACTTTTGCACATGTTATATATATTATGTTATACATAATATATATAATATATACTTTAAATCTCAGCACTTGTCTGGTTTAAAGTGGTACCATTAGCATGTGACAAAATTAAACTTGGAATCTTCACATTTTGGCCTTAATGTTGAGTAATTTGTGTGTGCCAACATGAAAATTATTTTTGGCTGATTATTATGTCATGTGCACAAAATTTACATCATATTTTGATGTATATGGGCTGGCCATTTATTTATGGCAAGTACGTGACACGTTGGCGAAGTTTCGGTATTCGCCCGATACGACAAATTTCAGTTTAGAACCTTTTATCGTGTCGTATTTGATTTGTCATCACCATGTCTTATATCATATGATATAAGACCTGAATATGCTCATAAATATGAGTTAAGTATAGTGGTGTGATGTTAACGTATGTACGTAAAATATATAACGTGTCGGTAGTACGTTGGAATACATGTGTACGTGCTTTTTTCAAAAAATCTGAAAATATATGTAGTATATATATATACGTGGTGTGTATAATAAAGATGGGGAGGAGGAGAAAACTTTCCTTCCTTAGCCTTGTTGCCTTTGTGCCTTCTCCAAATGAAGCTTCCTTTAATGAACTACTTAGTTTATTAAACTAAGTACTTCACTTAATGAACTAGTTTAGTTCATTAATGGTGGCACCTGAAAATAGTATAAACACAACAAATGTTTGCCATATGATGTAAGCTTTAATGCTTCATGGCTCGTTAGTACATCAACATAATATATAAGCTAAATAAGGCAAGTAATGGCAAGATATCATGCATTCATGTACACGTTTATATATATATTTATGCACGTTTATATATATGTATACATTCAAGACACTTATTTTGAAATCACTCAAACCCCCTTATCTTTACAATCTCCCCCTTTTGATGATTTTCAAAATAATTTGTGTACATGATTTAAATGCTATCTCTCCCCCTTGAATTGTGCGCAAATTTGAAATTTGAATTTCGAATTTCAAATCCGGCTCCCCCTTGATTTGTGCAATTAAGATCAATCAGTGTCAATTAAGATCAATCAGTATCTCTCTCCCTCTTAAATCATGCTTTTCTCTCCCCCTTTATTTTGGAAAGTAAATCAAAAGACGCCTGTCAAAAAGGAAAGTAAAGCAAATAATGTCAAATCAAATCATGTCAATGGGAATCATGCCTAATTTAGAACGAAGAGATTCATATGTGGCTTGATTTAAGGCCTTTGTAAAAATATCCGCTACTTGTGATTCTGTGCGTACGTGATCTATGACAATATTACCATTGTTAACGTGATCACGAAGAAAGTGATAGCGTACTTCTATATGCTTAGCCTTAGAATGTAACACGGGGTTCTTAGACAAATTTATTGCACTCATACTATCACAATATATAGGAATTTTATTTACGGTAATTCCAAAGTCCGAGAGTTGTTTTATCCACAACAACTGTGTGCAACAAAGGCTAAGAGCCATGTACTCAGCCTCAGTAGTGGACAAAGCAACACTTGCTTGCTTTTTGGAAAACCATGAAATAAGGGAATTTCCTATAAATTGGCAAGTTCCGCTCGTGCTTTTTCTATCTATTTTACAGCCACCATAATCTGCATCAGTGTAAGCATGTAAGTCAAATGTAGAATCCTTATCGTACCAAATACCTAAGGTGGGTGTGTGCTTAATATAACGGAATATTCTTTTTACTGCATTTAAGTGTGACACTTTAGGTTGACTTTGAAAACGAGCACACATGCATACACTAAACATGATGTCAGGCCTACTAGCAGTTAAATATAGCAAAGACCTATCATAGATCTATATAATCCATTATCAACGTTTTTACCATGTTCGTCTTTGTCTAATTTATTAGTGACACTCATAGGGGTGTAGGATGGTTTCAAATTTTCAAAATTAAACTTTTTGATCATGTCATTAACATATTTTGCTTGGCTTATATGAATTCCTTTACTCGTTTGCTTAATCTGCAAGCCAAGAAAATAATTAAGTTCACCAACCATAGACATTTCAAATTTAGATTTCATGCAATTTTCAAAATCTTTAACAAGTCTATGTGAGGTAGATCCAAAAATAATGTCATCTACGTAGATTTGAATAATAAGTAAA
>AP025063.1:25538109-25773449 GCA_036186865.1 Eustoma russellianum
TCTGATTTTTTTTTGTTTCAAAAATAGTGTATTATCTATAGTACCACGTTTAAAATTATTTTCTAAAAGGAAAGTAGCAAAACGATCATACCATGCTCTCGGTGCTTGCTTTAGGCCATATAGTGCCTTCTTTAGTTTGTACACGTGATCTGGATGTTTCAAATCTTCAAAATCGGGTGGTTGCTTCACGTATACTTCTTCTTGTATGAATCCGTTTAGGAAAGCACCTTTTACATCCATTTGATATAATTCAAAATCTTTCATGCAAGCTATAGCAAGTAATAGTCGTATAGCTTCTAGATGTGCTACGGGTGCGAATGTTTCATCATAGTCAAATCCTTCTTCTTGATTATATCCTTGTGCAACAAGTCTCGCTTTATTTCTAACAACCTTTCCTTCTTCATTCATTTTATTCCTAAATACCCACTTTGTGCCTATAATAGTCATATCTTGTGGTCGTGGCACTAAATCCCATACATCATTTCTAACGAATTGATTAAGTTCGTCATGCATAGCATCAATCCAAGATGAATCACTCAAAGCATCATGCACATTTTTGGCCTCAATTTAAGAAATCATAGCATGAAATTCATTTATTTCATCCGAAGTGATTCTTCTACGTGGTCGCACACCGTGAGTGAGGTCGCCTATGATGAGATCATGTGGGTGATCTCTATGCCATCTTGGTTGATTATTTTCTAAGTTATCATGCATTTCTAGTGTCTCATTCATATCATGCATATCAAAAGAATCATTATCTTCATTCAAAACGGGTTTCAATTCAAAATCATCGTCATATTCCTTATCTTTATCAATCCCACCAAATTCATTGAATTTAACATGAATAGATTCTATAATTTGTCCAGTGAGAGGATCATAACACCAATATGCCTTTGAATTTATAGAATATCCAACAAAAATGCACTCAATTGATTTGGATTCAAATTTATCTAAATTATCTTTTGTATTCAAGACAAAACATTTGCATCCAAACACACGAAAATAGTCAATCTTAGGCATGCGATCATTCAAAATCTCATAAGGCGTCTTGTTTATTTTCTTTCTTATAGATAGGCGATTTACAATATAGCATGCACAATTCACGGCTTCCGCCCACAGAAATCTAGGCAATTTATTTTTGCAAAGCATGGTTCTAGCTATTTCTTGTAATGTATGATTCTTTCTTTCTACTACTCCATTTAGTTGTGGAGTTCTAGGTGGCGAAAACTCATGTTTAATTCCTTTTTCTTCACAAAACGAAATCATCTCTTTGTTTTTAAACTCACCGCCTCTATCGCTTCTTATCCTTTACACATTTACACTGTATTGATTTTCAAGTTGTTTAATTAATTTAGCAATCTCAACGGCGCTATCATCCTTATGTGCAAGAAATAAAGTCCAAGTGTAACGAGAAAAGTCATCAACAATTACGCATGCATAGTGACGCCCACCAAGGCTTGTAGTGCGACTAGGACCAAACAAATCGATATGCAATGGTTCTAATATTCTAGTCGTGCTTATTTCATTTTTCGGCTTAAGTGACTCACGTGTTTGTTTGCCTTTTATGCAAGATTCACACAACTGAAAGTTGTCTAAATCAAGCGTAGGCAATCCCCGTACTAAGTTCTTTCGTTGAAGTTTTTCTAGTGTGGAAATGCCAATGTGTCCTAAACGTCTATGCCATAAATTCATATTGGGTTCATTTGACATAAAACACTTAACTTTAGCGTCTACTACATCATCCATAGATAGCGTAAAAATATTTCCTTCTCGTTTTCCTTTTAAAACGGTTTCTTCATTTTTATTTATTATGTTGCAATAAGGGTGAGTAAAACACACATTAAAACCATTGTCAACAAATTGAGAAATGCTAAGAAGATTGTAGGATAAGTTGCTTACCAAAAATACGTTGGAGATTTGGAGTGTGTTCGGATTACCAATCGTACCTTTTCCAATGATCTTGCCTTCATTGTTGTCTCCAAAGGTCACGGATCCGCCTTTTGTGACCTTCTTTAATTTGGAGAACAAGTTCGGGTCACCCGTCATGTGCCTCGAGCAACCACTGTCAAGGAACAACTTTATTGATGTGTCTTTCAAAGTGTGGTCTCCCTGCAATGTGAAAAGGTGATTTAGGTACCCTTTTAATATTGGGTCCTTTCGAGTTAGTTAATCACCTTTTGGTAAAGGTACCTTTTGGTACCCATACCTGGGTGATCCTTCTCGGTCTATCAAATGGCAAGAATGTAGATGAAGGTGCAATATAATAGACATGTGGTGCATGCACTTTGGGCCTTTGCCCAAGGACTCCTCTATACTTATTGAATGAAGGACGCTTTTGATATGTCCTTGTGTGTGTGTGCGTAGTGCGTGGATGATATGTATTTCGTGTATGCATTGTTCTTCTCTTTTCATATATATATATGGTACAACGTTATATTTCACATGATATGATGAAGTGGGGCGTGAGGAAGGGGCGCTTTTTGCGTCATCTTAGACGCCACTTGCGGCTTAGGGGTGTCTACTTTCTTAGACACAACAAACTTGGTTGGTTTGATTGATACTTCGTTAGTATCAACGTATCCCAGTCCAGTTTTGTCGCTGTCATGCTTTTGTGATAATATGATACGTTACAGCATGTTGGACCCTGTGTCAAACTGTTTCATCATTTTCTCTAAATCGGTATTCCTTGATTTAAAATTTGAAATCTCGGATTTCATTTCATTATTTTACGTGGTTAATGATGAAATCTCTGCTTTTAATGTAGTAATGACACATGATGACTCTTTCTTTGAATCGCTTAATTGAGCGACAAGATTCTCGTTAGAAGATTCTAACAGTTTCTTGTCTTCAATTAATCGTTTCTTTTCTTTAGCGAGAGTCTTAGTGAATTTATGCAATTCTAGATACTGACTAAAAAGATCATCATAGGAAGGTTCAGAGTTAGAGTCAGAATCAGATGATACCTCATTAGATGCTTTGGAGGCAAAGCATACTTGTGCGGTCTCCTCTTCGGTCTCAGTTTCAGAATCTGATGAATCACTCCAGGTGGCGGCCTTTAGAGCACGCTTCCTTCGTTTGGGTTCTGAGACGAGTCTATTTTTGGTCCGCTCCTTGTCAGGGTATTTAGTATTTTGCTTTTCTTTATTGGGGCAGTCATATGATAAGTGTCCGAGTTTTCCACATTCATAACATTTAACGTCTTTATAATTTGACTTGTTTTTATTTCTCTTAGTTGTAGTGCCCTTGTTTTTGTTTCTAAATGACCTTCTCATAAATTTTCTTAGTCCTTTAGCCAATAGAATTAGGTCATCATTTTCCGATTCGGAATCACTATCATCTACGTGATCGGGGGGAGGGGAGACGTATTCATTTGATTTAAAAGCAATAGCTTTACCTTGTTTAGATGATTCCGATTTCCGTATGATGAGTTTATTTTCATAAACTTTAAGTGATCCGATTAGTTCTTCCATCTTTATTGATTTAGTTTCCTTGCTCTCTTCTATTGCGGTCACTTTTGGGTCCCATTCAGAAGGAAGGCTTCGTAGGACTTTCTGTACCTTTTCCTGCGTAGTAAAAGCCCTACCAAGAGACTCAAGAGAGTTGTAGATGTTAGTCAAATGAAGATCCATATCTACAATAGACTCATTGGGCAATAATTTAAAAGACTCGAGTGTAGACATGAGCATGTTAATTTTTGACTCTTTTACTTGACTCGTGCCTTCGTGTTTCATTTCTAGAATCCTGCACATTTCTTGTGCACTTGAACAGTTTGACACATAACTAGACTGACTCTTACTTAATCCGTTTAAAAGCAATTGCATAGCCCTAGCATTCATACTAAGTTTCTTTTTATCATCACTCGTATATTCTTGTCTAGTTTTAATAACCTCTAAAGTGACTCCGTCTATGGTGGATACATTAGATGGGACATAAGGACCATCTTCAATGATTGACCAAAGATCTATATCTATAGCCATAAGAAAAAGCTTCATCCTAAGTTTCCACTGAATAAATGACTCAGCGTCAAAAAGTGGAGGCCTTTGGCTCGACATACCTTCTTGCTCGGTTTTGAGATTTGTGGATGCCATCTCACTGAATCGTTGGATTCCTTGAAGTGAGTGTTCCTGCGCTCTGATACCACTTGTAGGATCTGCAAGGCACCACTAGAAGGGGGGGGGGTTGAATAGATTGTGCAGAAAGTGTGGTTTTTAAAATTTCTTTAAACTTGAACAATTCAAGTTCTGAAAACAGATTCTGTTTTCAGGACCTGTTTTAAAACGTTTTTAAAACCATGTTAGAGGTTTCCAAAAATTATGAAATTTTGAGAGAACTTAGCCTCAGATGTTATGAGGGTCCCCTAAAAAGTTCAAATAAAAATTCAACCTTTAACCCCTTCAAACACCGTTGGTAATCAGATTATGCAAATCTGCCAGAAAAGGTAGATGGTTTTGAAAAATTAATTCCTATTTGTGAATGTCCAAATGCTCTGAAAATTTGACCACTAACTCTTTATATACTATATTTAAATGGATTGAAACAGTTTTGGAAAATTCTTTTGGGAAGTAGGTCAACTACAATCAAAGTCTCAACCTTTGCAAGCCTGAAAATCAGACTGCACTAGTCTCAGAACTTTTGATGTTTGATTGACTTATACTTATCCAAAAAGGTTGAAACTTGTGCCAAATTAACCCTAGAACGTATAAGTATATTTCTGAAAATTTTTGTAATTTTTGAAAATCGTTTACTATTTTTACGAATGCGAACACGAAGAGTAAACAGTGTAGTAACTGAAAAGTAAATGCAGAAAGTAAATGACACCAAGAATTTTATACTGGTTCGGTTATAAACAACCTACTCCAGTCTTCAAGGAACACCTTCTTTGGTTCACACTAATCACACACACGCAGTACACCTTACCGCAGGGTTGATAGAGTTACACCTTAACTCCAACCCTTTACAAATCTTGTATTGTAAGTACAATTCTCACGAACACCACCACCTTGCTAGAATGAAGATTGATCACACCTTGATCAATCTTTTACAAAGATATATGAATGGTGGTTTATCTCAAGCCTATTCAAGATTGAAAGAATATGAATACAATAGGCTTACAAGAAGTAAGAAAGAAAGAGAATGTAGAAGAAGAAGAGCTTGGCTTTTTGATCTCTTTGAAATGCAATGCTTGCTGTTGTTTTTGTTTGCTCTCTTCTTTTCATTTTTAAGCTTGCAGCCGTCCCCCCTATGGCATGTCTCCCTCTTGAAAATTATCTTTTAAGTCCTTGAGAGAGTGTAAGACATCATTTTGACAATGCCTTGCTTACTTGGCATCCTCCTATTGGATCATCATCTAGTCTTCGCTTACTTGACACCTCCTTATTGACTCAACGTTGTCATCATGATGACATGGAAAAAAATCTGAGATATACACTTTAACATGTGCCAAAAATCAATCATAAAATCATTCCATAAAACAAGAATTACATCATAAATTGCAAGACCAAAAAATCCTTCCATATTCATGCCAAAAAATCGGCCATAACAATCTTCCCATGCTGAATTTTTCAGCATGTGCATCATGGGGATAAAGTTCAAATCATTACCATTTTTCTTTGAATTTTTATCATAAAAATGAATCAACAATACATGGTAAGTATTGCTCCCAATTAATAGATGAACATGTTTTGGCACTTAAATTCGGCCATCAAGATTGAACACATGCTGAAAATTTTTCAGCATGTGTGATATGTAAAATATCACCATTTATTTATTTAAATTATATTCAACACCTTTCCATTTCTTTTTCCAATTAATCACATAATAAAAGATGACAAAATATGTCACATTGAATAGCAAATTTTGGCCAGCTGAAGTTTAGTATGCTGAAATTTTCAGCATGTGACATAAGAGAGATATATGTTGAATTCTTACCATTTGTAGCTTTTCTCTTCAATTCACCAACAATGTATGATTGATCCTTGACCAATCAATATGCCAACAAAGCTCCACATGTGCTCCAAATCAGCCATATGTGACGTTGAATGATGTGTATACATGTGCTGAAATTTATTTTTGCTAACTTTGTAAAATAGTGCACATTTAATAATACACACATGTAATATTCCAATCAGCCCTTATTTTAATTTTCTAGAACACTTTAAGATGTATATCATATGTAAAAAGTGTCTAGATACGTGTCACATGATGTACAAGAAAAACGTTCCATGTTATGTGCGTAGAAAACCGAATTTTCGATATTTATCGATTACCCGATTTTTCTCTAATTTAAATTCCAACTTTTGCACATGTTATATATATTATGTTATACATAATATATATAATATATACTTTAAATCTCAGCACTTGGCTGGTTTAAAGTGGTACCATTAGCATGTGACAAATTTAAACTTGGAATCTTCACATTTTGGCCTAAATGTTGAGTAATTTGTGTGTGCCAACATGGAAAGTATTTTTGGCTGATTATTATGTCATGTGCACGAAATTTACATCATATTTTGATGTATATGGGCTGGCCATTTATTTATGGCAAGTACGTGATACGTTGGCGAAGTTTCGGTATTCGCCCGATACGACAAATTTCAGTTTAGAACCTTTTATCGTGTCGTATTTGATTTGTCATCACCATATCTTATATCATATGATATAAGACCTGAATATGCTCATAAATATGAGTTAAGTATAGTGGTGTGACGTTAACGTACGTACGTAAAATATATAACGTGTCGGTAGTACGTTGGAATACATGTGTATGTGCTTTTTTCAAAAAATCTGAAAATATATGTAATATATATATATGTGGCGTGTATAATAAAGATGGGGAGGAGGAGAAAACTTTCCTTCCTTAGCCTTGTTGCCTTTGTGCCTTTTCCAAATGAAGCTTCCTTTAATGAACTACTTAGTTTATTAAACTAAGTACTTCACTTAATGAACTAGTTTAGTTCATTAATGGTGGCACCTGAAAATAGTATAAACACAACAAATGTTTGCCATATGATGTAAGCTTTAATGCTTCATGGCTCGTTAGTACGGCAACATAATATATAAGCTAAATAAGGCAAGTAATGGCAAGATATCATGCATTCATGTACACGTTTATATATATATTTATGCACGTTTATATATATGTATACATTCAAGACACTTATTTTGAAATCAATCAAACCCCCTTATCTTTACAACTACACGGTTTAAAGCAAGCACCTAGGGCTTGGTATGATCGTTTTGCTACTTTTCTTTTCGAAAATGGATTTAAAAAAGGCACCATAGATAGCACCTTGTTCCTGAAACAAGATAAATCGAATTTACTAATCATTCAAACTGATACGATCTTGGATCGTATGAAAATGACGACCGTTTCTTTCAACTCCAAAAGACACCTTTGATCAACCCTTGCGTGGGACAATGGCGCAAACACCATCTTCTTGGACATGAGAAATCAACAACGTCTACGTCGAGCAATTCGAATCTCCCAATCCAACACGTCGTTCCGTATCTTTCGATTGTGATTCACCAACTAGGTTTGCTCAAACCTTGATTGGATCTAGCCTTGATTTTTAATTTGTGAAAACCAAAGGAAAACACTCAACAAGCAACCCACGGTTACAAGCACAAAGTTTCCAAAAGTTTGGTATGAAACCTGAAATTGAAATTCTGAGAGAACTGTTTTCTCTTGTTACATTTCCTACCTTATATAAAGCTATATTTTGGCTATTCCTAAAAGATAAATGATAAATCAAAGTCTTCAAATTACTACCTATCAATATAAATCAAATCTACATAAAAGACAAGTCAAAGCTAATCAAGGAAGATTACATAATCCAAATCTCTAAAATCTAGTCCTGGAATACATCCTGTCGGTTGTTGACTTATACCCGCTTCTAGACGCCGAATTAGAGTTTTCACTCTTCAGCAAAGTTGTAGCTCATGCAATTATCTTGAATTTAGGCTTTTGAATCACTTCAGTTGGACTCTTCTTGACATAGATATCCATCCAGTGAACTTCAGTACTTTCCATTCTGGACTCCCAACTTGCATCTGATTTTAATCCATCTTATAGCCCGAATTAAGAAAAGTGCAAAACATCAAGATCGTCCCAAATTGAGTTATCTAAAACCTCCAAGTAGTTTGAATACAATTGGATCAGTACTCCGACCTAGGCATCCAAAATACCGACTGGTGTCTGGCTGCCTTCCTGAAAGATAGGGACTCTTCAAGCCACCTTCCTTATTTAGCCTTGTCACCTTAGAAAACACTCAAACACAGCCATTAGCGCTAGAAACACATATTAAAGGACGCTATAAAATATACTAGACCTAAAACAAAGACAACTCAAACAACTAGACTCGATATTACGGCGACAACACATGAAATTACCATCCCGCCTTCCCACCAACCCTTGCATCTTATAATATGCATTGAAACAATCAGATCATAACTTCAATAAACATAGAAAGATCATGAATCTACATTCCTTGGCTCATCTTGTACATGTTTGAACAAGAAGCTCTTTAGTTTACATCTTCTATTTGCGCAAAAACTTCTTGTTTTTGGAGTTTGTATGTTCAAGACCCTTGTTTGTGAAGTTTGTATGTTTAGGGCTCCTGGAATCGCATCACTCCCTCCCTCCTCAAAAAGATTCGATCTCGAATCTAAACACACAAATGGATAAGAGGGATACTCCATAAATGACTCATAAACTACGTATGATACAAGTACAAACAAAACAAGTGTAATGATCATACATAATTTAAGTCTAACATGCTTAGGATGACCACGTACTCCAATGATGACACATCTAGACATCAATAAACACCTCTTCCTAACATGTTTAGGGTGCACAAAGACATACATCTGAAACTCTAACTCAATAAATGCATATTTAGAACCACGATCAAGTAAAAGATGATGACAAAGAGATAAATAAGGAGTAGAGTCATACCTCTTTTGTATCTTCACTTTCACATGCTTAGGATGCATTAAAAAAGCACAAGTGAGACACTTATGAAGCTTCCAAAAGAAAGACTTATCACACACTAGAACACGACTCCACGTCAATACAAACCTCTTCTTGATGTGTTTAGGGCGTATAGTCATGCTTCTCTCAATCAAACATGAATATCTAGGATGCAACCAAAATCCATCATGCAAGGAACATTCAAAATCAATCAATACATAAATCAACAATTTATCATGGCAAACGAAGTAGCAAGTCACCATGATTTGGAATGGGAAACAAGACAATGTGATATGGCATCTCTCATGAGCAAACATAGCATGAATCATCCTATGAACAAGCATACTGTGGGAATGAATTATACTAAAGTTTGTGTGCATATAATTCATATGAAAATGGTCATGAAAACAATGTAGACTAGGCAGTTCAACACACACTTTAAAAGATTTAGCAACAACCGATCCAACACTCTTAACTATCGACTCAGGTTCATCCAACTCAGATGCATCTGATTCATCATTTAAATCATCATCTAATTCATGTGCCACAAGTTCAAATTCAGGTCTTAACTCAAGATCGCACGATACATGTGGTGAACACAAATCAAGACAAATAGGCGATGCTACTTCAACATGTAAATCATCCTCATGTTCACTCGTTTTCTCACGCAATTCAACTAAGATTTCGCCATGAAATTCAGCTGTATTATCATGCAATTCATGCTCGTTAGATGCATTAACTTTGACCTCATTCAAGTCATGTGGGAACAAATCAACTTTCGGTTTTGTGCTAGCATCAACTTTAGGTACAATTTCAGCTTTTTGCTCCTTTTTAGAAACAATTTTAGCTTTGCCACGCTTATGCATTTTAGCAAAAAAATCATCCATGCCCTTCTTAAATTTTATCCTATTTTCAATGTTGGTTGCATGCTCATACATAGCTTCAAGTGCTTCATATCTACAATGCATCATTTCATGTGCAATCTCTTTATTTAACCCAGCAATGAATCTAATCATGGTTAATTATTCAATCTCTTCAATGTAAGCATAATTTAAGTCATCTAACATTTCATTGTAATATGCTTTAATATCTTTATCATGTTGAGGATAAATTTGAAACTCAGGCACTTTGCAACGCCAATTTCTTACCCAAATACCATTTGATTTTCCAAAGGTAATCATGCATTTCTCAACCTCTTTGTAGTCATGCTCATAACACATGACTTCCTAAATAGTGCCAACCAACTCTTCAACTTGTGAACTTTGTTGATTTAAGGTTCTCCAATCCAATTCTTCCACCTTGTTGGAGATTTTTTGCAATTTCTCCAACACCTTTTCAAGTGACAGTTTAGCCCTTGTCTCCTCATCCACGGCATTGGTCGACAACATGTTTTCACCTGAAATGAAATAAAGAAAACTAGAAAAGAAAAACTAACACAAAGACAAAAGAGATTTCGTTACGTTAGTGAAAATCAAAATCAATGTGTATGTTCCTCTCTCGCTCTTGTATAGTCACTCAAGTTTGTGCTTTCCTCGGCCAATCTTAGGCTAGATACAACCAAAGCAAGCTTCTCAAGTGGCTAACACAATCCGTTGATCAATTGCACCTTTTCTCCAACGTGTCATCCAAATTTCAGCAACTAATAAGCAAGGATCAATCCAAGAACAAGACAATTTTAACACACTTAACCTTATAAGAATCAAAGGAAAATGAGACCAAAAATTATGTCAAAGGCTGAGCCAAAGAAAACTAAGGGTTGCCCTGGGCAATCTTTAGTTAACCTTAGCCTTATGCAAATTAATCACACGTTGTTGATTCGATTACAATCATCAAGTATCCAAGTGTAAAGACAATGAATGGTGTAATATTTTGTGGCTTCAAAAGGCACGGTTTTGTGGTCTTGGATAGAACTTGATATTCAAATAATTCATCAACAACTTGGTACTCTTTTTCTTGCACTTCTCGTTTTCTTTTTTTGTACACTTTTTTTCGGTTCTTTTTGGTATTCTGCCGAATATATATATATATATTTTTGTTTTCTCAGAACGTCGAGAGTGACAAAAATGTTTGCTACGTAACTGTTATTTGGAATTGGCTGAATGACCTATAGCAACAACTTGTTGCCTTTACAAAATCAGACAACATAAAAGATGAATTTTGTGTTTTCTAATATGAGACCTTCTTTATTGTTTAAGGCAAAGAAAGGCAGCATATGTGATACGAAAATACAAGTGAATAGTTTTGGTGTATGATCAATGCCTTTTGCCCGAATAGTTGTAAGGGCACCAAAGTCTTGGATACAAGAAAAATTGCAACAGAAACCAAACAACAATGCAATCAAGTCACACAAGTCTAAGATCAACTAAAATCTTCGTTAGCAATAAGATTTACGTGTGACTAGGTAGCACTTTTAAACAATGGACTGGATTTATATGTTATGGCTGAATTTAAACCCTAATACAATGAACCTATTGTCAAGTGTGTGTAAAGGTTTGAACTTGAAGGATTAGTAGAGAAATAGTTGCAAAAGGACCAAACTTTGTGCCTGGGGTACGTTCTATCCAAAGATAATTAACAAACCATGAGCTTTTCCCATGTTGCTTTGGAGTGCAGCGTGTTTCTTTGAATGAAAGGACGTAGCTTTTTTTTTGTTTTTTATCAAGGTGAATGTAACGTGAGTCAACTATGAAGAATGAGGTTCCAAGAAAAAGTTCAAATAACGTAGGCGTGCATGGGGAATGTAGGGCGGACAACTGCATGATTCTAACCACAAAAAAAATAGGAACGTTGCATTCTTGCCTTCGTATAAGTTGAGAATTAAAAGGGAACACAACCTTTTTTTTAATACAGCTGAATAGGTATAGCGTGAATGAAGCAGAAGGAAAGTAAAGGTTCTAGGCAGTACCTACAGCGTGCTTGGTAACAGTGGTTTGAAAGAAAAGAAAATTCAAAGATGTGACCTTTCTTTTTGTTTTTTTTTGTTTTGTTGAACAAACGAGATTTTTCTTTTCCTGTAAGGATATGTTCTTTTTTTGGGACAATGTAACTGCAATTGATGCAAAAGAAGAACGGAGATGAGAACAAACGTTTGGGTAGGAGGAAGAAAACAATGACAAAACACAAGAACGTAAAAGATATGTGAGTTGTAAAGAAGAAACCTTCGCTCTGATACCACTTTGATACGATCTTGGATCGTATGACAATAACAACCGCTGCTTTCAACTCCAAAAGACACCTTTGATCAACCCTTGCGTGGGACAATGGCGCAAACACCACCTTCTTGGACAAGAGAAATCAACAACGTCTACGTCGAGCAATTCAAATCTCCTAATCCAACACGTCGTTCCGTATCCTTGGATTGTGATTCACAAACTAGGTTTGCTCAAACCTTGATTGGATCTAGCCTTGATTTTTAATTTGTGAAAACCAAAGGAAAACACTCAACAAGCAACCCACAGTTACAAGCCCAAAGTTTCCAAAAGTTTGGTATGAAACCTGAAATTGAAATTCTGAAAGAACTGTTTTCTCTTGCTACATTTCCTACCTTATATAAAGCTATATTTTGGCTATTCCTAAAAGATAAATGATAAATCAAAGTCTTCACATTACTATCTATCAATCTAAATCAAATCTACATAAAAGACAAGTCAAAGCTAATCAATGAAGATTACATAATCCAAATCCTTAAAATCTAGTCCTGGAATACATCCTATCGGTTGTTGACTTATACCCGCTTCTAGACGCCGAATTAGGGTTTTCACTCTTTAGCAAAGTTGTAGCTCATGAAATTATCTTGAATTTGGGCTTTTGAATCACCTCATTTGGACTCTTCTTGATATAGATATGGGCTTCCAAAAACTAGATATCCATCCAGTGAACTTCAGTACTTTCCATTCTGGACTCCCAACTTGCATCTGATTTTAATCCATCTTATAGCCCGAATTAAGAAAAGAGCGAAACATCAAAATCGTCCCAAATTGAGTTACATAAAACCTACAAGTGGTTTGAACACAATTGGATCAGTACTCCGACCTAGACATCCAAAATACCGACTGGTGTCCGGCTGCCTTCCTGAAAGATAGGGACTCTTCAAGTCACCTTCCTTATTTAGCCTTGTCACCTTAGAAAACACTCAAACACACCCATTAGCGCTAGAAACACATATTAAAGGACGCTATAAAATATACTAGACCCAAAACAAAGACAACTCAAACAACTAGACTCGATATTACGGCGACAACGCATGAAATGACTATTCTTCCTTCCCACCAACCCTTACATCTTATAATATGCATTGAAACACTTGGACAATCAGATCATAACTTCAATAAACATAGAAAGATCATGAATCTACATTCCTTGGCTCATCTTGTACATGTTTGAACAAGAAGCTCTTTAGTTTACATCTTCTATTTGTGCAAAAACTTCTTGTTTTTGGAGTTTGTATGTTCAATACCCTTGTTTGTGAAGTTTGTATGTTTAGTGCTCCTGGAATCGCATCACAAACTTATATTGATGACATCATTTTTGGATCTACATCTCATAAACTTGTTGAAGAATTTGAAACTTGCATGAAATGCGAGTTTGAAATGTCTATGGTTGGTGAATTGAATTACTTTATTGGCTTGCAAATTAAACAAACGAGTAAAGGTATACACATAAGTCAAGTTAAATATGTGAATGACATGATTAAAAAGTTCAATTTTGAGAACCTAAAACCGTCCCCCACCCCTATGAGTGTCACCACTAAACTAGATAAAGATGAACATGGAAAAGACTTTGATAATGATTTATATAGGTCTATGATTGGTTCTTTGCTTTATCTTACTGCAAGTAGACCTGATATCATGTTTAGCGTGTGTATGTGTGCACATTTTCAAAGCCAACCTAAAATGTCTCATTATAATGCTGTGAAAGGAATATTTCAATATATTAAGCACACCCCCTTTTTAGGAATATGGTATGATAAAGACTGTGAACTTGATTAGCATGCTTATACTGATGCGGATTATGGTGGATGTAAAATCGATAGAAAAAGCACAAGTGGAACTTGTCAATTTATAGGAAATTCACTAATTTCGTGGTTTTCAAAAAAGCAAGCAAGTGTGGCCTTATCTACTACCGAAGCTGAATACATGGCACTTAGTCTTTATTGCACACAACTACTATGGTCAAAACAACAACTTTCTGGTTTTGGTATCACGATAAATCGTATTCCAATCTATTGTGATAGTATGAGTGCCATAAACTCGTCTAAGAACCTCGTACTACACTCTAAGGCAAAGAACATAGAAGTACAATATCACTTTCTTCGTGATCATGTGAATAATGGTGATATTTTTATAGATCATGTATGCACTAAAGAACAAGTAGCCAACATATTCACTAAGGCACTAAATCAAGCCACGGACGAAAATCTCCGTTCTAAATTAGGGATGGTTTCTGCTAATTTGATTTGATATTTCTTTACATATTTACATGCACTTTTGATTTTCTTTCCAAAATAAAGGGGGAGATAGTGCATGATTTAAAGGGGAGCAAGAGTGATTGAGTGCAAAATTCAAGGGGGAGAAAATTCAAAAATTCGAAATTTGAATTTGTGCACGATTGAAGGGGGGGAATTAAATTAAAATCATGTACTAAGATTATTTTGTAAATCATCAAAAGGGGGAGATTGTTGAGAAAAAAGGTTTGAGTGATTCAAAAAAATGCATGATTTAAATAACGTATTTCATTTTATGACTTGACACTTTTTTGTGACAAACTTGCTTTACATATTTTATATATAATGTTGCCATACTAACAAGCCATGAAGCTTTAAATCTTACATCAAATGGCAAAAATTTGTTGTGTTTGAACTATTTTCAAGTTCCACCATTAATGAACTAAACTAGTTCATTAGATGAAGTACTTAGTTAAATGAACTAAGTAGTTCATTAAATGGAGAAAGATTTGAAGAAGGCATGAAGGCAACAAACATGGAAATGGAAAGTCTCCTCTCACTTCCATATCACATGTTTTTATATATACATAATATATATATTCAGATTTTTTTTAAAAGGCACTATACACATATATTCCAATGTACTACCGACACGTTATATATATTACGAACGTGCGTCAACATCACACCATTATATTGTCCTCATATTTATGAGTATATTCAGGTCTTATATCATATGATATAAGTCATGGTGATGACAAAATTTCTACGACACGTTACAAGATTATAAACCAAAAATTGTCGTATCGGGTGACTACCGAAACTTCGTTAACGTGTCACGTACTTGCCATATATAGATGGCCAGCCCCTACACTCCAAAAATAGCCACAAATTTCGTGTCTTACAGGGTATATTCAGCATAAAATCATTCCATGTGGACACACACAAATCACCCCCAATTAAGGCCAAATTGTGGAGATTTCAAATTCAATCTTTTGTCACATGGGGCGCCACTTTTGATCAGACTTTAGAGCTGAATATTCAAGTGATTCTATTTATATTATGTGTGACATAATATATATAACATGTGAAAAAAGTTTGAATTTAATCGGAGAAAAATCGCGTAATCGACAAACGTCGAAAATTCGATTTTCTACGAACACAACACATGGAACGTTTTTGGCATGACATGTAACATTTATCTAGACACTTTTTACATATTCAATACATACTAAAGTGTTCTAGAATATTCAAATTAGGTCTGATTGGAATATACCATATGTATATAATTATTATGCACTATTTTAAAAAGCTTAAAAAATAAAATTCAGCACATGGACATCCTACATCACACGCCTAATACAGCTTGATGGAGCTTATGTGGAGCTTAGTTGGCATCTTGATTGGTGAATAATGGGCTACACAAGGTTAGTGGCTTAATGGAGGGAGCTACACAAGGTAATATTTCAAACTATGTTACAAATGTAACACATGCTGAAAATTCAGCATGTGAGAAATTGATATGGCCGAATTTTCGAGTCTTGATTGTGATAAATTTTATTCTCCATTTTCAAAGGATTGATGTGATAATAATATGGCAATAATTTGAACATCTTGAGATTATTTCACATGCTGAAAATTTCAGCATGTGATGCATAAGGGTGCCGAATTCTTGGAGTTAATGGAGACAAAATTTCTTTGCAAATTATGTGATATTTGGCAAGGTTATTCCTACTATTTTTGCACATGTTTTAAGTTTAATTCTCAGATTTTTACAGTCATCAAGTGATGACAATGCTCATCCAATCAAGGAGTGCGAAGTAAGCAAGGCCAAGACAATCATCCAATCAAGTGCTGCCAAGTAAGCAAGTAGATGTCACATCTATACAAGGTATTCTTCCAAGGACTTAAAAGAGAATTTCCAAGGTGAAGGAAAGCCCTATAGTGGGCATCCAACCTCAAATAAAAAGAGAAGAAGAGCAAACAAAAATGCAAGACAAGTCTCACAAGTCCTAAAGTGCAAATAGACTCTCTCTTCTTCTACATTTCTTTCTTCTTCTTCTCTCTCATGCCTATTGTAGCTATATTCAAACATATTGTATAGGCTTCATTCATACCACCATACACGCCCTATTGTTGTAAAAGGTTGATCAAGGTGTGATCAAACCTTCATCTGCTTGGTGGTGGTGTTCGTGATCATTGTGATTGCTTGTTTCGATTGTAAAGGGTGGGAGTTGGTGTGTAACTCCATCAACCCTGTGTGACAAGATATTATTTTGTTTAGTGATAACCGAAGAAGGTGTTCTCGAAGACTGGAGTAGGTTGATTTAACGAAACCAGTATAAATTTCCTTATGTTCTTTACTTTTCTGCACAGTACTTTCAGTTTTCTGCACTTTGCATCTATTTCATCGCAATCTTAAAAATAGTAAATGATTTTTAAAAATTGTAAAATTTTGCAGAAACATATCCAAATCTTCTAAGTTTTATTTGGCGCAAGTTTCAACGCTTTTCGACAAGTATAAGTCATTCAAACGCTAAATAGTTCTGAGACTAGTGCAATCTGATTTTCAGACTTGCAAAAGTTGAGAACTTGAACGTATTTGACATATTTTCCAAAGGCATTTTTCAAAACTGTTCCAATCCAATTAAATAAATGTAGTAAGGGGTTTGTCATTAAATTTTCAGACTATTTGGAGCCATGGGTTAATCGGAATTAATTTTTCAAATCAGACTACAGTTTATGGCAGATTTCCGCAATCTGACCACAAACAATTAGTCTAAGGGTTAAAGGTTGAATTTTGATATGAAATTTTTAGGAGATACTCAGAACATCGGAAACTACAATCTCTCCAAATTTCAGAATTTTTGAAGACATGTGACCTAGTTTTTCAAACATTGCAAAACAGAGCCTGAAAACAGAAACTCTTTTCAGAAGTTGGGTTTTTGGATCAAAACATTTTAAAAACCAAATTTTTCGCACCCACTATTCAGTCTCCCCCTCCCTTCTAGTGGTGCCTTGCAGGTCCTACACTTGCCCTTGCAGCACAACATGGATGGCCTATCCATCAAATGGATATTAATAATGCTTTCCTCCATGGAGATTTACATGAGGATATATATATATATGACTCCCCCACCTGGGATGATTCTTTCAGATCCATGCATGGTGTGCAAATTGGAGAAATCATTATATGGACTTAAACAGGCTAGCAGAGAGTGAAATGCTACCCTAGCTCAATTTTTGATATCTCAAGGATTCCAGCAATCAAAGGCAGACTATACATTATTCACTAAGTCAGTGGGTTCTTCCTTACTCATTTTATTGGTGTATGTTGATGATATAATAGTCACATGTCCGTCAGAAGTATTTATATCCCAGATTAAGTAGGATCTTCCCAGCATGTTTAAAATTAAGGATCTGGGAGATCTTAAATACTTCCTAGGCATTGAGGTAGCCAAGGCAAGGGGGAAGTTCACATCAATCAAAGAAAGTACATGTTGGAATTATTGGATCAGGCTGGATTTTTGGAGTCAAAACCAGCAAAAAGTCCTATGGAGAGTAGTTTGAGATTGACACATAATGATTCTCCATTAACAAAAGATGTCTCACAGTACAGAAGACTGATAGGAAAATTGCTTTAGCTCACTATATGAAAATATATATATATATATTGATAAAAAAATATATATATGGCTTTTGATATATATATATATATATTGATAAAAAAAATATATATATGACTTTTGATATATATATATATATATATATATATATGTTTTTTCGTATACTGACTTTTGTAATATGGCTTTTCTCCGCCATAAGTGAGAAATTAAATAAAATATTCTTTTGATAAAAAAATATTGATATGTTAAAGAATTAAAAGTGACGGCCAAAAAAATGAGTGCGCAAACGAAAACAAAAAGGAGAAAAAGAATAGGATGCTGGGCTTCTTTTGATTTATATACGTGTGCATCAATTGTTGCAATATGAAATAAATATTTGGTTGCTCTTTCTTTTTCTTTTAGTGCCGTGATGTCACAGTTTGAGGGAGACTGCCGTTGCTTTAATATATTAATAAGTTTGAGGAATCAAAAGTGGTTTCCTTCAATACACTAAAGTTCGCCTGAATATATATATATATATATATATATATAATAATTAACAGTGGGTACATATATAGATTTGCGCATGAACGACATTTAAAAGTGTAAATTGAAGGTTGCTGAGGCTGACTTTAAAAAAATAAAATAAAGAAATAAGAATAAGGGCTGTGATGTTTTTTATGGTCTTTATGGAATTGATGTATATGTGCAGCAACATGTAATATCTAATGGTTGCCTCATTCTCCTTTTTGGTGCTTATCGTGATTATTTGAAGGTCCGAAAGGTGGGTGCTCAATAAAATATTAATGTATTGTTATGAGAATATATATATTTTGATTGCCTTAGTTAAAAGTATAAATTAATATGTTCTATTTCGTGCATTGATATACATATGTTGGTATGACAAATAGGAAAAAAATAGAAAGCTATGAGCTAACTATTTTAAGTAAGTCAAATTAACCTTTATTATTAGGTATTGATTACAATTGATTAGATTCGAGCCTAGAAGAGAAGGAAGTGAATACCGGATTCAGAGGTAAGTGGTCTATCTGTGCTCGTTATACTGTCATGCATCAGAGGTAAGTGATTTATCTGTGCTCGTGATACTGTCATGCATCAGAGGTAAGTGGTCTATCTATACTCGTTATACTTTCATGCATCAGAGGTAGGTGGTCTATCTGTGCTCGTTATACTGTCATGCATCAATGGTAAGTGGTCTATTTGTGCCTATTATGTTTATCATGCATCAGTGTGTTGTTTGCTGCATATCTGTAATTGGTTTTTATCTATATGCGAGTTGTGTGTATATGTGAGATATGTATGTACACATGAACTGGGTGTATGTATGGTTGTACAATCTCAATGCGTATTGCATGTGTATATGGATGTGTGGGGGTATACATGCAAGCATATATACATGTGTATGGACACAGATATATATATATGAGTATGAATACACCGTAATAAAATGAGAGTATACATGTAAGTATATATGCACGTGTATGGGCGCGGGTACCTATAGGAGCATGGATGCGCCGGATCATGATTATGTGTGTGGAGCATTCATGGAACGTGCATTGCATTGAATCTCTTCGGGACGCTGACTCCACGTTACAGAGCGATGTCCATTGACTCCACGTTACGGAGCATCGTCTGCTGACTCCACGTTACGGAGCGTCTGACTCCACATTACGGAGCAATGTCCGCTGACTCTACGTTAAAGAGCGTGGTCCGCTGACTCCACGCTGTGAAGTGTGGTCCGTTGACTCCACGTTACGAAATGTTGTCCGCTGACTCCACGTTACAGAACATTGTCTGCTGACTCCACGTTGTGAGCGTTGTCTGCTGACTCCACGTTACGGAGCAAAGAGTAAGACCCGGATCATGCATAGCATATCATGGAAAAAAAAGAAAGGATTATCTTGTGTGTGATAATGATGTTGTTGCGTGTGACACGATAGTGAGAAGGAACACACATCATGAAGTTGCGCATTATTCTTTGAAGTGACTTACTTTCTGCGGTTTATCTACTGCATTGGTATGCATTGTTTTCTTCTTTATTTATGTGATTATGCGTTTGTTGTGTATGACATACTTGAGAAGAGCATGCATTTTGGTAATGTAGATTGAGCTGATGAATTATTTATTTTGTGTTTTTTCTGATGTGATAACTGTTAAAGATAATTAAGTGAAATTATCTGTGGACTAAGGACATGTATGTTAACTATAAGGGTTATTTGTATTTGCTTCTGCATGTATGATTTCTATAACGGGTATATGTAGGTTGCTTACTAAGCCCGTTGATTTTGGCTCACACCACAACTCACCAGTTTTGTAGGTAGGAGAAGTTATGGTATGCTTACACAGGAGTTAGTATACCGTAAAAGATCGAGACGAGAGATTTCGAGACTAAGGGTATTCATATGAGACTTTCGAGGGTTGGTTGAGGCAGTTATTTCGATATTCGAGGTTTATGTATTTTCGAAATTAGTGTTTATATTCATTTGACTATTGTACTGATTTAGAAATTCTTAGACATTATATTAATGATGATGATTATTTTATCGAGGATTTTAGTAATGACTTCCGCTGACATCGATTTACGTTGTTATGATTACGTGTAGTTGATTTGTATCAACGCCTTGTATTCTCCTTAGCTAGATACGGCCGGTGAGTCATTTCGAGTACTAGGGCTCGGGACGGGTCGCTACAGTATAGAGCAATGGTATTAGTCACTTGTGAGGTACAATGACTCACTTATCTTTTGAAGGATCAGGGTGTAAGTACCATTAAAACAGTTGAGGTATTTTATGATTGCAAAAGTGCCATTTACATAGCTAAAAATCCATTGTTTCATGAAAGGACAAGCACATTGAGATTGATTGTCATGTGGTAAGGGACAAATTGCAAGAAAGAGCAATCAAATTGATGCCAATTAGAACTGAGTTACAATTGGCCGACATGTTCACTAGGCCTCTTGACTCAAAAAGGCTGGAAGCACTTTCTGCAGTGTTAGGGACGTATAACATATATTCCAAGCTTGGGCTTGAGGGAGGGTGTCAAAGTTATGGAAGAAGTGGCGAAAGTGATGGAGGAAGGGAAGAGTAGACAACACATTGGCTGAAGGGCATGATCCGTGTCACCAAGTAGTTGATACCGCAGGATGAGAATGTGAATCCACGGTTAAGATTCTTAGTTGGTGAACTGAGCTGAAGAAAGCACGGGACAATCAAGATAGCACGGTGATCTCATGATTTACGGAAGAGGTTGGCTGGAGTGCGCAAAAAGAAGAAGAAGAAGAAAAAGGCGCGAAGTGTTTAAAACGAATGAAATGACGAAATTGCCCTTGACAGTTGTTTTGTATGAATAGTTAAAATAAGGGCTTTCTTGTAATTATGTTTGATTCATCTTCTTCCTTATTAGTGAGCCTAGCTGAAGGCAGTTAGCAATTAAGTTGTGTATCTCAATTTTTCTTTGAATGTGATCTCTCGATTGTTCTTGTTCATTCTCTCCTTTTCATTCGTTTTCTTCAAGTTTTGCGTATTGATTGATTGTTGCTTGGAAATTTGAATCAATGCTTACAAATTTCACAGTATATGGAATTTTTGTTGTGTGAGAAGGGAGAAAGAGGTAGAAGCTGCAGCATTTACAAATACGACTTATACTGCTTCACTTAATGACATACGTGTGAATATCAAATATATATTTTCGTTCTTTACATTTGATAGATTGAAATGGACAAACATACATATATCATGTTACTTAAGCGATATAGGAACATTTGCTGACCAGCTGCTGCTTGTAGGCTTTCTTGGCAACTCTAATTCACCCTGTAGAAAAAAATGGAAAAAATGAGGGGCAGATGAATAGTTGTTCATGAGAAAAGCTGCCTGTTTCTTGAGAAAAGCTGCGTGTTTCTTCTAAGCAAGAAACACAAATAATTCCTTTCAGTTATAGCATGCAAGAGTTCATATATCCGAATTTATATACAACCAAATTATGCCAAAATAAAAAGTATATGAATATGCAGGGGTATAAACATTACCTTGAGCAATCAATGTTGCGAGAAATTTTAAAGGGAATATTCACTCCACACTTCTTTGGAAGGGCTGCAGCCCTCTGCACCTCTGCATCACTGGCGTCAGAAGCAAGTGACTTGAGACAGGTGCAAGCAGTTTGGCGATCTCCTTTCGTCTTCGCCGAGCTTACCAAAGTTTTTAGACCGCCACAGCAACCTGATGGCAGCTGCCCACCTCCAGTGATGTAGCTTAGGCATGGCAGAAGATCATTATTGACGTCATCGCACGTCAAGCTGTGGACCTGAGTAGAAGTGACCAGTATGCACATGAGTCCTATGGCGATTAGTCCAGCAAATTTGGAAGGCGACATTGCGTTGGATCAGTTGTTTAGAAGGAGATATTGAAAACTGTGACTTGATGAAAGATTTAGAATGGGATTTGACATGTACATATAGTGGGCAAAATCGGGCACAAGCATATGATTACAAAAATGTAGTCTTGTGTGGAGACAGAGTAGGCTTCTGATGCCAGTTATATAATTCACGTATCAGCCAACAGATTTGAATGTTTCTGTTGGAGAAATTAATGTTGGGCTTTGACCCATCGTTGGAGATTGAAGATTTGGGCTTTGGCCCATTAATGAATGTTGCAAAACTTGATTGAGCAACGTACTTTGAGCTTAATGAGTTTCCGATAATGAAATCGAAAACTAATGAATCCTTAATTATATACGTAACGAGTAGTTAATGTTAGGATGTGAACTCACACAATTTTGAGGTTGTGTGAATGTGAAATTAATGCTCAAAGTAGATGGAAATGTTATAGATGGGTGACGTGTCACCCGTATGGAGGAATGCCACGTTGGAATTGTCCACGTGGCGGTAAAAACCATCTGACGGACATCGATCGATGACATCGATCGATCGATGTTATCGATCGAAGTTGATCAGAGGGCTTCGATCTCTTGGTAGATCGATCTAAATGGATCAGAGGACATCGATCGATCACTTCGATCGATCGATGTCTCTTAGATCGATCAGAATGATCGAATGATGTACTCAGTCAGACATCAGTCGATCACATCGATCGATCGATGTGATCGATCGAAGTCTGACAGCGGGCAGATTTGTTCTGTTTGTGCAGGTTTGATTGAAACTTAAATCAAACACTATCCTCCTACAAAAGATAAGATCAATCGGTTGTGATCTAACGGTGGTGGAAAAAGCAGCTTTAATCTAACGGCCGAGATTTAAACTGTCTTAACCGCTTAACCGAATATGGTTTCCATCCAACGCTCCAGGTTTAAACCTGCTAATCTATCTTCGATCCAAAGGCTGAGATTAAACCTTCCTAATCTAGATAGGAGGTTTTAATCCAACGGCCTAAATCAAACTTCGGTTTTGATCCAACGGTCACGGTTCCTTGTTCTCCAACCGACTCCCCTATATAAAGAGGGCAAAGGGTGTTCATTTGTGACATACCAAACTCTAAGCATTTCATAAGCATTCTGCATTCGTAGCACGTGAGTCTTGCATATTGTCCGGGAGAAGTCAGGACACTCTAAGCGTTCGAAGGAGTTCAAGTTCAGCAGTGCCGCTCAACTGAACAGGTACCCGTTGTATCCTGGGAGACGATTGCTCACACCGGTTGGGCACAGTATACCGGAGCAATACGTCTTAAGGACAGAGTCCTCGACTCGCCCCGGGTTTGATTATTTTGTTTCATATGCACACATTGTACGACTGCGTCTTAGTACAGGAGTGATTGTCTCCAACAATCTTAAGACGTATTCTTCAATTACTTCCTGTACTATTTTGTTTATTACGCAAAGGCAGTTTCGTACTGATTTGCAGTCTTCTTCTACTCCTTCTTGGACCTGAGTCTGTCCTGATCTTTACGTTTTGATCGAACTGAACAGGAATGGAACACGAGAGCTCTAACTCTGTTCAAGGCTTCAATGGTGCTCACTCCGTGTCTGCACCTGAAGGGGCTAACAATGTTGCTGCCGGACCGCAGATCAATACGGTTCCGTTGGCACCAACTGGAGGGCCTCAAATGAATCCGGCTGCCACTGCTGCTCAGGTGGAGAAGCCAGAAAAGTTTGCCGGCAGTTTTTTCAAGAGGTGGCAGCAGAAGATGCTGTTCTACCTCACGGCGTTGGGGTTGGCCAGAATGTTGTCCGAGGATCCACCCGTGGTTGAGCCTGTGGAGGATCAACAACAAAATATGCAGAACGCCTTGGGTGCTGAGGCCTGGGCGTATACAAATTTTTGTTATTTGAATTTGATTCTGGGTTGCCTAGATAATACACTCTATGGCGTGTTTTGTACATTTAAAACTGCAAAAGCTTTGTGGTTGGCTTTAGATAAAAAGTATCGCACAGAAGATGCGGGTACTAAAAAGTTGATAGTTGGAAAATTTCTCGACTATAAAATGTTAGATTCCAAAACTGTAATTTCGCAGGTGGAAGAAATACAGATGTTGGTTTCTGAAATGGAAGAGGAGGGCATGACGCTCAGTGAATCTTTCCTAGTTGCGGCTGTGATTGAGAAGCTGCCTCCTTCGTGGAGGGAATTCAGGAGCTATCTCAGACACAAGCGAAAGGAGATGAAGATGGAGGATTTGATAGTCCGTCTTCGTCTTGAGGAGGACAACCGTCGCTCCGAAAGAAAGCCGTCCATATCTTCTGGTCAAGCCAAGGCTCATGTTGCTGAGGCAAAGAACAAGAAGAAACATAACACTTTGAGTGTGAACTCCAAAGGCAAGGAAATTGCAAAGAAGTTCACAGGTAAGTGTTATAATTGTGGTAAACCAGGGCATCGAAGCAGTGAATGCAGGAAGCCCAAAAAGAATCAGAATCAGAATAAAGCGAAAGCAAATCTGGTTGACACAATGGATGACTTGAACCTTTGCGCAGTGGTGACTGAGTGCAACACAGTGGGAAACCCACGGGAATGGTGGGTGGACACAGGAGCCACTCGACATGTGTGTGCGAGCAGAGCAATGTTCAGAGAGTACGTGCCCACGACAAACAATGAGCAATTGTTTATGGGAAACTCCAACAGCTCAAAGATTGAAGGATCGGGCAAGGTAATCCTGAAACTGACCTCAGGAAGGGAGTTGACTCTGCAGAATGTGTTGCATGTTCCTGACATAAGGAAGAATCTGGTTTCTGGCGCGCTGCTAGTCACGCATGGATTTAAGCTTGTTTTTGAGGCAAACATATTTACACTTTCTAAGAATGGGGTGTATTTGGGGAAAGGTATCTTTCAGATAACATGTTCAAATTGAATGTTATGACAATTGTACCCAAAAATGTTGCGCCCACTGAGGCTAATAAAATTGTTTCCTCTTCTGCTTACATGCTTGAGTCTTCCTGTTTATGGCATTTTCGTTTGGGACATGTAAACTATAAGTCAATACAACGAATGATTAATCTTGACTTGTTGCCCAAACTGGACTTTAGTAATAAAGAAAAATGCCAAATATGTGTTGAAGCAAAATTAACAAAAGCGCAATTTCCTTCAACGGAACGAAACACTGAATCATTGGATTTAATTCACACAGATTTGTGTGATTTAAAGTTTGTGCAAACAAGAGGTGGTAAAAAGTATTTTGCAACTTTTATCGACGATTGCACACGATACTGTTATGTATATTTGCTAAGTAGCAAAGACGAGGCCCTTGATGCTTTCAAGGATTATAAAAATGAAGTTGAGAATCAACTTAGCAAACGAATTAAAGCAATTCGTAGTGATAGAGGTGGCGAATATGATACACCGTTTAATGAATTCTGTTCAGAACATGGCATTATTCATCAAACGACTGCGCCATATTCACCTCAATCAAATGGTATTGCTGAACGCAAAAATCGTACTCTAAAAGAGATGATGAATGCTATGTTGATAAGTTCGGGTTTATCTCAGAACTTGTGGGGGGAAGCAATTCTCTCAGCTAACGTCATTTTAAACAGAATTCCGTCCAAAAAGACAGATAAAACCCCGTATGAGCTTTGGAAGGGCTATAAGCCTAGCTACAAATACTTGAAAGTGTCGGGGTGTCTGGCAAAGGTTGCTATACCTAAGCCAAGACAAGTTAAAATCGGGCCTAAAACGATTGATTGCATATTCATTGGTTATGCAACGAACAGTAGTGCATATCGTTTCTTAGTGCACAAATCGGACATTCCTGAGATACATGATAACGTTGTCATGGAATCAAGGAATGCAGTGTTTTTTGAGAATGTCTTTCCAAAGAAGGACAAAAACAGTGAAGAAGCTAGCTCAAGTAAGCGAGTGCGTGAGGCGACTCCTCAAGGAGATGAGGAACCTCGTCAAAGCAAACGAGCCAGAATGCCAACTTCGTTTGGACCAGATTTTCTAACCTATATGGTAGAAAATGAGCCAAGGAGCTTTTCCGAGGCTATGTCAACTCCAGAAGCTCCATTCTGGAAAGAGGCAGTTGACAGTGAAATAGACTCGATTCTTCAAAACCACACTTGGGGGTTGGTTGATCTTCCACCTGGAAGTAAGCCACTTGGGTGTAAGTGGGTTTTTAAGAAGAAACTGAAAGAGGATGGGTCTATTGGGAAGTATAAAGCCAGGTTAGTAGCCAAGGGCTATAGACAGAAAGAAGGCTTTGACTTCTTTGACACCTACTCACCAGTGACTAGGATCACTTCTATAAGGATGCTGGTATCCATTGCTGCAGTCTATGATTTGGAAATCCATCAAATGGATGTGAAGACTGCCTTTCTGAATGGTGAGTTAGAGGAAGAGATTTATATGGAACAACCCGAGGGGTTTGTCGTTCCAGGACAAGAAAGGAAAGTATGTAGACTTGTTAAGTCTTTGTACGGACTTAAACAAGCACCCAAGCAATGGCATTTAAAGTTTGATCAGGTAATGATGTCAAATGACTTCAAGATCAATGAATGCGACAAGTGTGTGTACATTAAGAGCACACAGAATGCATTTGTGATAGTATGTCTCTATGTAGACGACATGCTTATCATGGGAAGTACTCGTGACATCATCTTAAGTACAAAGAAGATGCTAACACGAAACTTTGATATGAAGGACATGGGAGTTGCCAACGTCATTCTAGGAATTAAGATTTCTAAGGTGACTGAGGGACTCATACTGTCACAAACTCACTATATTGAATCAGTTCTGAAACGGTTCAATATGGATGATGTGAAACCGGTAAAGACCCCGCTTGACTTAAGTATACACTTAAGAAAGAATCGAGGCAAACCTGTAGCTTAGTTGAAATACTCTCAGGTGATCGGGAGTCTGATGTACATAACGAATTGTACAAGACCAGACTTAGCTTGTTCAGTAAACAAGTTGAGCAGGTTTACCAGTAATCCAAGTGATGATCATTGGAAAGCTCTTAACAGAGTGATGTGGTATCTGAAATACACAATGAATCTTGGATTACATTACACGAGATATCCAGCAGTGTTAGAGGGATACTGCGATGCAAATTGGATATCAGATAGTAAGGACTCGAAGTCCACCAGTGGATACTTGTTCACGGTTGGTGGTGCTGCTGTGTCGTGGAAATCCACGAAACAAACCTGTATAGCTCGGTCCACTATGGAAGCTGAGTTCATAGCATTGGACAAAGCTGGGGAAGAGGCTGAGTGGCTTCGGAATTTCCTGGAAGATATTCCGTGCTGGCCTAAGCCGATCGCTCCTATTAGCATACACTGTGATAGTCAGTCAGCTATAGGACGTGCTCAAAGCAGCATCTATAATGGTAAGTCACGACACATACGTCGAAGACATAACACCATTAAACAGTTGATCTCTAATGGCGTGATTTCCATAGATTATATAAAATCAATGGAGAATCTTGCGGATCCGCTTACAAAAGGCTTGCCTAGAGATCATATGTCAAGATTGACAAACGGAATGGGACTGAAGCCCATAATGCATGAATCTTTGTAATGGTAACCCAACCTTGTTGACTGGAGATCCCAGAATCTTGGTTCAATGGGACAACTAAGTTATGAAGGTTTAGTTAGCACTTACTCATTCCGTCTGATAAAAGTGCTGTCTGCAGAGAATTGTAGGGTAAGCTAAAGCTTTTAATGATGTCCTATATCTTGATGCGTCAAGTGGAGTATGGCAGAATACTCTTGATGGGAATCACCTATGTAAGTGTGAAGTGGGGCCGCTTCTATGAGAAAGTCTAGGAGGCAAGATTTCTCTAAAACACTTTCTGAAACCAGGTTGTTCATGGCCAAAACGAACACAACCATGAGAACCAAAAGGGTGTTAAAGGAAATATTGTGTGAGTATCATTGTCTTGGTTCACAACAAAGGCTGACTAGTTCAAGACATCAGGTCACTATTTAGCCGAGTGAATCCGATGGTACATCACTATGAAAGGTTCAAAGCCAGAAGCTACCTCTTCTGATGCAATATTTTCTTGTCTGACTTCTCCTCAGAGTCTGCATATGCATTTGCATTAATTTCCATTCATGTGGGGGATTGTTGGAGAATTTAAGGTTGGGCTTTGGCCCATCGTTGGAGATTGAAGATTTGGGCTTTGGCCCATTAATGAATGTTGCAAAACTTGATTGAGCAACGTACTTTGAGCTTAATGAGTTTCCGATAATGAAATCGAAAACTAATGAATCCTTAATTATCTACGTAACGAGTAGTTAATGTTAGGATGTGAACTCACTCAATTTTGAGGTTGTGTGAATGTGAAATTAATGCTCAAAGTAGATGAAAATGTTATGGATGGGTGACGTGTCACCCGTATGGAGGAATGCCACATTGGAAGTGTCCACGTGGCGGTAAAAAGCATCTGACGGACATCAATCGATGACATCGATCGATCGATGTCACTTCGATCGATCGATGTCATCGATCGAAGTGGATCAGAGGGCTTCGATCTCTTGGTAGATCGATCTAAGTGGATCAGAGGAATCGATCGATCACTTCGATCGGTTGATGTCTCTTAGATCGATCAGAATGATCGAATGATGTACTCAGTCAGACATCAGTCGATCACATCGATCGATCGATGTCACTTCGATCGATCGATGTGATCGATCGAAGTCTGACAGTGGGCAGATTTGTTCTGTTTGTGCAGGTTTGATTCAAACTTAAATCAAACACTATCCTCCTACAAAAGATAAGATCAATCGGTTGTGATCTAACGGTGGTGGAAAAAGCAGCTTTAATCTCACGGCCGAGATTTAAACTGTCTTAACCGCTTAACCGAATATGGTTTCCATCCAACGCTCCAGGTTTAAATCTGCTAATCTATCTTCGATCCAAAGGCTGAGATTAAACCTTCCTAATCTAGATAGGAGGTTTTAATCCAACGACCTAAATCAAACTTCGGTTTTGATCCAACGGTCACGGTTCTTTGTTCTCCAACCGACTCTCCTATATAAAGAGGGCAAAGGGTGTTCATTTGTGACATACCAAGCTCTAAGCATTTCATAAGCATTCTGCATTCGTAGCACGTGAGTCTTGCATATTGTCCGGGAGAAGTCAGGACACTCTAAGCGTTCGAAGGAGTTCAAGTTCAGCAGTGCCGCTCAACTGAACAGGTACCCATTGTATCCTGGGAGACGATTGCTCACACCGGTTGGGCACAGTATACCGGAGCAATACGTCTTAAGGACAGAGTCCTCGACTCGCCCCGAGTTTGATTTATTTTGTTTCATATGCACACATTGTACGACTGCGTCTTAGTGCAGGAGTGATTGTCTCCAACAGTTTCTTCTTGGTCTACTTCAATTTCTAGTTTTTTTAACTTATAAACTACAAAACAAATGTCAATTGTTATGTGATCATACGTTATCTCTTTGGCAGAAAGTTGGCGGAAGGTCTGTTTCACATTGAGCCACTTTATATAGAAAAAATTATGCTTTATCTTCAAATAGAATTTGCATTGAGTACTATATTGTGTTCTAAAAATTTTCTCTTTGACACTCCAACCTATTGGGTTAGGTAAAATTACATTACGCTGGAATTATTGTTGATCATGTTGTCTTATATGTCGGGTTTCTTAAGATAGCAAGGGGATTCACCTCATATGAACTTCATACATTTCATTATTGTCCATAAAAATTTAGACTGGAGGTCCTAAATCCTATGCTGCTTAGGACTTCTCCAACCCAGAAGACAATAGTACTATTTTTCTTCAGCAATGAAAAATTATGCTCACATTGATGAATCCATGGAATTGTTTATGTTTAGATTTATTGTTGGATTTAATGAAAACATTGCTGATAAAATGGTGCATGAAAGATTTAAAACTCTAGATGATACGTATTACTTTGCAAAAAGCGTAGAATTAAGATTAGATGTAGAAAAACTTAAGGAACAAATGATTGCTCTGAATTCTTATGTGAATGATGCTAACATTTCACACAATGTGAATGAAATTTGTAGTTATTCGTCTATGTCTAGCCATGGTTCACATGTCATTGATACTCACGTGCATGAGCTTAACAATGAAACTTATGTTGATTCTCTTGACTTATATGAAAACATTGAAACCAAATTGCATGAAAGTGAACTGCAAGCTACATCTCCATCTCTTAAAGTACAATGATATCATATCCGATTTGCATGAATCCGAACTTGAAAGTTTGCAAGATAAAGAAAAGAACACTGAACAAAAAGGTGTCGCAAATTTTGTTAATTGCTTGCATGATCTTGAGCCAAATCTGAATCTGAAAGTGCCAAGGAACCCAAGGTTGATAGTGATGTTACATTGCATGAGACATTTGCTAATAATTCCCGGACGAGCTGAAACAATGTTGTGTTGAGAACTTGTATACTCATGTGGCCAAAACCGTAAGTGAGCATGAAATTGACCAAGCTGAAATTTGACATGGAAAAAAGGAATATGAGATTAGATAGCGAAGAAAGGCAAAGGAATGATACATATGTGCATACAGTTTTATTGCGTAATGATGTCCCATCTTTATTTGCATATGAGCTTTCATTGTTTCATGTTCAAAAGGTTAAATTGAGAAACAACAATGATATATTATTTGTCCCTATTGCAACATACTCATTTTCTATTTGTATTGTGTTTGAAAGTTGCGAAATTTCAGCATGCTTTCTTTTTCCAAAATCTTTGGTGTGCTTACATGTATTTCTAGGTTGGCCTCTAGTTTTTGAACTTATTTGGATTATCTATGTGTTTGATCCCGAAGCGTGGATATGAATGTATAGAAGTTTGACTCATGGAGTATTGTTTGATATGCATAATGGATTTCAATGTTCAATACTTGTTCAAGCATGTATAACAGTTGTAGTAATTTCAGTTTGCATGAGCATCCAATCGGTTATTGCCGTTCGAATGAGCATGAGTTTCTGAGCATTTGCCTAGCATGGAAACATGTTTTACGATTGCTGAAATTCAGGCGCATGTTGTTTTCTTTGTCATCTAATGTGTTGCGATGTCCTTGAAGCAGGTTCTATTGTTTCATCCAAAACATGTTAAGAAGAAGCGATACAAGTTCAAAAGAAGATTGAATATAAAGGGAAGTTTTTGTGATGCGTTTCAATTACATTTCTCTTCACTGTATATGTGTTTCATTATTTTGATATTTGGCCCAGGTGGGAATGGAATAAACATGTTCGTTAAAATTATTTGCAAGCATGTCATGGCTAAATTCTCCTCTCCGATTAGTACGGAATTGGATTTGAAAATGAATCCTTCTGAGAAGGGAAGGAACAATGAGCCCGAGCAAGGGATTGATGAGTCCCCACAAGGGCTTATCCTTTTTGAACCTGTGTTTTAGATTCATGCATGATTATTCTATGTTTTATATGTCTTAAACAAGATGTAAGGGTTGCTAAGAAAGGTAGTATAGTCATTGCATGCATGGTGTCATTTTTTGTGTCCTTTGGTAGATGTTGGTGCATGCATGGTGCCGTTTTTTGCGTCCTTGGGTAGTTGTTCGTGTTTTTTAGTTTAGAGACAATTTTTGTCATTTTAGTTGTTGTTAGGTATTTCACTTGCATGATGCATTTCATTCTCCTTAATGAGAATGATGCTTGATGGTGTGTCTACCTTTGTAGGAAGCTTGGTGGAGAAGAACCGAGGATGACTTGAAGATCAAGGATTTGATGCTGAACTTCAACCGAGCATAACTTCTTCGTTTCAACTCAAATTGGTGTTGGTATTGGGCTCAAAATTAAGGCCTCAAGGAGTTCTACATCATTTATGAAGATGTCAAAGGCCAATTCCAAGCGTTTGAGCCGCTACAATGCAATTAAGGTTCAAGACTCAAAAGGAGATTAAATGGCTGCACAGATCCCTACATTTTAGGGAATCAACCCTACATTTTAGGAAATCAATTTTGGAGGTTTCCAAGCTTGTTTTAGCATCCTAGGTCCGTCCACAAGAAGGTTAGGATATGATTGTTTTATGTTTTCCAAGTTTCCTAAGATGTTTTGGATTTATAAATCAGGATTTCCATTGATTTCTATTTTTTTATGCTTTTGCCTATATAAAGGACTTTAACCGAAACATATGTTCATTTTTTTACACCAATAAAGTTTTGGTTTTCACTTAAGACTTTTGTTCCTTTGTTTTGTTTCTTAGTTTGTATAAAATCAAGGTTAGGATACTTAAAGTTTGAGTAAGCTTTGAGGTGGTATTGCCAAGCCCAAATGGAAGAACGTCTTGGAGGACAAACCGTTTGCCAAGATCGACATTAATCTCATTGTGGATGTTTTGCTCAGCCATCTGTGGCCTTGAAGGAGGCAAGAAGGAAGGTTACTCATTTGTGCCAAGCCTTGAACGAGAAGTTTGAAGAAAAAGATCCGTTCTTACGTGATTCCTCACATCAGCTGCCGGTTATTCAGGACATGTCATTGTATCCGTTATATTTCATTATCTTCGTTTAATATCAGAGAGGTTTGTTTATAGCTGTTGATGAATGTTCTTACGTAAATGTTGCAACATGTGGGGAATTGTTGGCGAAAGCACAAAAAGTTCTTAAAGTATTTTAAATTGTGCTACAAATTTATATAAAACATGCAAGAAGCTTGTTTACAAAATTGAGTGAAACACCAATTGAATAAAGAATACCAAACCTTAAAAGTTGAAGTCACCAAACATTCGAAAGGTTTCATAAAATGTTTGGTGAAGAATTCAAAGTTCAGTGTGAGAATCTGAGGCTACGAATACTTAACCAAACATTTGGTGAAACTCACTGAATATTCGGTGACAGAACTTGCTGACCTCATGTATGTTCATGATTTGATGCAACTTTCGGATCTTGGAACCTGCTTTTTCAGTCTAGAGTGTCTATAAAGTAACTTTAGAAGTAAAATTCTAGAAAGATGTGCTAATTTAACATATTGTTTGTAAAACAAAGTCTATAAATATAAGGATCCTATGTTTTGAAACTTATTCCTGGAACACTTTTGAATACTTTGAAAAACATACAAAATTTGTATACCTCTTTCTCTTATTCTTCCCTTTGATGTTAAACCTTCTTATACAAGTTCAAAAATTTTTTTTGCATAGAAAGCGATCTGAGGTAAGCAATTATAACTTTGAAGTTTTCTAGTGGTTCCCCTTGCTCATTCGTGGAAGCAAAAATGCTTTAAGGATGGTGTAACATTTGTTACGCCTCGACTATTCTATTCTGTTTTGTTTTCTTCTATAATATATTTTCTATGTGGTTGAATAACTTACTTTTGTAAATCTTTCCTACTATACAATGTATTCATAAAGGTAACTTCATCTTTTAAATATTATTCGTTTCATACTCCCTTCTATTTCTTTGTACGTCTATTTTATGTTAGTGTTTTGTTTGTTAGTTTGTCATCTTCTATATTAGCATTTATGAAACAGAATCTATGATCACAGTCGCAACGATCACGAAATACTTTGTAGTCTTGGTTTATGGGTACATTGACAATTTGGTCAAAGCATGTCATGATATGATGTACAAGACGTTTCTGTGAAAAATCGAACTATTGATCAAATGTTCAACAACAAATCACATACTGCTGCTTCTATGAGCAAGAATTCGAAAGCCAAGAGAAGTTATTAGTCTGCAATCTTATGATGATTGCGGAAGAAGAAAAAACCAGTTGAAACGAGAGAGAAAGGGGAAGGAAAACTGCCACCAATTATTCTCACAACATTTTACAAAGTGTGTCGAACAAGCCATATATAGTTTCAGCTGGAAGAAGAAGATAACCGCCTACACTAGATTTACAAGAATGTCCCTGCTCTAAAATCATTACATCGTAGTACAAAAAGGGTAAAACTGTAACTTCACAAATTTAAACTACTCCTGTGCATTCTTCTTTCGTCTCCACTCAATAGTCCAACCAGCTCATCCAACCTTCTCCAGCTCCAGCTCATTCTCAGTGATCCCAACTGTTTCTTCTTGTCCAACGAGATGATTCCAAGCATTGATCCTCCAATCAAGTGATGTCTCTCTTTATTAACGTAGATTCAATCATCTATCCTTCTCAACTGCTCCGTCAGCTAACCCAGCAGCACCTCTGCCTTCTTCCTCATCTTCATAATGATCAAGATCTTTGACACCCTCCCTCAAGCACAGCTTGCTATAGATGTTACACATTCCCATCATCCTAAGCAACTGACTATCCTCTTACTATCTAGGGCTTTGGTAAAAAGGTCCGCTAATTGAAATTGAGTTCTAACTGGCATTACCTTCACAATCCTTTGCTGCACCTTATCTCTCACAACATGACAATCAATTTCTAAATGTTTCGTTCTCTCAAGGAATACCGGATTCTCTGTAATATAAAGCGCACTTTTACTATCACAGAACAGTTCAACAGGTTCCTGTCCTGTGATCATAAGATCCTTAGCCGGAAAGATCAACCATTGCACTTCACACACTGCCATTTCCATACCCCTGTACACAGCCTCTGTTGAAGATCTTGAAACCGTGTTTTGCTTCTTGGCTTTCCAAGATATCAAACTATCACCCAAGAACATACAATAGCACGTCACTAACCTCCTTGTTTTCTGGCATCCTGCCCAGTTAGAGTCTACAAATCCCTTTAATCTAAGCTCTTCACTGCTGGATAGTAAGATACCCTGCCCAATGGATCCCTTTAGGTACCTTAGGACTCTGTGTACTACCCTCCAACGATTCTCAGTAGGACAATCTAAGAACTGGCTTAACTGCTGCACACTAAAGGCAATATCAGGCCTTGTTATAGTGAGGTAAATCAATTTCCCTACAATCCTTCTGTACTTAGTGGCATTATCCACCAGGTCTGAATCTCCACGAAACAACTTCAAATGACTCTTCATAGGAGTGGATGTTGGTTTAGAGTCTAGAAATCCCACTTCTTCTAAGAGCTGCAGTGTATACTTTCTCTGATATATGACCATCCCCTTTTTAGACTTAGCCACCTCAATTGCAAGGAAATACCTTAGTTCTCCCAAATTCTTGATGTGAAACTCTAGGTCCAATGCCTCCTTGATCCCCCAATCTCATCTAAGTCTCTGCTGGCTACAATAACATCATCAACATAAACCAGCAATACCATTAATGATTTGCCTGATAGCCTCGTAAACAAGGTATAATCATTCTTAGACTAACTAAATCCCTGTTATAAAAGAAAACCAGTTAGCCTAGCATTTCACTCCCTACTTGCTTGCTTCAGACCATATAGGGATTTCTGCAGTTTACACATAGTACCAGCTTGATCCACCGACATACAAGGAGGTGCTGCCATATATATTTCCTCATGCAAGTCCCCATGTAAAAATGTATTGTTAACATCTAATTGGTGTACATGCCACCTAAGTCTAGATGCCATAGGTAATACCATCCTGACTGTAGTCATCTTGGCTAAGGGGGAAAAAATATCCTTATAGTCCATCCCAAATTGTTGTGTATATCCCTTTGCAGCTAATTTTGCCTTGTATCTCTCTACTGAACCATCAAGCTTATACTTAATTTTATACACCCACTTACGCCCAATTGCTTTCTTTCCTTATGGCATTTTTGTCAATGTCCAAGTATTATTACTCTCAAGTGCTGCTATTTCATCATCCATGGCCTTCTGCCATTTAGCAGAACTGGATGCTTCTGCAAAGGAGTCAGGTTTTGTATGCATACTAATGTTCAATGCATATGGTTTGTACTTTGGTGCCAGAGATTGAAATGAGAAGTACTTGTGAAGTGAATGTGGAGTGGAAAACTTTGATGACATTGCTGACATAGATTTTGAGTGATTTTGGTTTGAGAGAATCTGATTGCAATAGTATTCTTTTAGGTACTTAGGAGTGTTCCTTGTACGATTTGGCCTGATGAATGGAATATCAATCTGAATGGATTTGATGGCTTTTTCTGGAGATGATAGAAGCTTTTCTGCTCTTGGACCTAAATGCTTTGTTTCTTGTGGTAGAGAGAGAAGGTCATCTTTATTGACTGATTGTGGTGCTAAAGGTGATTGATTGACTATTTGTTCTTGCCAGATATCATTAGGTTGAGGTGAAGAAATAGAGATATCGTTATTTGGGATGTGTTGATCTACTGAGTGGGTATCATCAGAGTTCATTTGAGGAATTTCAGAAGATGGCATATGAAGAGGGTGCTCAGAAGGAATGTAAGAGGGGGTTAGAGTAGTCTGAGGAGGAGATGTGAACACTGATGGATAATTGACATGAGAGGGAAAGCTAAGTTCTGGGGACAATATCAGATATGACTTTATGTTCAAAAGGAAAGATGTTCTCACGAAAAATTACATCTCTTGAGATGAACACGCCTTTGGTTGTCCGATCTTGTAGAATGTAGCCGTTTGTGGTGTGTGGCATTCCTAGAAAGATGCTTTTCCTAGCTCTGGGAGAAAACTTCTCCTTTGAGGGAGAGATATTAGTGGCAAAACATAGGCAACCAAAATTTATAAGATGACTGTATGATGGAGACTTGTTGAAGAGCATCTGGTACGGAGTTTTATGGTCAAGTAAAGGCGATGGAATTAGGTTAATAAGATATAATGCGTGTTGCACAAAAAATCCCCAATAGCTGGCTGGTACTTGAGCCTAAAACTTTCTATGCTCTAGCTACATTGAGAATGTGTTGGTGTTTTCGTTCAACCAGTCCATTCTGCTGTGGGGTGTATACACAGCTAGTTTGATGAATTATGCCTTTTGATGCATAGAATGGGTTCATCTTAAATTCATTCCCATTGTCAGTTCATATGACTTTTATATGTGCCTCAAACTGAACATCAACATATGCCCATAAGCTTTCAATGATGCTTCTAGTTTCAGAATTTGATTTCATCAAATACACGCAACAATATCTAGAGTAGTCATCAACAACAGTAAGGAAGTAATGTAGTTTATACATTGTGGGATCCTTGTATGGACCCCATATATCCATATGTACAAGGGAGAAAAAGGAATCAGGCATTGAATGGGAAATGTGGAATGGAATCTGTTTTTTCTTAGCTAGGGGAGATATGGCAAGTACGTGACACGTTACCGAAGTTTCGGTAATCACTCGATACGACAATTTTTGTTTAGAACATTGTAACGTGTCGTAATAATTTTGTCATTACCATGACTTATATCATATGATATAAGACCTGAATATACTCATAAATATAAGGTGTATATGGTGGTGTGACGTCTACGTACGTTTGTAAAATATATAACGTGTCGGTAGTACGTTGGAATATATGCGTATATTGCCTTTTGAAAAAATCTGAATATATATATATATATTAAAAACGTGTGATTAAGGGTAGAAGGAGACTTTCCATTTCCATGTTTGTTGCCTTTATGCCTTCTCCAAATATTTCTCCATTTAATGAACTAGTTAGTTCATTTAACTAAGTACTTCACTTAATGAACTAGTTTAGTTCATTAATGGTGGCACCTGAAAATAGTTCAAACACAACAAATGTTTGCCATTTGATGTAATATTTAAAGCTTCATGGCTTGTTAGTACGACAACATTATATATAAAGTATATAAGGCAGGTCTGTCGCAAAAACGTGTCAAGTCATAAAATATGCCATGCATTTCTTTAGCACACGTTATTTAAATCATACATTTTGTGAATCAATCAAACCCCTTTTTCTCAACAAAATTCAGCACATGGAAATCCTACATCACACGCCTAATATATCTTGATGGAGCTATGTGGAGCTTAGTTGGCATCTTGATTGGTGAAGAATGGATTACACAAGCTTAGTGACTTAAAGGAGGGAGCCACACAAGGTAATATTTCAAACTCTGTTACAAATGTAACACATGCTGAAAATTCAGCATGTGAGAAATTGATATGGCAGAATTTTTGAGTCTTGATTGTGATAAATTTGCTTCTCCGTTTTCAAGGGATTGATGTGATAATAATATGGCAATAATTTGAACATCTTGAGATTATTACACATGCTGAAAATTTCAGCATGTGATGCATAAGGATGGCCGAATTCTTGGAGTTAATGGAGACAAATTTTCTTTGCAAATTATGTGGGATTAATTATGTGATATTTGTCAAGGTTGTAGGATCTGCAAGGCACCACTAGAAGGGGAGGGGGGTTGAATAGTGGGTGCAGAAAATGTGGTTTTTAAAATTTCTTTAAACTTGAACAATTCAAGTTCTGAAAACAGTTTCTGTTTTCAGGACCAGTTTTAAAACGTTTTGAAAACTAGGTTTCAGGTCTTAAAAAATTCTGAAATTTTGAGAGAACTTAGATTCAGATGTTATAAGTATCTCCTAAACATTTCAGATTAAAATTCAACCTCTAACCCCTTGAAAATTCGTTGGTGGTCAGATTGCGCAAATCTGCCAGAACCGATACACTGATTTAAAAAATTTATTCCAATTTGTACACAACTCCAAATGCTTTGAAAATTTAACCACTAACCCCTTATATGTTATATTTAAATGGGTTGAAACAGTTTTGAAAAATTCTTTTGGGAAGTTAGTCAAATATGATCAAAGTCTCAACCTTTGCAAGCCTGAAAATCAGACTGCACTAGTCTCAGAACTTTGGACGTTTGAATGACTTATACTTGTCCAAAAGGGTTGAAACTTGCGCCAAAAGAACCCTAGAACGTGTGGTTATATTTTCTGAAAGTTTCGTGATTTTTGAAATTCGTTTACTATTTTTACGAACGTGATTAAAAACAGTAAATAGTGCTGAAACAGAAAATCAGTGCTGAAAGTAAATGACACCAAGAATTTTATACTGGTTCGGTTATCAACAACCTACTCCAGTCTTCAAGGAACACCTTCCTTGGTTCACACTAATCACACAACTCAAAAACACCTTACCACAGGGTTGATAGAGTTACACCTAACTCCAACCCTTTACAAACCTTGTATGGTGAATACAATTTGCACGAACACCACCACCTCGCAAGAATGAAGATTGATCACACCTTGATCAATCTTTTACAAAGATGTATGAATGGTGGTTTATCTCAAGACTATTCGAGATTGAAATAATATGAATACAATAGGCTTTACAAGAAAAGAGAAAGAAAGAGAGAATGTGGAAGAAGAAGAACTAGGCTTTTTGATCACTTTGAATTTTGCAATGCTTGGCCTTGTTTTGTTTGCTCTCCTCTTCTCTTTTTAATTGCAGCCGTCCCCTCCTAGGGTTTCTCCCCTCTTGAAAATTGTCTTTTAAGTCCTTGAGAGAGTGTAAGACATCATGGTGACAATGCTTTGCTTACTTGGCATCATTCTATTGGATCATCATTTAGTGTTTGCTTACTTGGCACCTCTTTATTGGCTCAATGTTGTCATCATTTGATGACTTGGAAAATCTGAGATTAACACTTTAAACATGTGCCAATATCAATCACAAAATCATACCATAAGTAAAATATTTCATCATAAATTGTAAGACAAGAAATATCCCCTTTTTCAATCCATAAAATCGGCCAATAAGTGTCTTGCCATGCTGAATTTTTCAGCATGTGCATTATGGAGTAAAATCAGATTATTTACCATTTTCCTTTGAATTTTTATCATAAAAATGAATCAATCATATATGGTAAGTCTTGCTAACAATTGAAGAATGAACTTGGACACAATAAGAGTGTAAAATTCGGCCACCACAACCTTCACACATGCTGAAAAAATTTCAGCATGTGTGATGTGTAAAATATCACACTTAATTACCTTACATAATATTCAAATCATTTCCATAACATCTTCAATTAATCCTTTAATAAAAATTGACAAAATATGTTATCTTAGCCATGAAGAAATCGCCCAAGATGTGTGTAGCATGCTGAAATTTTCAGCATGTGACATAAGAGAGGTATATGTTGAATACTTACCTTTTGTAGCTTCTCTCTTTGATTCATCAACATTGTATGATTGATCCTTGACCAATCAATATGCCAACAAGGCTCCACATGTACTCCATCTCAGCTGTAGTAACGTTGGAATGTGTATGTACATGTGCTGAAATTTAATTTTGCTAACTTTGTAAAATAGTGCACATTTAATAGTACACACATGTAATATTCCAATCAGCCCTTAATTTAATTTTCTAGAACACTTTAAGATGTATATCATATGTAAAAATTGGGTAGATACGTGTCACATGATGTTCAAGAAAAACGTTCCATGTTATGTGCGTAGAAAACCGAATTTTTGATATTTATCGATTATCCGATTTTTCTCTAATTTAAATTCCAACTTTTGCAGATGATATATCTATTATGTTATGCATAATATATATAATATATAATTTAAATCTCAGCACTTGGCTGATTTAAAGTGGTACCATAAACATGTGACAAAATTAAAATTGGAATCTTCACATTTTGGCCTAAATGTGGGGTGATTTGTGTGTGCCAACATGGAAAGTATTTTTGGCTGATAACACCATGTGTAGCACAAAATTTTCATAATTTTTTGATGTATATAGGCTGGCCATTTATTTATGGCAAGTACGTGACACGTTGGTGAAGTTTCGGTATTCGCCCGATACGACCAATTTCGGTTTAGAACCTTTTATCGTGTCGTATTTAATTTGTCATCACCATATCTTATATCATATGATATAAGACCTGAATATAATCATAAATATGAGTTGAGTATAGTGGTGTGACGTTAACGTACGTACGTAAGATATATAACGTGTCGGTAGTACGTTGGAACACATGTGTATGTGCCTTTATTTAAAACAATCTGAAAATATATAGTGTATATATATATAAATGGCGTGTTTAATAAGATGGGGAGGAGGAGAGAACTTTCCTTCCTTGGCCTTGTTGCCTTTGTGCCTTTTCCAAATGAATCTTCCTTTAATGAAGTACTTAGTTTATTAAACTAAGTACTTCACTTAATGAACTACTTTAGTTCATTAATGGTGGCACCTGAAAATAGTATAAACTCAACAAATGTTCGCCATATGATGTAAGCTTTAATGCTTCATGGATTGTTAGTATGGCAACATAATATATAAGCTAAATAAGGCAAGTACTAAGCAATATCATGCACACGATTGTTTATATCATGCACGTTTTATCTGATGCTCGTTTTTGTGCACATTTAAATCATGTATTTGAAAATCACTCAAACCCCTTTTTCTCTACAATCTCCCCCTTTTGATGATTTTCAAAATAACCTATACTCATGATTTAAATCCTATCGCTCCCCCTTCAATCATGCATAAATTCAAAAACCGCTCCCCCTTGATTTATGCAATCAGTCTCTCTCTCCCCCTTAAATCATGCTATCTCTCCCCCTTTATTTTGGAAATTAAATCAAAAGATGCCTGTAAAGATGAAGAAAAAAATATCATGCATTTTGAATAATCTCAAAGGTGCGTTCTTAAGGGTTATTTATTCAGCCCTTTGAAAATGTCCCTTTTGGTACCCAAATTTGGGTGACCTTTCTAGGTCTTCCAAAAGGTGAGAAAGGTGACGAGAACGCAACATAATATACATTAGGTGCAGATGTGTTTGGCCTTTGGCCAAGAATCCCATCATGCGTATAATGTGGTTTTCGTTTTTGATATGTATTTCGGTTTACATGCACGGGGCGTGATCTAGACGCATTTGTATGATATGAATGTCGCACATGCATCACTTGTTTCTTCTCATATCTATATGGCACATAATTATATTTTGCATGATGTGAAGAAGAAGCACGTTGAGATGTCATAAGAAAAGGCCTATGTGTTTTCTTAGATGCCACATATGTCTTTGATGCATCTATTTTCTTAGATGGGATAAATTTGGTTGGTTTATTTTGTGGCTTACTATTCTCAACGTATCCTAGTCCGGTTTTGTCACTATCATGCTTTTGAGAAGAAATGATGTGATCTAGTATGTTTGTTCTCGTGTCAAATTGTTTCACCTTTTTCTCTACATCCGCATTTCTTGATTTTAAGTTTGAAATCTCGGATTTCAATTCAGTGTTCTCGGATGTCAATGATGAAATCTCAGACTTTAATGAATTTATAATGCATGACGACTCTTCTTTTGAATCGTTTAATTGAGACACAAGATCTTTGTTAGAAGATTCTAACAATTTCTTGTCTTCAATTAACCGTTTCTTTTGTTTTGCAAGAGTTCTAGCAAACTTATGTAATTGAAGATATTCAACATATAAATCAACATAAGATAGTTTAGAATCCGAGTCAGAATCAGAATCTACCTCATTTTCAAATAATGGAGGCATTTGGCTTGACATACCTTCTTGCTCGGTTTTGTCGCTAGTGGTTGCCATCTCACTAAGATCGTTGGATCCTTTTGTTGTGAGTGTTCCTGCGCTCTGATACCAATTGTAGGATCTGCAAGGCACCGCTAGAAGAGGGAGGGGGGTTGAATAGTGGGTACGGAAAATGTGGTTTCTAAAATTTCTTTAAACTTGAACAATTCAAGTTCTGAAAACAGTTTCTGTTTTCAGGACCAGTTTTAAAACGTTTTGAAAACTAGGTTTCAGGTCTTAAAAAATTCTGAAATTTTGAGAGAACTTAGACTCAGATGTTATAAGTATCTCCTAAAAATTTCAGATTAAAATGCAACCTCTAACCCTTGAAAATTCGTTGGTGGTCAGATTGCGCAAATCTGCCAGAACCGATACACTGATTTAAAAACTTTATTCCAATTTGTACACAACTCCAAATGCTTTGAAACTTTAACCACTAACCCCTTATATGTTATATTTAAATGGGTTGAAACAGTTTTGAAAAATTCTTTTGGGAAGTTAGTCAAATATGATCAAAGTCTCAACCTTTGCAAGCCTGAAAATCAGACTGCACTAGTCTCAGAACTTTGGACGTTTGAATGACTTATACTTGTCCAAAAGGGTTGAAACTTGCGCCAAAAGAACCCTAGAACGTGTGGTTATATTTTTTGAAAGTTTCGTGATTTTTGAAATTCGTTTACTATTTTTACGAACATGATTAAAAACAGTAAACATTGCTGAAACAGAAAATCAGTGCTGAAAGTAAATGACACCAAGAATTTTATACTGGTTTGGTTATCAACAACCTACTCCAGTCTTTAAGGAACACCTTCCTTGGTTCACACTAATCACACAACTCAAAAACACCTTACCACAGGGTTGATAGAGTTACACCTAACTCCAACCCTTTACAAACCTTGTATGGTGAATACAATTTGCACGAACACCACCACCTCGCAAGAATGAAGATTGATCACACCTTGATCAATCTTTTACAAAGATGTATGAATGGTGGTTTATCTCAAGCCTATTCAAGATTGAAAGAATATGAATACAATAGGCTTTACAAGAAAAGAGAAAGAAAGAGAGAATGTGGAAGAAGAAGAACTAGGCTTTTTGATCACTTTGAATTTAGCAATGCTTGGCCTTGTTTTGTTTGCTCTCCTCTTCTCTTTTTAATTGCAGCCGTCCCCTCCTAGGGTTTCTCCCCTCTTGAAAATTGTCTTTTAAGTCCTTGAGAGAGTGTAAGACATCATGGTGACAATGCTTTGCTTACTTGGCATCATTCTATTGGATCATCATTTAGTCTTTGCTTAATTGGCACCTCTTTATTGGCTCAATGTTGTCATCATTTGATGACTTGGAAAATCTGAGATTAACACTTTAAACATGTGCCAATATCAATCACAAAATCATACCATAAGTCAAATATTTCATCATAAATTGTAAGACAAGAAATATCCCCTTTTCAATCCATAAAATCGGCCAATAAGTGTCTTGGCATGCTGAATTTTTCAGCATGTGCATTATGGAGTAAAATCAGATTATTTACCATTTTCCTTTGAATTTTTATCATAAAAATGAATCAATCATATATGGTAAGTCTTGCTAACAATTGAAGAATGAACTTGGACACAATAAGAGTGTAAAATTCGGCCACCACAACCTTCACACATGCTGAAATTTTTTCAGCATGTGTGATATGTAAAATATCACACTTAATTACCTTACATAATATTCAAATCATTTCCATAACATCTTCAATTAATCCTTTAATAAAAATTGACAAAATATGTTATCTTAGCCATGAAGAAATCGGCCAAGATGTGTGTAGCATGCTGAAATTTTCAGCATGTGACATAAGAGAGGTATATGTTGAATACTTACCTTTTGTAGCTTCTCTCTTTGATTCATCAACATTGTATGATTGATCCTTGACCAATCAATATGCCAACAAGGCTCCACATGTGCTCCATCTCAGCTGTACTAACGTTGGAATGTGTATGTACATGTGCTGAAATTTAATTTTGCTAATGTAAAATAGTGCACATTTAATAGTACACAAATGTAATATTCCAATCAGCCCTTAATTTAATTTTCTAGAACACTTTAAGATATATATCATATGTAAAAATTGTGTAGATACGTGTCACATGATGTTCAAGAAAAACGTTCCATGTTATGTGCGTAGAAAACCGAATTTTCGATATTTATCGATTACCCGATTTTTCTCTAATTTAAATTCTAACTTTTGCACATGATATATATATTATGTTATGCATAATATATATAATATATACTTTAAATCTCAGCACTTGGCTGATTTAAAGTGGTACCATAAACATGTGACAAAATTAAAATTGGAATCTTCACATTTTGGCCTAAATGTGGGGTGATTTGTGTGTGCCAACATGGAAAGTATTTTTGGCTGATCACACCATGTGTAGCACGAAATTTTCATCATTTTTTGATGTATATGGGCTGGACATTTATTTATGGCAAGTACGTGACACGTTGGCAAAGTTTCGGTATTCGCCCGATACGACCAATTTCGGTTTAGAACCTTTTATCGTGTCGTATTTAATTTGTCATTACCATATCTTATATCATATGATATAAGACCTGAATATACTAATAAATATGAGTTGAGTATAGTGGTGTGACGTTAACGTACGTACGTAAGATATATAACGTGTCGGTAGTACGTTGGAACACATGTGTATGTGCCTTTATTTAAAAAAATCTGAAAATATATAGTGTATATATATATATATATAAATGGCGTGTTTAATAAGATGGGGAGGAGGAGAGAACTTTCCTTCCTTGGCCTTGTTGCCTTTGTGCCTTTTCCAAATGAATCTTCCTTTAATGAACTACTTAGTTTATTAAACTAAGTACTTCACTTAATGAACTACTTTAGTTCATTAATGGTGGCACCTGAAAATAGTATAAACTCAACAAATGTTCGCCATATGATGTAAGCTTTAATGCTTCATGGCTTGTTAGTATGGCAACATAATATATAAGCTAAATAAGGCAAGTACTAAGCAATATCATGCACACGATTGTTTATATCATGCACGTTTTATCTTATGCTCGTTTTTGTGCACATTTAAATCATGTATTTGAAAATCACTCAAACCCCTTTTTCTCTACAAAGGTTATTACTACTATTTTGGCACATGTTTTAAGTGTAATTCTCAGATTTTTACAGTCATCAAGTGATGACAAATCTCATCCAATCAAGGAGTGCCAAGTAAGCAAGACCAAGACAATCATCCAATCAAATGTTGCAAAGTAAGCAAGTTGATGTCACATCTATATAAGACATTCTTCCAAGGACTTAAAAGAGAATTTCCAAGGTGAAGAAAAGCCATAGAGTGGGCGGCCAACCTCAAATAAAAAGAGAAGAAGAGAAAAAAAAATGCAAGACAAGTCTCACAAGTTCTAAAGTGCAAAAAGACTCTCTACTCTCTTCTTCTACATTTCTTTCTTCTTCTTCTCTCTCATGCCTATTGTATCTATATTCAGACATATTGTATAGGCTTCATTCATACCACCATACATGCCCTATTTTTGTAAAAGGTTGATAAAGGTGTGATCAAACCTTCATCCGCTCGGTGGTGGTGTTCGTGATCATTGTGATTGCTTGTTTCGATTGTAAAGGGTTGGAGATGGTATGTAACTCCATCAACCCTGTGTTGTAAGGTGTTTTTATGTTTAGTGATAACCAATAAAGGTGTCCTCGAAGACCGGAGTAGGTTGATTTAACCAAACCAGTATAAAATCCTTGTGTTCTTTACTTTTCTTCATAGTACTTTCAGTTTCATGCACTTTGCATCTATTTCATCGCAATCTTAAAAATAGTAAACGAATTTTAAAAATTGTTAAACTTTGCAGAAACAAAGCCATATCTTCTAAGTTTCATTTGGCGCAAGTTTCTACCCTTTTGGATAAGTATAAGTCATTCAAACACTAATAGTTCTGAGACTAGTGCAATCTGATTTTCAGACTTGCAAAGGTTGAGAAATTGAACGTATTTGACATACTTTCCAAAGAAAATTTTCAAAACTGTTCCAACCCAATTAAATAAATATAGCAATGGTTTTGTCATTAAATTTTCAGACCATTTGGAGCCACAGATTAATCGGAATAAATTTTTCAAATCAGACTACTGTTTCTGGCAGATTTGCGCAATATGACCACAAACAATTTTTCAAAGGGTTAAAGGTTGAATTTTGATATGAAATTTTTAGCAGATACTCAGAACATCTGAGACTACCATCTCTTTTAATTTCAGTATTTTTGAAGGCATGTAACCTAGTTTTTCAAATGTTGCAAAACAGGGCCTGAAAACAGAAATGGTTTTCAGAAGTTGGGTTTTTGGATCAAAACATTTTAAAAACCAAATTTTCCGCACCCACTATTCAACCCCCCATTCTAGTGGTGCCTTGCAGGTCCTAAAAGGGGTATCAGAGAGCAGGCACACTCACAACAAGAAGATCCAACGATCTAAGTGAGATAGCAACCACTAGCTTCAAAACCGAACAAGAAGGTATGTCTAGTCAAAGGCCTCCTCTTTTTGATGGTGAGTCCTTTATTCAATGGAAACTAAGAATGAAACATTTTCTTATGGCTATTGATATTGATCTATTGTCTATTATAGAAGACAATCCATTTGTTCCTTCAAAATTATCTACTGTAGATGGTGTCACACTAGAGGTTGTAAAACCAAAAGAAGAATATACTAGTGATGACAAAAAGAGACTAAGCATGAATGCTAGAGCCATGCAATTACTCTTAAACGGGCTAAGTAAAAGTGAATCTAGTTACATATCTAATTTCTCTAGTGCTCAAGAGATGTGGAGAATTCTAGAGATGAAACATGAAGGGACTAGCCAAGTAAAAGATTCCAAGATTAATATGCTTATGTCCACACTTGAGTCTTTCAAATTATTGCCAAATGAGTTTATTGTTGATATGGATCTACGGTTGACTAACATCTATGATTCTCTTGAGTCTCTTGGCAAAGCTTTCTCTATGCAGGAAAATGTTCAAAAGGTACTACGAAGCCTTCCATCCGAATGGGATACTAAAGTGACAGCAATAGAGGAAAGTAAAGAAACCAAATCAATAAAAATGGAGGAACTGATCAGATCGCTAAAGGTATACGAAAACAAACTCACATTAAGGAAATTAGAATCAACATCAAAACAAGGTAAGACTATTGCTTTTAAATCAAATGAATACGTCTCTACTTCTTCCGATCACGTAGATGATAGTGATTCCAAATCAGACAATGATGACTTAATACTATTGGCTAAAGGTTTGAGAAAATTCATGAGAAAGTCATTTAAAAACAAACCTAAGGCTACTTCCACTAAAAAAATAAAAATAAAACAAATGACAAGGATGTGAAGTGCTATGAATGCGGAAAACTTGGACATTTATCATATGACTGTCCTAACAAGGACAAACAAACAAACAAACACCTTGACAAGGATCGGACCAAAACTAGACTCGTCTCAGAACCTAAACAAAGGAGAAGAGCTCTCAAGGCCTCCACTTGGAGTGACATATCCGACTCTGAGAGTGATACCAAAGAAGAGACGGCCCAAGTATGCTTTGTATCCAAAGCATCAAACGAGGTATCTTCCGATTCTGACTCTGATTCTGAACCTTCATATGATGATCTTTTTAGCCAATATTTAGAATTGCAGAAATTCACCAAGACTCCCGCAAAAGAAAAGAAATGATTAATTGAAGACAAGAAGTTGTTAGAATCTTCTAACACGAATCTTGTTTCTCAATTAAACGATTCAAAAGAAGAGTCGTCGTGCATCATCAATGCATTAAAATCAGAGATCTCATCATTAACTACATATAATAAGGAAATGAAATCCGAAATTTCAAATTTGGAATCAAGGAATATGACATTCATTCCATGCATCTAGATCACACACTATGCACACTAACACTAGAACATATCAAAAACGCACACCATATGATGCGCATAAGGGGATTCTCGGCCAAAGGCCTAATGCTTTCTCACCCCTGTCTACTATGTGGCTCCTTCATCTATATTCTTACCATTTGCTAGACCGAGAAGAATCACCCAACTATGGGTACCGAAAGGTACTTTTACAAAGAGATGAATAACTAACTCGCAAGGACCCAAATTAAAAGGGTGCCTAAATCATTGTTGTACATTGCAGGGAGCCCATACATTAAAAGACACATTTATCAAGTGGTTCCTTGACAGTGGTTGCTCGAGGCACATGACGGGTGACTCGAGCTTGTTCTCAAAGTTGAAGAAGGCCACAAAAGGTAGATCAGTAGCCGTTGGAGACAATAATGAAGGAAGAATCATTAGAAAAGGTACAATCGGAAGCCCAAGTACCCTGCAAATCTCCAATGTCTTCCTAGTAAGTAATCTATCTTATAATCTACTTAGCATCTCACAGTTCATTGACAACGATTTTGATGTGTGTTTCACTCATCCATACTGCAACATAATAAATAAAAATGGAGAAGCAGTTTTAAAAGGAAAAAGGGAAGGAAATATTTTTACGCTTTCTATGGATGACATGTTAGACGCTAAGGTTAAGTGTTTTATATCAAATGAACCTAACGTTAATTTGTGGCATAGACGTTTAGGACACATTGGCATTTCTACACTTGAAAAACTTCAACGAAAGAACCTAATACGAGGATTGCCTAAACTTGATTTAGACAACTTTCAGTTGTGTGAATCTTGTATTAAAGGAAAACAAACACGCGAGTCACTTAAACCCAAAAATGAAATTAGCATGTCTAGAGTTTTAGAATTACTACACATTGATTTGTTTGGCCCTAGTCATACTAAGAGTCTCGGTGGACGTCATTATGCATGTATTATCTTGATGATTTTTCTTGCTATACTTGGACTTTATTTCTTGCAAATAAAGATGATAGTGCCATTGAAATTGCGAAACTAATAAAACAACTTGAAAATGAATATGGTTTGAATGTGAAGTAGATTAGAAGCGATAGAGGCGGTGAATTTAAAAACAAGGACATGATTGCGTTTTGTGAAGAAAAAGGAATTAAACACAAGTTTTTGCCACCTAGAACTCCACAATTAAATGGAGTAGTAGAAAGAAAGAATAGGACACTACAAGAAATCGCTAGAATGATGTTGTGCGAAAATAAATTTCGTAGATTTCTGTGGGCGGAAGCCGTAAATTGTGCACGCTATATAGTTAATCGTTTGACCATTAGAAAGAAAATAAATAAAAATCCTTATGAGATAGTAAATGATCGCATGCCTAAAATTGATTACTTTCGTGTGTTTGGTTGCAAATGCTTTGTTTTGAATACAAAAGATAATTTAGATAAGTTTGAATCTAAATCAATTGAATGCATTTTTGTTGGATATTCTGTAAATTCTAAAGCATATAGATGTTATGATCCTATCACTAGACAAATTTTAGAATCCATTCATGTGAAGTTTAATGAATCTAGTGAGGTTGAAAAGATAAAGAATATGACGATGATTTTGAGCTAAAACCCGTGTTAGATGATGTAGAGGATGATGGCATGTATGATGAATTGAACACACTAGAAATGCATGATCACTTAGAAATGCATGAGAACTTAGAGAATAATCAACCAAGATGGCATAGGGATCATCATACGATCTCATTATAGGCGACATTACTCATGGTGTTCGACCACGTAGAAGAATAAATCCGGATGAAATAAACCAATTTCATGCTATGATATCCGAAATTGAACCTAAAAATGTTTTTGATGCTTTGAGTGATTCTTCTTGGATTGATGCTATGCATGATGAACTAAATCAATTCTTAAGAAATGATGTATGGGATTTAGTGCCACGACCACAAGATAAGACTATAATAGGCACAAAGTGGGTGTTTAGAAATAAAATGAATGAAGAAGGTAAAGTTGTTAGAAAATAGGCGAGACTAGTAGCACAAGGATATAATCAAGATGAAGGAATAGACTACGACGAAACATTTGCACCTGTAGCACGTTTAGAAGCCATACGACTTTTATATGCTATTGCTTGCATGAAAAGTTTTAAACTCTATCAAATGGACATAAAAAGTGCATTTTTAAATGGTTTTATACAAGAAGAAGTATACGTGAAGAAACCACCCAGTTTTGAAGATTTGAAATACCTTGATCACGTGTACAAATTAAAGAAGGAACTATACGGTTTAAAGCAAGCACCTAGGGTTTGATATGATCGTTTTGCTACTTTTCTTTTAGAAAATGGATTTAAAAGAGGTACCATAGATAGCACCTTGTTCTTGAAACAAGATAAATCGGATTTACCAATCATTCCAATTTATGTTAATGACATCATTTTTGGATCTACATCTCATAAACTTGTTGAAGAATTTGAAACTTGCATGAAATCCGAGATTGAAATGTCTATGGTTGGTGAATTAAATTATTGTTTTGGCTTGCAAATTAAACAAATGAGTAAAAGTATACACATAAGTCAAGTTGAATATGTGAATGACATTATTAAAAAGTTCAATTTTGAGAATCCAAAACCGTCCTCCACCCCTATGAGTGTCACCACTAAACTAGATAAAGATGAACATGGAAAAGACTTTGATAATGCTTTATATAGGTCTATGATTGATTTTTTGCTTTATCTTACTGCAAGTAGACCCGATATCATGTTTAGTGTGTGTATGTGTGCACGTTTTCAAAGCCAACCTAAAGTGTCTCATTATAATGCTGTGAAAAGAATATTTCGATATATTAAGCACACCCCCACTTTAGTAATATGGTATGATAAAGACTGTGAATTTGATTAGCATGCTTATACTGATGCGGATTATGGTGGATATAAAATCGATAGAAAAAGCACAAGTGGCACGTGTTAATATATAGAAAATTCACTAATTTCATGGTTTTCGAATAAGCAAGCAAGTGTGGCCTTATCTACTATCGAAGCTGAATACATGGCACTTAGTCTGTGTTGCACACAACTACTATGGTTAAAACAACAACTTTCTGATTTTGTTATCACGGTAAATCGTATTCCAATCTATTGTGATAGTATGAGTGCTATAAACTTGTCTAAGAACCCCGTATTACACTCTAAGGCAAAGCACATAGAAATACGATATCAATTTTTTCGTGATCATGTGAATAATGGTGATATTGTTATAGATCATGTACGCACTAAAGCACAAGTAGCCGACATATTCACTAAGGCACTAAATCAAGCCACGTACGAAAATCTCCGTTCTAAATTAGGCATGATTTCTGCTGATTTGATTTGATATTTCTTTACATATTTACATGCACTTTTGACTTTCTTTCTAAAATAAAAGGAGAGAGAGTGCATGATTTAAGAGGGATCAAGAGTGATTGAGTGCAAAAATCAAGGGGGAGAAAATTCGAAAATTCGAAATGTGAATTTGTGCACGATTGAAAGGAGAGAAATTAAATTAAAATCATGTACTAAGATTATTTTGTAAATGATCAAAAGGGGGAGATTTTTGAGAAAAAGGGTTTGAGTGACTCACAAAAATGCATGATTTAAATAAAGTATTTCAGTTTATGACTTAACACGTTTTTCTGACAAACTTGCTTTATATACTTGATATATAATGTTGCCGTACTAACAAGCTATGAAGCTTTAAAGCTTACATCAACTGGAAAACATTTATTGTGTTTGAACTATTTCCAGGTGCCACCATTAATGAACTAAACTAGTTCATTAAGTGAAGTACTTAGTTAAATGAACTAAATAGTTCATTAAATGGAGAAATATTTGAAGTTAACTTTCTGTTTGTAGGTTGTGTCTTGATGCAAAATGGACGAGTTATTTCTTACGCTTCGAGACAACTGAAACCTTATGAACAGAATTACCCGATGAATGACTTGGAGCTCGCAACAAACATGGAAATAGAAAGTCTCCTTTCACTTCCATATCACATGTTTTTATATATACATAATATATATATTCGGATTTTTTTAAAAAAGGTAATATACACATATATTCCAACATACTACGGACACGTTATATATATATTACGAACGTATGTCAAAGTCACACCACTATACTTACCTTAAATTCATGAGTATATTCAGGTCTTATATCATATGATATAAGTCATGGTGATGACAAAATTATTACGACACGTTACAAGGTTATAAACCAAAAATTGTCATATCGGATGACTACCGAAACTTCGCTAACATGTCACGTACTTGCCATATATAGATGGCCAGCCCCTACACTTCAAAAATGGCCACAAATTTCGTGGCTTACATGATATATTCTGCCATAAAATTATTCCATGTGGGCACACACAAATCACCCCCAATTAAGGCCAAATTGTGGAGATTTCAAATTAAATATTTTTGTCACATGGGGCACCACTTTTAATCAGCCTTTAGAGCTGAATATTCAAGTTATTCTATATATATTATGTGTGACATAATATATATGACATGTGCAAAAATTTTGAATTTAATCGGAGAAAAATCGCGTAATCGACAAACGTTGAAAATTCGGTTTTCTACGAACACAACACATGAAACGTTTTTGGAATGACATGTAACATGTATCTAGACACTTTTTACATATTCAATACATACTAAAGTGTTCTAGAATATTCAAATTAGGGCTGATTGGAATATACCATATGTGTATAATTATTATGCACTATTTTAAAAAGCTTACAAAAATAAAATTCAGCACATGGGAAATCCTACATCACACGCATAATACAGCTTGATGGATCTTATGTGGAGCTTAGTTGGCATCTTGATTGGTGAAGAATGGACTACACAAGGTTAGTGATTTATTGGAGGGAGCTACACAAGGTAATATTTCAAACTATGTTACAAATGTAACACATGCTGAAAATTCAGCATGTGAGAAATTGATATGGCTGAATTTTTGAGTCTTGATTGTGATAAATTTGCTTCTCCATTTTCAATGGATTTATGTGATAATAATATGGCAATAATTTTAACATCTTGAGATTATTGCACATGTTGAAAATTTCAGCATGTGATGCATAAGGGTGGCCAAATTGTTGGAGTTAATGGAGACAAATTTTCTTTGCAAATTATGTGGGATTAATTATGTGATATTTGACAAGGTTATTACTACTATTTTGGCACATGTTTTAAGCGTAATTCTCAGATATTTAAAGTCATCAAGAAATCTCATCCAATCAAGGAGTGCCAAGTAAGCAAGGCCAAGACAATCATCTAATCGAGTGCTGCCAAGTAAGCAAGTTAATGTCACATCTATACAAGGCATTCTTCCAAGGACTTAAAAGAGAATTTTGAAGGTGAAGAAAAGCCATATAGTGGGCGTCCAACCTCAAATAAAAAGAGAAGAAGAGCAAACAAAAATGCAAGACAAGTCTCACAAGTCCTAAAGTGCAAATAGACTCTCTACTCTCTTCTTCTACATTTCTTTCTTCTTCTTCTCTCTCATGCCTATTGTAGCTATATTCAAACATATTGTATAGGCTTCATTCATACCACCATACATGCCCTATTGTTGTAAAAGTTTGATCAAGGTGTGATCAAACCTTCATCCGCTCGGTGGTGGTTTTCGTGATCATTGTGGTTGCTTGTTTTGATTGTAAAGGGTTGGAGTTAGTTGTAACTCCATCAACCCTGTGTGGTAGGGTGTTATTTTGTTTATTGATAACCGAGGAAGGTGTCCTCGAAGACTGGAGTAGGTTGATTTAACCGAACAAGTATAAAATTCCTTGTGTGCACAATACTTTCAGTTTCCTACACTTTGCATCTATTTCATCCCAATCTTAAAAATAGTAAACAAATTTTAAAAATTTTAAAATTTTTCAAAACATAGCCACATTTTGTAAGATTCATTTGGCGCAAGTTTCAACCCGTTTGGACAAGTATAAGTCATTCAAACGCTAATAGTTCTGAGACTAGTGCAATCTGATTTTCAGACTTGCAAAGGTTGAGAATTTGAATGTATTTGACATACTTCCCAAAAGAATTTTTCAAAACTGTTTCTACTGAATTACATACATATAGTAAGGGGTTTGTCATTAAATTGTCAGACTATTTTGAGCCACGGATTAATCGGAATAAAATTTTCAAATCAGATTACTGTTTCTGACAGATTTACGCAATCTGACCACAAACGATTTTTCAAAGGGTTAAAGGTTGAATTTTGATCTGAAATTTTTGGCAGATACTCAGAACATCTGAGACTACAATCTCTCTAAAGTTTAGAAGTTTTGAAGGCCTGTCACCTAGTTTTTCAAACGTTGCAATACCGGGCCTAAAAATAGAAACTGTTTTCAGAAGTTGGGTTTTTGGATCAAAACATTTTAAAACCCAAATCTTCCGCACCCACTATTCAACCCCACTCCTAGTGGTGCCTTGCAAGTCCTACACTTGCCCTTGCAGTACAACATGTTGAAAAAAGGGGTTTGAGTGATTACAAAATGCATGATTTAAATAACGTGTACTAAAGAAATGCATGACACGTTTTATGACTTGACACGTTTTTACATGAAATATGCCTTATATAGTTCATATATAATAATGTCGTACTAATAAGCCATGAAGCTTTAAAGCTTACATCAAATGGCAAACATTTGTTGGGTTTGAAGTATTTTCAGGTTCCACCATTAATGAACTATACTAGTTCATTAAGTGAAGTACTTAGTTAAATGAACTAAGTAGTTCATTAAATGAAGATATATTTGGAAAAGGCACAAAGGCAACAAATTGAAGAATGGAAAGTCTCCTTCCTCCCTTAATCACACGTTTTCAATATATATATATATATATATCTATTCATATCTTTTTAAAAGGCACTATACATATATATCCCAACGTACTACTGACACGTTATATATTTTACGAACATACGTCAACGTCACACCACTATACTTACCTCATATTTATGAGTATATTCAGGTCTTATATCATATGATATAAGTCATGGTGATGACAACATTATTACGACACATTACAAGGTTATAAACCAAAAATTGTCGCATCGAGTGACAACCGAAACTTCGCCAACGTGTAACGTACTTGCCATATATAGATGGCCAGCCCCTACAGTTCAAAAATGGCCACAAAATTCGTGGCTTACATGGTATATACAGCCATAAAATCATTCCATGTAGGCACAAACAAATCACCCCCAATTAAGACCAAATTGTGGAGAATTCAAATTCAACATTTTAGGCACATGGGGCGTCATACTTTATCCATTGGAGCTGAATATTCAAGTTATTCTATGTATATTATGTGTTACATAATATATATAACATGCGCAAAAAGTTTGAATTCAATAGGAGAAAAATTGCGTAAACGATAAAAGTCGAAAATTTGGTTTTCTACGAACACGACACTTGGAACGTTTTTGGCATGGCATATAACATGTATCTAGACACTTTTTACATATTGAATACATTCTAAAGTGTTCTAGAAAAATCAATTAAGGTCTGATTGGAATATACCATATGTGTATAATTATTATGCACAATTTTACAAAGTTTACAAAAATGAAATTCAACACATGCTCAAGCCTCATACACGCCTACTACAGCTTTTTTGGAGCATATGTGGAGCTTAATTGGCATCTTGATTGGCCAAGAATGAAGTATACCAGGTTGATGACATAAAGGAGGGATCTACACAAGGTAATGTTTCAAACTATGTCACATTTGTGACACATGCTGAAAATTCAGCATGTGCAAATAAGGCTGGCCGAAAATTGCATCTTGATTGTGACATATTTACCTCTTAAATTTAAATGGATTGATTTGATGATAAAATGGAAGTATTTTGAATGTGTCTTGAATAGTGCACATGCTGAAAAATTCAGCATGTGTAGAATGAGGTGGCCGAATTTATGGAGGTAAATGGTGATAATTTGTCTTGTAAATTATGTGGAATTGATTGTGAGATAATTGGCAATATTTTTATGACTAATTGGCACATGTTTTTAAGTGATATTTTTAGATATATACAGTCATCAAATGATGACAACTCTCATCCAATCAATGAGTACCAAGTAAGCAAAGCCTTAATGATCATCCAATGAAGTGTTGCCAAGGTAGCAAGTGAATGTCACAATGATGCAAGATATTCTTCAAAGGACTTAAAAGATAATTTCCAAGAGGAAGAAAAAGGCAAAGGGGGCGGCCACATCTTGATAAAAAGAGGAGAAGGAGAGCAAACAAAAGACAAGACAAGTCTCACAAGTGCAAAAGTGAAAAACGTTTTCTAGACTTTCTTCTTCTACCTTTGTTTCTTCTTCTCTCTCAAAGCCTATTATATTCATATTCATACATATTGTGTAGGCTTCATATAAACCGCCATACACGCTATATTGTTGTAAAAGGTTGATCAAGGTGTGATCAATCTTGCATCCGATCGGTGGTGGTGTTCGTGATCATTGTAATCGCTTACAAGGTTTGTAAAGGGTTAGAGTTGGTGTATAACTCCATCAACCCTGTGTGATAAGGTATTGTTTGTTGTTTTGTGATTCGTGATAACTGAGGAATGTGTCCTTGAAGACTGGAGTAGGTTGATTTAACCGAACCAGTATAAAATTCTTTGTGTTCTTTACTTTTCAGCACTTACTTTCAGTTTCCAGCACAGTGCATCATTTTCGACGCGATCTTAAAAATACCAAACGAATTTCAAAAGTCACGAAAATTTCCAAAAACATAGCCACATGTTTAAAGTTTCATTTAGTGCAAGTTTAAACCCTTTTGGACAAGTATAAGTTATCCAAACGTCAAAACTTCTGAGACTAGTGCAGTCTGATTTTCAGGCTTGCAAAGGTTGAGACTTTGAACGTATTTGACTAACTTCCCAAAGAAATTTTTCAAAACTGTTTCAACCCAATTAAATAAATTTAGAAAGGGGTTTGTAATTAAATTTTCAGATCATTTGGAGTCCCGGTTTAATGAGAATAAATATTTCAAGTCAGACTACCGTTTCTGGCAGATTTGTGCAATCTGACCACCGATGATTTTTCGAAGGGTTAAAGTTTGAATTTTGATCTGAAATTTTTAGGAGATACTCAGAACATCTGAGACTAAGATCTCTCCAAATTTCAAAATTTTTGAAGACCTGTAACCTAGTTTTTAAAACGTTGCAAAAACAGGTCCTGAAAACAGAAACTGTTTTCAAAAATTGGGTTTTTGGTTTAAAACAATTTTAAAAACCAAATTTTCTGCACCCACTATTCAACCCCCCTTCTAGTGGTGCTTTGCAGGTCCTATAAGTGGTATCAGAGCAGGCACACTCACAACCGAAGGATCCAATGATCTAAGTGAGATGGCAACCACTAGCTTCAAAACCGAGCAGGAAGGTATGTCTAGTCAGAGGCCTCCTCTTTTTGATGTTGAGTCCATTATTCAATGGAAGTTAAGAATGAAACTTTTTCTTATGGCTATTGATATATATATCTATGGTCCATCATAGAGGACGGTCCATTTGTTCTTTCAAAATTATCTACTGTAGATGGAGCCACACTAGAGGTCGTTAAGCCAAAACATGAGTATACTAGCGATGACAAAAAGAGACTAAGCATGAATGCTAGAGCCATGCAATTTCTTTTAAACGGGCTAAGTAAAAGTGAATCTAGCTATGTGTCAAATTGCTCTAGTGCTCAAGAAATATGGAGAATTCTTGAGATGAAACACGAAGGGACTAGCCAAGTAAAAGAGTCCAAGATTAATATGCTTATGTTTACACTTGAGTCCTTTAAGTTATTGCCTAATGAGTCTATTGTCCATATGGATCTACGCTTGACTAACATTTACAATTCTCTTGAGTCTCTTGGCAAATCCTTCTCTATGCAGGAAAAGGTCCAAAAGGTATTATGAAGCCTTCCATCTGAATGGGACCCTAAAGTGACAGCAATAGAGGAAAGTAAGGAAACCAAATCAATAAAAATGGAGGAACTAATCGGATCTTTAAAGGTATATGAAGACAAACTCACTTTAAGAAATTCCGAGTCCATTTCTAAAAATGATAAGGCTATATTTAAATCAAATGAATACGTCGTAGAGATAGTGACACAGATTCCGGTGACGAAGATTTAATCACAATGGCTAAAAGATTAAGAAAGATCTTGAGAAAATCAATTAAAAAGAAACAAAATCCTACTTCATCTAAGAACTATAGAAATAAAAGTAATGAAGAAATAAAGTGGTATGAATATGGGAAACTTAGACACTTGTCATATGATTGCCCTAACAAGGACAAACAAACGAACAAACACCTTGACAAGAATCGGATCAAAACTAGATTCGTGTCAGACCCTAAACAAAGGATAAGAGCCTTCAAAGCCTCCACTTGGAGTGACAAATCCGACTCTGAGACTGACGATACGGAAGAACAAAAGGCATAAGTATGCTTTACATCTAAGGCATCAAATGAGGTATCTTCCGACTCTGATTCTGATTCTGAATGTTCTTACAATGATTTATTTAGTCAATATTTAGAGTTGCATAAGCTCTGAAAGACTCTTGCAAAAGAAAACAAACGATTAGTTGAAGACAAGAAGTTGTTAGAATCTTCTAACACGAACCTTGTTTCTCAATTAAACGATTCAAAAGAAGAGTCGTCATGCTTCATCAATGCATTAAAATCAGAGATCTCATCATTAACTACACATAATAATGAAATGAATCTGAGATTTCAAACTTGAAGTCATGGAATGCGGGTTTAGAGAAAATGGTGAAACAGTTTGAAGCGGGAACAAACATGCTAGATCACATCATTTCTTCACAAAAGCATGATAGTGACAAAACAGGACATGATACATTGAGAAAAATGAGTCACTAAACAAACCAACCAAATTCATTCTATCTAAGAAAATAGATGCATCTAAGACATATGTGACATCTAAGAAGACGCCTAGACCTTCCCCTATGACATCTCATCGTGCTTTATCTTCATGTCATACGAGATATAATTTTGCATTGTCCAAATATGAAAATAAAGCATTAATGCATACACGGAATTCGTTTACCAAAAATACATCTAGATTACGCCCTGTGCATGCAAACAAAATGTTTATAAAAAAAATCATACTATGTGCATGATGGCATTCTTGGCCAAAGGCTAAACGGATTTGCACCAAACGTCTATTATATTATATCTTCATCTCCTTTCTAACCTTTTTGGAAGAAATAGAAAGGTCACCCAAATTTGGGTACCAAAAGGGACATTTTCAAAGGGTTGAATAAGTAACCCTTAAGAACGCACTTATTATTCTAAATTAGGCATGATTTCTGCTGATTTGATTTGATATCTCTTTCCATATTCACATGCACTTTTGATTGTCTTTCCAAAATAAAGGGGGATAGAATGTATGATTTAAGGGGGAGAGAGATTAATTGCACAAATCAAGGAGGAGAAAATTCGAAATTTGAAATTCAAAATTTGAATTTGTGCACAATTGGAGGGGGAGAGACAAAATTTACACAGGAGTTAGTATACCATGGAAGATCGAGCCGAGAGATTTCGAGACTAAGGGTATTCATACGAGACTTTCGAGGGTTGGTTGAGGCAGTTATTTTGATATTCGAGGTTAATGTATTTTCGAAATTAGTGTTTACATTCATTTGACTATTGTACTGATTTAGAAATTCTTAGATCTTATATTAATGATGATGATTATTTTATCGAGGATTTTAGTAATGACTTCCGCTGACATCGATTTACGTTGTTATGATTACGTGTAGTTGATTTGTATCAACGCCTTGTATTCTCCTTAGCAAGATATGGTGGGTGAGTCATTTCGAGTACTAGGACTCGGGACGGGTCGCTACAATATAGAGCAATGGCATTAGTCACTTGTGAGGTACAATGACTCACTTATCTTTTGAAGGATCTGGGTGTAAGTACCATTAAACCAGTTGAGGTATTTTGTGATTGCAAAAGTGTCATTTACATAGCTGAAAATCCAGTTTTTCATGAAAGGAACAAGTACATTGAGATTGATTGTCATGTGGTAAGGGACAAATTGCAAGAAGGAGCAATCAAATTTATGCCAATTAGAACTGAGTTACAATTGGCCGACATGTTCACTAAGCCTCTTGACTCAAAAAGACTGGGAGCACTTTCTGTAGTGTTAGGAACGTATAACATATATTCCAATCTTGGGCTTAAGGGGAGTGTCAAAGATATGGCAGAAGAGGCTGAAAGTGATGGAGGAAGGGAATAGTAGACAGCACATTGTCTGAAGGGCATGATCCGTGTCACCAAGCAGTTGATACCGCAGGATGAGAATGGGAATCAACGATTAAGATGCTTAGTTGGTGAAGTGAGCTAAAGGAAGCTCCGGACAATCAAGATAGCACCGTGATCCCGTGATTTACGAAAGAGGTTGGCTGGAGTGCGCAGGAAGAAGAAGAAGAAGAAAAAGGTGCGAAGTGTTTAAAACAAATGAAATGACGAAATTGCCCTTGACAGTTATTTTGTACGAATAGTTAAAATAAGGGCTTTCTTGTAATTATGTTTGATTCATCTTCTTCCTTATTAGTGAGCCTAGCTGAAGGCAGTTAGCAATTAGGTTGTGTATCTAAATTTTCCTTTGAATGTGATCTCTCGATTGTTCTTGTTCATTCTCTCCTTTTCATTCGTTTTCTTCAAGTTTTGCGTATTGATTGTTGCTTGGAAATTTGAATCAATGCTTACAAATTTCACAGTATATAGAATTTTTGTTGTGTGAGAAGGGAGAAAGAGGTAGAAGCTGCAGCATTTACAAATACGACTTATACTGCTTCACTTCATGACATACGTGTAAATATCAAATATATATTTTCGTTCTTTACAGTTGATAGATTGAAATGGACAAACATACATATATCATGTTACTTAAGCGATATAGGAACATTTGCTGACCAGCTGCTGCTTGTAGGCTTTCTTGGCAACTCTAATTCACCCTGTAGAAAAAAATGGAAAAAATGAGGGGCAGATGAATAGTTGTTCATGAGAAAAGCTGCCTGTTTCTTGAGAAAAGCTGCGTGTTTCTTCTAAGCAAGAAACACAAATAATTCCTTTCAGTTATAGCATGCAAGAGTTCATATATCCGAATTTATATACAACCAAATTATGCCAAAATAAAAAGTATATGAATATGCAGGGGTATAAACATTACCTTGAGCAATCAATGTTGCGAGAAATTTTAAAGGGAATATTCACTCCACACTTCTTTGGAAGGGCTGCAGCCCTCTGCACCTCTGCATCACTGGCGTCAGAAGCAAGTGACTTGAGACAGGTGCAAGCAGTTTGGCGATCTCCTTTCGTCTTCGCCGAGCTTACCAAAGTTTTTAGACCGCCACAGCAACCTGATGGCAGCTGCCCACCTCCAGTGATGTAGCTTAGGCATGGCAGAAGATCATTATTGACGTCATCGCACGTCAAGCTGTGGACCTGAGTAGAAGTGACCAGTATGCACATGAGTCCTATGGCGATTAGTCCAGCAAATTTGGAAGGCGACATTGCGTTGGATCAGTTGTTTAGAAGGAGAAATTGAAAACTGTGACTTGATGAAAGATTTAGAATGGGATTTGACATGTACATATAGTGGGCAAAATCGGGCACAAGCATATGATTACAAAAATGTAGTCTTGTGTGGAGACAGAGTAGGCTTCTGATGCCAGTTATATAATTCACGTATCAGCCAACAGATTTGAATGTTTCTTCTTGGTCTACTTCAATTTCTAGTTTTTTTAACTTATAAACTACAAAACAAATGTCATTTGTTATGTGATCATACGTTATCTCTTTGGCAGAAAGTTGGCGGAAGGTCTGTTTCACATTGAGCCACTTTATATAGAAAAAATTATGCTTTATCTTCAAATAGAATTTGCATTGAGTACTATATTGTGTTCTAAAAATTTTCTCTTTGACACTCGAACCTATTGGGTTAGGTAAAATTACATTACGCTGGAATTATTCTTGATCATGTGGTCTTATATGTTGGGTTTCTTAAGATAGCAAGGGGATTCACCTCATATGAACTTCATACATTTCATTATTGTCCATAAAAATTTACACTGGATGTCATATTGTCATACCCCGTGACTTTTAAGCGCGACTTTCAATATGTTAGGTAAACCTTAAATGCAATTTAATTAATGATGTAGGATGTGCGACTTAGTTACTTAAAATATAGGAAAAATAAGAAGAGGGGTTAAAAGTAGAATTAAAGGTAATTAAAGGAAATTACCTAAAAGGTCCCTACTAGGAGATAGGGGAGTTACCAAAATTCAGTATAACTCCCCATCTCAGCCTAATGGGACGGTTATACCATCAAAAAGAAGGGGGGGAAACCGCAGGAAAAGAGAAAGAAGAGAAAAGGAGAGGAAGAAGAAAAAGAGAAGAAGGAAAAGGAAGGAAAATGCCAATCTAGATTCAATCCTTATCAAGATTCTGCAGTAAATTCGTAAGGCTAACTAGAAATAAAGGCAAGTAATCTTTCTATACGCTTTACGCAAATTTTGATACGTTAGGCCCTATGCTCTTACAAAGAGAAAACTTGGATCACACATTAGTAATCTTGTCTTGTCTATGTTAAATGCTTTATTATATGTAAGTTTTGTTGCTAGTTGTGTAAAGTCTTGTTCTTTGGGCCATATTTCTGAAAGTAGTTATGTGTGCTTTGTTGTTTGTCAAGCATGCCCATGAAAGTGTATATTTGATGTGCTTATTGTCTTGTTCTATTCTCATGTTGATTGTCTACACTTAGACGTTTGGGAGTAAGTGCAGGGAATTGAAGGATGAGTGATGGCATTGTTGTAGACTTGTTGTGTTGGGAATGTTGATAATATCTTTTGAAGGTTGTGAATGATTGAAGGTTAAGAGGGGATATTGTTAGACATAACTAAACATCAATTCATGATTAGATGTGTGTTAAGTACGATGAATCTAGATGGTAAGATGGATCTTGAGAGGTTTAACATTAAAGGGTTGAAGGAGGAAGATGATGGAAGGAAGTTACTGCAGAAAAACTGCAGTTTGGCATCGTCAGAACATTTCGAGCGCCTACATTAGGCGCCTAATGTAGCGTTCAATGTGTCCTGAAGCTTTCCCGTACAGAAAAACTGCAGTTTAGAACCGTCAGAACACTTCGAACACCTACATTAGGCGCTCTATGTCACATTAGGCGCCTAATGTAGAGTTCAATGTGTCCGGAATCATCCCCGAACATTTCGAACACCTACATTAGGCGCTCTATGTCACATTAGGCGCTTCATGTAGGCGTTCAATGTCTACGGAACATCCCCGAACACTTCGAACGCCTAGTATAGGCGCTCTATGTCACTTTAGGCGCCTCATGTGGCGTTCCAAGTATACTGGAAGTCTTTTGACCCTTTAGGCGCCCTATGTATGTGTGGTAACTTTATACACTTCTTTTGAACATAAAATGCAAAGGTATTTGAGGTGTAATTGAGGTGTAGACGGTAAGTTTGATCAAGCAAGAATAAGATTGAACCCTAAGTGAATTAGTAAGACGAAGGGACTTGGAAAGTTACGTACATGGAGTGTTTGAGGTGCAAGACCGCATACTTGATATGTAAGATGTACGTGTGTGTGTGTGTTACATGTTTATACGATGTTACATGTGCATTCTGCATCATGACATGGGCACTTGCATTTGATTTGAGATTTGCTTGCGAAAGAACATGTGATTACAAGAAAGGTTTAAAGTTTTCGAAAGACAAAATGGCTGCTGGTTGATCGCAGGGTATAAAAGTCACGCCTGCGAAAGCAGGGTATAAAAGCGTGATCTGTGAATCAACAGCTGGGTTTAAAATATGTTATGGGGTCGTGGACCTATCAGCACAGAAAATAAAGTATTTTATGGGGCCGTGGACCTATCAGCACAGATATATGATGTATGTAACGGGGCCGTGGACCTTTCAGCACGGGGTATAAAGTTATATGTTATGGGGCCGTGGACCTTTCAGCACGGGGTATAAAGTTCTGTTTGCTGTGGACTGATCACCCACAGGGTATAAAGTTCTGCTACCCGAAGAATATGATATGTAAAGTGACGAAATGTTTTGTGAAATAACATGCATGACATGTTTATGAAAGTAGACATATACATGGGTGTTGTGTGTGATTTTAAAGAAGTACATGCATCATGATACAGGAAGCATAAGACTTGATATGCAAGAAACGTGGCTAGTTTATGATTTGTTTATGTGATACGTTGTTTTAATACATGTTTGTTCTCGTATCCGTGTACCATATATGTGCTTTATCTGTTTTGAGGAATTCTTATTAAGATGCTATTTGTTAACCCGAGCACCTTATTTTTGGGCAATGATTTATACACTGGTGACTCGTCGTGTGTGATTCCGTAAGGTGTATAGACGGGTTACTTGCTGGCGATAATTTCGCTAACAACAGTTCTCTATTCCTTTTTAGGTGAACCTGAATATGAGTTGATATTTATCGAGGACGATGGCGAGTGGGCTCAGTGGGAAGACGGACATGGGAATAGATAGATGCTGGATTATTTTCTTGAGATTGGAAACTCAATGTTATTATGTTGTTCTGAAATTTGTGCTAGCTAGAAGACCAAACACTTTTTAATTCCGTTGCATTTTCTGGTTTTAATGACGATGAAGTTTTAAATTTATCAATGTTTCCGCTGATTTATCTTTCGTCATAGATGATGTATGCTTGATCCGCTTTGACGCTTCGTAGTTCTCATAGTAGACTACGGCGGGTGCACTGGTTCCGATGACGGTATCGGGTCGGGGCGCTACACATACCCCGTAACTTTTAAGCACGACTTTCAATACTTAGAAGTCTATCTTAAACACCATATAATTAATTGTATAGGTTATGAGACTTAGTTAAATAAAATATAGAAAAATAAAAGAAAAGGTTAAAAGTGAGAATTAAAAAAATTAGGTAAAATTACCAAAATGCCCTCCCCACTTAAATGATGGGGGAGTTACGCATTTAGTATAACTCCCCAAAGGAGAGGGGGGGTCGTGGGTTATAACACAAAAGAGTGGGTGAAACGTCTAGAGAGAGAGGAAGAAGAAAGAGGAAGAACAAGAAAGGAAGAAGAAGAAGAAGGCTAACCTAGGTTCAATTCGTCCCGAAATTCTACCACACACTCGTAAGCTTATCTAGATTCCAAGGCAAGTAATCTTTCTATAAGCTTTACGCAAATTTTGATTTTATAGGCCCTATGATCTTATAAAGAGAAAATCCGGATCACACATTAGTAGCTTTGATTTGTCATTTTAAATGCTTTACTATATGTAATGGGGTCGTAGACCTTTCAGCACGGGGTATAAAGTTCTTTTTGCTGTGGACTGATCATCCACAGGGTATAAAGTTCTGTTACACGAAGAATATGAAAAGTTTTGTGAAATGACACGCATGGCATATTTACGAAAGAAGTCATATGCATGGGTTCTGTATGTGGTTTTGAAGGTGTACATGCATCATGTCACACGAAGCATAAGATTTGACATGGAAGAAATGTGATTAGCATATGTTCTGTTTATGTGGTATGTTATTTTAGTTACATGTTTGTTCTCGTATCCGTGTATCGTTTATGTGATTTATTCGTATTGAGGAATTGTTATTAAGATGTTATTTGCTAACCCGAGCACCTTATTTTGGGCAATGACTTATACACTGGTGACTCGTCGTGTGTGATCCTGTAAGGTGTATAGACGTGTTACTTGCTGGCGATGTTTTCGCTAAGAATAGATATTCCATCTTCTTTTTAAGTGAGCCAGAGTATGAAATGATATTTGTCGAAGACGATAGCGAGTGGGCTCATTGGGATGATGGTCAAGGAAGTAGATAGATTTTTTATCATTTTCTTTTAAGTTGGAAGACTCGATGTTTATTATGTTGTACTGGAGGATATGTTAGACTGTTAACCGAACATATTTTATTTCAGCTGTATTTCTTTGGTTATGTTGATGTTGGTGAAGTTTTAAATTTTACAACGTTTCCGCTGATTTATCCTACGTCATGAATGACGCGCATTTGATCTGCTTTGACGCATCGTAGTCCTCGTAGTAGACTACGGCGCGTGCACTGGTTCCGATGTCGGGTATCGGGCCGGGGCACTACAGGTGGTATCAGAGCCAGGTTTCAGATCTATCTCGGAAACTTAGGTTCATGATCTTTTAGCAATTTAAGATATGATCTTCCCCTTAAGTTTGATCCTTAGTTATAAGTGCTGATTTCTCTAGATTTTAAGTATGATCAGGGTTGGACGTGTGCGAGCGCGTTTATCATCTAATTTCATATTAGTAGTTTATATCATACTCCACCCATTCTTACACAGTCAAGCTTTCAGTAATGTCTTGTATCAACTGACTGCTAATGAAACACTGACCTTTCAGAGAAAATGCCTCCAAGAAGAGATAACATAGGGAACTCTAACAACGAACAGGATAACCAGCCACCATAAGTTGTTTTACCCAGGTGCTCACTGATGCGCTAACGGTGATCACACAAGGGGTTGCTCAACAGCATCAGCCTCCGCCTCCTCCACCACCACAGCATAACATCCGGTTCTTTTATGGAGAGATGAGGAAGATGAGGGTTCTTGAATTCGGAGGATGTTCTGATCCTGAGGAGGCTCAGCACTGGTTGGCTGAGGTGGAGAAATGTTTCCGGTTAGTGCATGTGCTTGAAGAGATAAAGGTGGATATGGCCACACCCCTTCTATGTGGCAAATCTTGTGAATGGTGGACTGGAATGGTGTTGAGAATGACCCCACCTATCTTATGGGCACAGTTAAGTGATATTTTCCTGAAGTACTACGTGCCAGAGACTGCGATATTGGACAAGATAAGGGCGTTTGATAGATTGGAGCAGGGAATGATGACGGTGTTGGAGTATGCGGATCGTTTCTATGCTTTGGGTAAGTTTGCCCCTGCGATTATGTATGATAATTGTCTTAAGATGACAAAGTTTGAGAGGGGTTTGGACTCAAGGATACAGTCGGCAATAGTGAACGCAGGAAGAAAACTTACAAGGACATGTTGGATGCATGTTTTCGAGTTGAGAGTGACTTCCGCAGAGTAGCGGCAAGGGAAGCTAGTGTAGGGTTGTCGGACAAGGGAAAAAGACCGAGGGATGATGTGAGAGTTGGTGGTAGACCCGGACGTTGGATCAAGATTTTGAAGAGGAGCTTAGTCGGGAAATTCCAGAGACCTCCAGCGCAGAACCCAGTCGTCCAACAGGCGGTGGGAATTTGCCCACACTGCAATAGGAGCCATGTTGGAGAATGCAGAAAGTTTGCTGGAGCATGTTACAGATGTGGACAGGTGGGTTATATGATAAAAGAATGTCCTGAGATGAAGAAAAAAGCTCCAGGAGAAGCGGCCCAACAGCCTAGGGCAAAGCCGAGAGCAAACACCCGTGTCCATGTCTGACCGATACCGACATACAGGAAGCCACTGATGTGGTAGCAGGTACAATTTAAATTAAGTTTGAACTTTGAGTGAATTAAGTCTCTATATGTTTAACTCTCTGTGTAAAACTTGATATGGTCTTAGGTATGGTTTTAGTAAATAAGATACCTGCCAACGTGCTTTTCGATAGCGGCGCAAGCCACTCCTTTGTAGCAAAGAGATTCACTAAGAACCTTGGTAATTTGCCTGAGTGGTTAGAAACTCCGTACCGTGTTCAAGCGGCTGGAGATCAAATTATGGTTTCGTACCAGCAGTATCGGGATTGCAAGTTAGAGTTTGAAGGACAAACGTTCTCCGCCACATTGATCCCTATTCAGATGTATGACTTTGATGTTATATTAGGAATGGACTGGTTGGCCAGGTATCACGCCAACATTGATTGTCGACCGAAGCAAGTGACAGTCAAGAGTGCTAAGATGGAAGAGGTAATGTTTCAGGGAGATGCGGAATGAAAGAAAGTTCCCAAGATGGTATATATGTCGGTTGCTCAAGCTTGCAAAGCCTTAAGGAAAGGTGCCGAGGGATTTCTAGTATATGCGATGGATGTTACTCAAGAAGTATCATCCATTGAACAAATTCCAGTGGTTAATGAGTTTCTTGATGTGTTTCCGGAGGAATTGCCAGGAGTTCCACCTCCGAGAGAAGTTGAGTTTGAGATAAATTTGATTCTGGGAGCCAAACCCATCTCTAAAGCCCCTTATAGAATGGCTCCGGTAGAATTGAGAGAGCTTAAAGAACAACTTCAGGAATTATTGGACAAGAAGTTTATTCGCCCTAGTGTATCACCTTGGGGAGCACCCGTTTTGTTTGTGAAGAGGAAAGATGGTAGCATGAGACTTTGTATCAACTACCGAGAGTTGAATAAAATTACCATCAAGAATAGGTACCCCCTTCCACGAATCGAGGATTTGTTTGACCAGCTCAAGGGTGCCAAGATCTTCTCTAAAATTGATCTCAGATCAGGATCCATCAGTTACGAGTGAAGGCGGAGGACATCGCAAAGATAACCTTTCGCACGAGATATGGCCACTACGAGTTTTTGGTGATGCCGTTTGGATTTAACAAATGCCCCTACAGCCTTTATGGACCTTATGAATACCGTTTTCCGAGAACAGTTGGATAGGTTTGTGGTGGTATTCATAGATGATATTCTAGTGTGCTCTCTTGATGAACAAACTCATGCTGAGCATCTGAGAACCGTTCTAGGCATTTTGAGGCAGAAACAACTATATGCTAAGTTTAGCAAGTGTGAGTTTTGGATAAGAAGTGTGGCTTTTCTGGGTCACGTGATATCAGAAAAGGGGATTGCTGTGGATCCGAAGAAGGTTGAAGCTATCACTGAATGGCCTAGACCTAATAATGTCAACGAAGTGTGAAGTTTCTTGGGTCTAGCGGGGTATTATAGGAAGTTTGTCAAGGGATTCTCAAGGATAGCAGTGCCTTTCAGTCGCCTTACTCAAAAGAAGTCTAAGTTTAAGTGGACGGCAGAATGTGAGGAAAGTTTCACGGAGCTTAAGAAGAGATTAAGCACAGCTCCAGTGTTGGCTCAACCCTCCGGAATTGATGGGTTTGTGATTTATAGCGATGCATCGAAAAATGGTTTAGGTTGTGTTTTGATGCAAAACGAATGAGTCATCGCATATGCCTCAAGACAGCTAAAGCCTTATGAGCAAAACTATCCAACACACGATCTTGAACTCGCCGCAGTTGTGTTTGCCTTGAAGTCTTGCGATATTATTTATATGGAGAAAAGTGCGCAGTATTCACGGATCATAAGAGTTTAAAGTATTTATTCTCTCAGAAAGAATTAAACATGAGGCAGCGGAGATGGTTGGAGTACCGAAAGATTACGATTTAACCATTCATTACCACCCAGGAAAGGCTAACAAAGTAGCGGACACTTTAAGCAGGAAATCCATCCATGCACGGCAATCACCATTGGAAAGAGAAATAGAGGAATTTGGTTTGGATTTGGTGGAGTCCACGGTGAACGTCTTGACAATATTGACCATCACACCGAGTTTGATTGACCGGGTAAAAGAGGCTCAGAAGAATGATAAGACCCTAAGTGAGTTAACGGAAAGGATGCAATATGATCAGGTTGAAGGATTTCAGATTAAAGAGGACGGGAGCCTATGGTTCAGAGGAAGATTGTGTGTACCTGATGTTGATGAACGTAGAAGGGAAATTTTGCAAGAAGCTCACAGCTCAAGGCTATCAATACATCCTGGTAGAACCAAGATGTATAGAGACCTCAAACAATATTATTGGTGGTCCGGGATGGAAAGACATATTGCGAAGTTTATAGAGAGGTGTTTAGTTTGTCAACAAGTCAAGGCAGAACACCAACGGCCTGGTGGATTGTTGATGCCATTGGAAATTTTGGAATGGAAATGGGAACATGTCATGATGGATTTTATAGCTGGTTTACCAAAGACAAGAAGTGGATATGACATGATTTGGGTCATTGTGGATCGTTTAACCAAGTCTGCACATTTTCTACCCATCTCAAGTGAATCGTCTCTTGACAAGTTAGTGAATCTATATATGGAGAATATTGTTAGCTTGCACGGTGTTCCAGTAAGTATAGTGTCCGATCGAGACCCACAGTTTACATCTAAGTTCTGGACAGCATTTCAGAAATCCATGGGGACAGAATTAAGGTTGAATACGGCGTATCATCCCCAAACCGATGGACAGTCTGAGCGGACATATTCAGACTCTAGAAGATATGCTAAGGGCTTGTGTTTTGGATTTCAAAGGGATTTGGGATGGAATGGTGAAGTTAATGGAATTTTCGTATAATAACAGTTACCATAGCGCAATTGACGTGGCCCCTTTTGAAGCTTTGTATGGAAGGAAGTGTAGGTCTCCGGTTTATTGGGATGAAGTCGGCATGAGGACCATCATCGGACCTGAGCTATTGGAGAAGACGCTAGAAAAGGTGAAAATCATTCGGGAAAGACTCCAGGCGGCTCAGGATCGCAACAAAAGTTGGGCAGATTTCAAGCGACGACCATTGGAATTTAATGTGGGTGAAAAAATTTATTTGAGAGTATCACCTACGAAGGGCATTATGAGGTTTGGAGTCAAAGGCAAGCTAAGTCCCCGTTGTATTGGACCCTATGAATTACTAGAGAAAGTAGGGACTTTAGCATATAGGGGCTGTTACCTCCGGTGTTGGTGCAAGTTCACAATGTATTCCACGTGTCACAACTAAGGAAGCACGTGACAGATCCAAGTCATGTGCTTGAGGCACAACCTTTGGAACTCAATGTTGAGGTTACTTATGAAGAGATACCAGTGAAAATGGTAGACCGAAAGGACCAAGTATTGAGGAAAAGGGTGATCCCTTATGTGAAGGTTCAGTGGAGCAACCGCACGGAACGCGAGGCCACTTGGGAACTCGAAGAACAAATGCAGGAGAAGTATCCTCAACTCTTTAACTAAGGTACGTAAGTTTCGAGGACGAAACTTTTTGTAAGGGGGGTGGAATGTCATACCCCGTAACTTTTAAGCATGACTTTCAATACTTAGAAGTCAACCTTAAACACCATTTAATTAATTGTATAGGTTATGAGACTTAGTTAAAAAAAATATAGAAAAATAAGAGAAAGGGTTAAAAGTTAGAATTAAGAAAATTAGGCAAAATTACCAAAATGCCCTCCCCACTTAAATGATGGGGGAGATACACATTTGGTATAACTCCCCAAAGGAGGGGGCCGTGGGTTATAACACAAAAGAGAGGGAGAAACGTCTAGAGAGAGAGAGGAAGAAGAAAAGAGGAAGAAGAAGAAATGAAGAAGAAGAAGAAGGCTAACCTAGGTTCAATTCGTCTCGAAATTCTACCACACACTCGCAAGCTTATCTAGATTCCAAGGTAAGTAATCTTTCTATACGCTTTACACAAATTTTGATTTTATAGGCCCTATGATCTTATAAAGAGAAAATCCAGATCACACATTAGTAACTTTGATTTGTCATTTTAAATGCTTTACTATAAGTAATTGTTGTTGGTGATTGAGTAAAGTCATGTTTTTTGGGCCAATATCTGAAAATGGTTATGTTGTGATCGTTGTTGTTAAATATGCCCATAAAGGTGTTATCCGTGATGTGTTCATTGTCTTGGTATAAGTTCTTAAGTTTAGTAACTACACCTTGGATGTTTTGAGAGTATTTGTAGAAAGTTGAAGGATGAATGATGGCATTGTTGTAGACTTGTTGTGTTGGAAAGTTTGAAGATATCTATTGAAAGTTATGGGTGATAGAAGGTTTAGTGTGGATACTATTTTACATGTTTGAGAATCAACTCATGCTAGTTGTGTGTTAAGCATGATGAATCTAGGTGTTAAGATGGATCTTGAAGTGTTAAACATGAAAGGGGTGAAGGAGGAAGGTGATGGGAAGAAGTTACTGCAGAAAACTACAGTTCTGGAACCGTCAGAACACTTCGATGTTTGTTCTCGTACCCGTATATCATTTATGTGATTTATTCGTATTGAGGAATTGTTATAAAGATATTATTTGCTAACCCGAGCACCTTATTTTGGGCAATGACTTATACGCTGGTGACTCGTCGTGTGTGATCCCATAAGGTGTATAGACGGGTTACTTGCTGGCGATGTTTTCACTAAGAATAGATACTCCATCTTCTTTTCAGGTGAGCCAGAGTATGAAATGATATTTGTCGATGATGATGGCGAGTGAGCTCAATGGGATGATGGTCAAGGAAGTAGATAGATTTTTGATCATTTTTTTTAAGTTAGAAGACTCGATGTTTATTATGCTGTATCGAGGATATGTTAGACTCTTAACCGAACATATTTTATTTCTGCTGTATTTCTTTGGTTATGTTGATGTTGGTGAAGTTTTAAATTTTACGACGTTTCTGCGGATTTATCCTACGTCATGAATGACGTGCATTTGATCTGCTTTAACGCTTCGTAGTCCTCGTAGTAGACTACGGCGGGTGCACTGGTTCTGATGTCGGGTATCGGGCTGGGGCGCTACACTGGAGGTCCGAAACCCTATGCTGCTTAAGACTTCTCCAACCCAAAAGAAAATAGTACTATTTTTCTTCAGCAATGAAAAATTATGCTCACATTGATGAATCCATGGAATTGTTTATGCTTAGATTTATTGCTGGATTTAATGAAATCATTGCTGATAAAATGGTGCATGAAAAATTTAAAACTCTAGATGATACGTATTGCTTTGCAAAAAGCGTAGAATTGAGATTAGATGTAGAAAAACTTAAGGAACACATGATTGCGCTTAATTCTCATGTGAATGATGCTAACATTTCACACAATGTGGATGAAATTTGTAGTTATTCATCTATGTCTAGCCATGGTTCACATGTAATTGATACTCACGTGCATGAGCTTAAGAATGAAACTTATGTTGATTCTCTTGACTTATATGAAAACATTGAAACCAAATTGCATGAAAGTGAACTGCAAGCTACATCTCCATCTCTTAAAGTGCATGATATCATATCTGATTTGCATGAATCCAAACTTGAAAGTGTGCAAGATATAGAAAAGAACACTGAACAAAAAGGTGTCACAAATTTTGTTAATTGCTTGCATGATCTTGAGCCAAATCTGAATCTGAAAGTGCTAAGGAACCAAAGGTTGATAGTGATGTTACATTGCATGAGACATTTGCTGATAATTCACGGACGAGCTGAAACAATGTTGTGTTGAGAATTTGTATACTCATGCAGCCAAAACCGTAAGTGAGCATGAAATTGACCAAGCTGAAATTTGACATGGAAAAAAGGAATATGAGATTAGGTAGCGAAGAAAGGAAAAGGAATGATATATACGTGCATACAGTTTTATTGCGTAATGATTTCCCATCTTTATTTGCATATGAGCTTTCATTGTTTCATGTTCAAAAGGTTAAATTGAGAAACAACAATGATATATTATTTGTCCCTATTGCAACATACTCATTTGCTATTTGTATTGTGTTTGAAAGTTACGAAATTTCAGCAGGCTTTCTTTTTCCAAAATCTTTGGTGTGCTTACATGTATTTCTAGGTCGGCCGTCAGTGTTTGAGCTTATTTGGATTATCTATGTGTTTGATCCCGAAGCGTGGATATGAATGTATAGAAGTCTAACTCATGGATTATTGATTGATATACATAATGGATTTCAAAGTTCAATACTTGTTCAAGCCTGTATAACAGTTGTAGTAATTTCAGTTTGCATGAGCATCCAATCGGTTATTGCCGTTCGAATGAGCATGAGGTTCTGAGCATTTGCCTAGCATGGAAAAATGTTTTATGATTGCTGAAATTTAGGCGCATGTTGTTTTCTTTGTCATCTAATGTGTTGCGATGTCCTTGAAGTAGGTTCTATTGTTTCATCCAAAACATGTTAAGAAGAAGCGATACAAGTTCAAAAAAATATTGAATATAAAGGGAAGTTTTTGTGATGCGTTTTAATTACATTTCTCTTCACTGTATATGTGTTTCATTATTTTGATATTTGGACCAGGTGGGGATGGAATAATCATGTTAGTTTAAATTATTTGCAAGCATGTCATGGCTAAATTCTCCTCTCCGATTAGTGCAGAATTGGATTTGAAAATGAATCCTTTTGAGGAGGGAAGGAACAATGAGCCCCAGCAAGGGATTGATGAGTCCCCACAAGGGTCTATCCTTATTGAACCTGTGTTTTAGATTCATGCATGATTATTCTATGTTTTATATGTCTTAAGCAAGATGTAAGGGTTGGTAAGAAAGGTAGGATAGTCATCGCATGCATGTTGTCGTTTTTTGTGTCCTTCGGTAGATGTTGGTGCATGCATGGTGACGTTCTTTGCGTCCTTGGGTATTTGTTCGTGGTTTTTAGTTTAGGGACATTTTTGTCATTTTAGTCGTTTTTAGGTATTTCACTTGCATGACATGCATTTCATTATCCTTAATGAGAATGATGCTTGGTGGTGTGTCTACCTTTGTAGGAAGCTTGGTGGAGAAGAACCGAAGATGACTTGAAGAGCAAGGATTTGAAGTTGAACTTTAACCGATCATAACTTCTTCATTTCAACTCAAATTGGTGTTGGTATTGGGCTCAAAATTAAGGTCTCAAGGAGTTCTACATCGTTCATGAGGATGTCAAAGGCCAATTCCAAGCGTTTGAGCCGCTACAATGCAACTAAGGTTCAAGTCTCAAAAGGAGATTAAATGGCTGCCCAGATCCCTTAATTTTTAGGGAATCAACCCTACATTTTAGGAAATCAATTTCGGAGGTTTCCAAGATTTTTTTTAGCATCCTAGGTCCGTCCACAAGAAGGTCAGGATATGATTTTTTTATGTTTTGCAAGTTTCCTAAGATGTTTTGGATTTATAACTCAGGATTTCCATTGATTTCTAGGTTTTTATTCTTTTGCCTATATATATGCCTTTAACCGATACATATGTTCATTTTTTTACATCAATAAAGTTTTGGTTTTCCATTAAGACTTTTGTTTCTTTGTTTTGTTTCTTGGGTTGTATAAAATCATGGTTAGGATCCTTGAAGTTTGAGCAAGCTTTGAGGTGGTATTGCCAAGCCCAAATGGAAGAACGTCTTGGAGGATAAACCGTTTGCCAAGATTAACATTAATCTCGTTGTGGATGTTTTGCTCAGCCGTCTGTGGCCTTGAAGGAGGCAAGGAGGGAGGTTATCCATTTGTGCCACGCCTTGAACGAGAAGTTTGAAGAAAAAGATCCATTCTTACATGAGGAATCACATCAGCTACCGGTGATTCAAGACATGTCATTGTATCCGTAATATTTCATTATCTTCGTTTAATATCAGAGAGGTTAGTTTATAGCTGTTGATGAATGTTCTTACATAAATGTTGCAACATGTGGGGAATTGTTGGCGAAAGCACAAAAAGTTCTTAAAGTATTTTAAAATGTGCTACAAATTTATATAAAACATGCAAGAAGCTTGTTTACAGAATTGAGTGAAAAATCAATTGAATAAAGAATACCAAACCATAAAAATTGAAGTCACCAAACATTCGAAAAGTTTCATAAAATTTTTGGTGAATAATTCAGAGTTCAGTGTGAGAATCTGAGGCTCCGAATACTTAACCAAACGTTTGGTGTAACTCACTGAATATTCGATGAGAGCACTCGCTGACCTCATGTCTGTTCATGATTTGATGCAATTTTCGCATCTTGGAACCTGTTCTTTCAGTCTAGAGTGGCTATAAAGTAACTTTAGAAGTAAAATTTTACAAAGATGTGCTAATTGAACATATTATTTGTGAAACAAAGTCTATAAATATAAGGATCCTATGTTTTCAAACTTACTCCTGGAACACTTTTGAATACTTTGAAAAACATACAAAATTTGTATACCTCTTTCTCTTATTCTTCCCTTTGATGTTAAACCTTCTTATACACAAGTTCAAACTTTTTTTGCATAGCAAGAGACCTGAGGTAATCCATTATAACTTTGAAGTTTTCTAGTGGTTCCCCTTGCTCATTCGTGGAAGCAAAAGTGCTTTAAGAATGGTGTAACATTTGTTATGCCTCGACTATTCTATTCTATTTTGTTTTCTTCTATAATATATTTTCTATGTGGTTGAATAACTTACTTTTGTAAATCTTTCCTACTATACAATGCATTCATAAAGGTAACTTAATCTTTTAAATATTATTCGTTTCATGCTCACTCTTATTTCTTTGTACTTCTATTTTATGTTAGTGTTTTGTTTGCTAGTTTATCGTCTTCTATGTTAGCATTTATGCAATAGAATCCATGATCACAGTCGCAACGATCACAAAATACTTTGTAGTCTTGGTTTATGGGTACATTGACAATTTGGTCAAAGCATGTCATGATATGATGTAACGGACGTTTCTATGAAAAATCGAACTATTGATCAAATGTTCAACAACAAATCAAAAATTGCTGCTTCTATGAGCAGGAATTCGAAATCCAAGAGAAGTGATTAGTCTGCAATCTTATGATGATTGCAGAAGAAGAAAAAAACCAGTTGAAATGAGAGAGAAAGGGGAAGGAAAACTGCCACCAATTATTCTCACAACATTTTACAAAGTGTGTCGAACAAGCCATATATGGCTTCAGCTGGAAGAAGAAGATAACCACCTGCACTAGATTTACAAGAATGTCCCTGCTCTAAAATCATTACATTGTAGTACAAAAAGGGTAAAACTGTAACTTCACAAATTTAAACTCCTCCTGTGCATTCTTCTTTCTTCTCCACTCAAGAGTCCAACTAGCTCATCCAACCTTCTCCAGCTCCAACTCATTCTCAGTGATCCCAACTGTTTCTTCTTGTCCAACAAGATGATTCTAAGCATTAATCCTCCGATCAAGTGATGTCTCTCTTTATTAACATAGATTGAATCACTCCTTCTCAACTGCTCCGTCAGCTAACCCAGCAGCACCTCTGCCTTCTTCCTCATCTTCATAATGATCAAGATCTTTGACACCCCCCTCAAGCACAGCTTGCTATAGATGTTACACATTCCCATCATCCTAAGCAACTGGACTATCCTCTTACTATCCAGGGCTTTGGTAAAAAGGTCCGCTAATTGAAATTTAGTTCTAACTGGCATTAACTTCACAATCCCTTGCTGCACCTTATCTCTCACAACATGACAATCAATTTCTAAATGTTTCGTTCTCTCATGGAATACTATATTCTCTGCAATATAAAGAGCGCTTTTACTATCACAGAACAGTTCAACAGGTTCATGTCCTGTGATCATAAGATCCTTAGCCAGAAAGATCAACCATTGCACTTCACACACTGCCATTTCCATAGCCCTGTACTCAGCCTCTATTGAAGATCTTGAAACCGTGGTTTTCTTCTCGGCTTTCCAAGATATCAAACTATCACCCAAGAACATACAATAGCCCGTCACTGAGCTCCTTGTTTCTTGTCATCCTGTCCAGTCAGAGTCTACAAACCCCTTTAATCTAAGCTCTCCACTGCTGGATAGTAAGATACCTTTTCCAATGTATCCTTGGCTTAACTGCTGCACACTAAAGGCAATATCAGGCCTTGTTACAGTGAGGTAAATCAATTTCCCTACAAGCCTTATGTACTTAGTGGCATTATCCACCAGGTCTGAATCTTTACGAAACAGCTTTACATGACTCTCTATAGGAGTGGAGGTTGGTTTAGAGCCTAGAAATCCCACTTCTTCTAAGAGCTGCAATGTATGCTTTCTCTGATTTATGACCATCCCCTTTTTAGACTTAGCCACCTCAATTCCAAGGAAATACCTTAGCGCTCCCAAATTCTTAATGTGAAACTCTAGGCTCAATGCCTCCTTGATCCCCCCAATCTCATCTAAGTCTCTGCTGGCTACAATCACATCATCAACATATACCAGCAATACCAGTAATGATTTGCCTGATAGCCTGTAAACAAGGTATAATCATTCTTAGACTAACTAAATCCCTGTGATAAAAGAAAACCAGTTAGCCTAGCATTCCACTCCCTACTTGCTTGCTTCAGACCATATAGGGATTTCTGTAGTTTGCACATAGTACCAGCTTGATCCACTGACATACCAGGAGGTGCTGCCACATATATTTCTCATGCAAGTCCCCATGTAAAAATACATTGTTAACATCTAATTGGTGTACATGCCACCCAAGTCTAGATGCCATAGGTAATACCATCCTGACTGTAGTCATCTTGGCTAATGGGGAAAAAGTATCCTCATAGTCCATCCCAATTGTTGTGTATATCCCTTTGCAGCTAATCTTGCCTTGTATCTCTCCACTGAACCATCAGGCTTATACTTAATTTTATACACCCACTTACGCCCAATTGCTTTCTTTCCTTGTGGTAGTTTTGTCAATGTCCAAGTATTGTTACTCTCAAGTGCTGCTATTTCATCATCCATGGCCTTCTGCCATTTAGCAGAACTGGATGCTTCTAATGCATACTAATGTTCAATGCATATGCTTTTTACTTTGGTGACAGAGATTGAAATGAGAAGTACTTGTGAAGTGAATGTGGAGTGGAAAACTTTGATGACACTGCTGACATAGATTTTGAGTGATTTTGGTTTGAGAGAATCTAATTGCAATAATATTCTTTTAGGTACCTAGGAGTGTGCCTTGTACGATTTGGCCTGATGAATGGAATATCAATCTGAATGGATTTGATGGCTTTTTCTGGAGATGATAGAAGTTTGTCTGCTCTTGGACTTAAATGCTTTGTTTCTTGTGGTAGAGAGAGAATGTCATCTTTATTGACTGATTGTGGTGCTGAAGGTGATTGATTGACTCTTTGTTCTTGCCAGATAGCATTAGGTTGAGGTGAAGAAATGGAGATATCGTTATTTGGGATGTGTTGATCTACTGAGTGGGTATCATCAAAATTCATTTGAGGAATTGCAGAAGATGGCATATGAATAGGGTGCTCAGAAGGAATGCAAGAGGGGGTTAGAGTAGTCTGAGGAGGAGATGTGAACACTGATGGATAATTGACATGAGAGGGAAGGCTAAGTTCTGGGGACATATCAGATATGACTTTATGTTCAAAAAGAAAGATGTTCTCACGGAAAATTACATCTCTTGAGATGAACACGCCTTTGGTTGTCAGATCTTGTAGAATGTAGCCTTTTTGTGGTGTGCGACATTCCTAGAAAGATGTTTTTTCTAGCTCTGGGAGAAAACTTGTCCTTTGAGGGAGAGACATTAGTGGCAATACACAAGCAACCAAAATTTATAAGATGATTGTATGATGGAGACTTGTTGAAGAGCATTTGGTATGGAGTTTTATGGTCAAGTAAAGGCGATGGAGATAGGTTAATAAGATATAATGCGTGTTGCACACAAAATCCCCAATAGATGGCTTGTACTTGAGCCTGAAACTTTCTATGCTCTAGCTACATTGAGAATGTGTTAGTGTTTTCGTTCAACCAGTTCATTCTGCTGTGGGGTGTATACACAGCTAGTTTGATGAATTATGCCTTTTGATGCACAGAATGTGTTCATCTTAAATTCATTCCCATTGTCAGTTCTTATGACTTTTATATGTGCCTCAAACTGAACATCAACATATGCCCATAAGCTTTAAATGATGCTTCTAGTTTCAAACTTTGATTTCATCGAATACACGCAACAATATCTAGAGTAGTCATCAACAACAGTAAGGAAGTAATGTAGTTTATACATTGTGGGATCCTTGTATGGACCCCATATATGCATATGTACAAGGGAGAAAGGGGAATCAGACATTGAATGGGAAATGTAGAATGGAATCCATTTTTCCTTAGCTAGGGGACATATGGCAAGCACGTGACATGTTAGCGAAGTTTCGGTAGCCACTCGATAGGATAATTTTTGGTTTAGAACCTTGTAACGTGTCGTAATAATTTTGTTATCACCATGACTTATATCATATGATATAAGACCCTAATATACTCATAAATATAAGGTGAGTATGGTGGTGTGACGTTGGCATACGTTCGTACAATATATAATGTGTCGGTAGTACGTTGGAATATATGTGTATAGTGCCTTTTAAAAAAATCTGAATATATGCATATATATATATATGTGTGTGTGTGTGTGTATTAAAAACGTGTGATTAAGGGTAGAAGGAGACTTTCCATTTCCATGTTTGTTGCCTTCATGCCTTCTCCAAATATTTCTCCATTTAATGAACTACTTAGTTCATTTAAGTAAGTACTTCACTTAATGAACTAGTTTAGTTCATTAATGGTGGCACCTGAAAATAGTTCAAACGCAACAAATGTTTGCCATTTGATATAAGATTTAAAGCTTCATGGCTTTTTAGTAGGACAACACTATATATAAAGTATATAAGGCAGGTTTGTCACAAAAACGTGTCAAGTCCTAAAATATGTCATGCATTTCTTTTGCACACGTTATTTAAATCATGCATTTTGTAAATCACACAAACCCCTTTTTCTCAACAAAATTCAGCACATGGAAATCCTACATCACACGCCTAATACATCTTGATGGAGCTTATGTAGAGCTTAGTTGGCATCTTGATTGGTGAAGAATGGACTATACAAGGTTAGTGACTTAATGGAGGGAGCTACACATGGTAATATTTCAAACTATGTTACAAATGTAACACATGCTGAAAATTCAGCATGTGAGAAATTGATATGGCCGAAAATTCAGCATGTGAGAAATTGAGATTATTGCACATGCTGAAAATTTCAGCATGTGATGCATAAGGGTGGCCGAATTCTTGGAGTTAATGGAGACAAATTGTCTTTGCAAATTATGTGGGATTAATTATGTGATACTTGGCAAGGTTATTACTACTATTTTGGCACATGTTTGAAGTGTAATTCTCAGATTTTTACAGTTATCAAGTGATGACAAATCTCATCCAATCAAGGAGTGTCAAGCAAGCAAAGCCAAGACAATCATCCAATCAAATGTTGCAAAGTAAGCAAGTTGATGTCACATCTATACAAGGCATTCTTCCAAGGACTTAAAAGGGAATTTATAAGGTGAATAAAAGCCATAGAGTGGGCGGCCAACCTCAAATAAAAAGAGAAGAAGAGCAAACAAAAATGCAAGACAAGTCTCACAAGTTCTAAAGTGCAAAAAGACTCTCTACTCTCTTCTTCTACATTTCTTTCTTCTTCTTCTCTCTCAAGCCTATTGTATCTATATTCAAACATATTGTATAGGCTTCATTCATACCACCATACATGCCCTATTTTTGTAAAAGGTTGATAAAGGTGTGATCAAACCTTCATCCGCTCGGTGGTGGTGTTCGTGATCATTGTGATTGCTTGTTTCGATTGTAAAGGGTTGGAGTTGGTATGTAACTCCATCAACCCTGTGTTGTAAGGTGTTTTTTTGTTTAGTGATAACCAAGAAAGATGTCCTCGAAGACTGGAGTAGGTTGATTTAACCGAACCAGTATAAAATCCTTGTGTTCTTTACTTTTCTTCATAGTATAAATTTTCAGACCATTTGGAGCCACGGATTAATCGGAATAAAATTCAAATTAGACTACTGTTTCTGACAGATTTGTGCAATCTGACCACAAACGATTTTTAGAGGGTTTAAGGTTGAATTTTGATCAGAAATTTTTAGCAGATACTCAGAACATCTGGGACTACCATCTCTTTTAATTTCAGAATTTTTGAAGGCCTGTAACCTAGTTTTCAAACGTTGCAAAACAAGGCCTAAAAACAGAAACTTTTTTCAAAAGTTGGGTTTTTGGATCAAAACATTTTAAAAACCAAAATTTTCGCATCCACTACTCAAGCTCCCCTTCTAGTGGTGCCTTGCAGGTCCTAAAAGTGGTATCACAGAGCAGACACACTCACAACAAGAAGATCCACTGATCTAAGTGAGATAGTAACCACTAGCTTCAAAAACGAACAAGAAGGTATGTCTAGTCAAAGGCCTCCTCTTTTTGATGGCGAGTCCTTTATTCAATGGAAACTAAGAATGAAACTTTTCCTTATGGCTATTGATATTGATCTATGGTCTATTATAGAAGACGGTCCATTTGTTCCTTCAAAATTATCTACTGTAGATGGTGTCACACTAGAGGTTGTAAAACCAAAAGATGAATATACTAGTGATGACAAAAAGAGACTAAGTATGAATGCTAGAGCCATGCAATTACTCTTAAACGGGCTAAGTAAAAGTGAATCTAGTTATGTATCTAATTGCTCTAGTTCTTAAGCGATGTGGATAATTCTTGAGATGAAACATGAAGGGACTAGCCAAGTAAAGGAGTCCAAGATTAATATGCTTATGTCCACACTTGAGTCTTTCAAATTATTGCCAAATGAGTCTATTGTTGATATGGATCTACGGTTGACTAACATCTATAATTCTCTTGAGTCTCTTGGCAAAGCTTTTCTCTACGCAAGAAAAGGTTCAAAAGATACTATGAAGCCTTCTATCCGAATGGGACTCTAAAGTAACAGCAATAGAGGAAAGTAAAGAAACCAAATCAATAAAAATGGAGGAACTAATTGGATCGCTAAAGGTAAAACAAACTCACATTAAGGAAATCAGAATCAACATCAAAACAAGGTAAGACTATTGCTCTTAAATCAAATGAATACGTCTCTACTTCTTCCGATCACGTAAATGATAGTGATTCTGAATCAGACAATGATGACTTAATACTATTGGCTAAAGGTTTGAGAAAATTCATGAGAAAGTCATTTAAAAACAAACCTAAGGCTACTTCCACTAAAAGAAATAAAAATAAAACAAATGACAAGGACGTAAAGTGTTATGAATGCGGGAAACTTGGACATTTATCTTATGACTGTCCTAACAAGGACAAACAAACAAACAAACACCTTGACAAGGATCGAACCAAAACTAGACCCGTCTCATAACCTAAAAAAAGGAGAAGAGCTCTCAAGGCCTCCACTTGGAGTGACACATCCGACTCTGAGACCGATACCAAAGAAGAGACGGCCCAAGTATGCTTTGTATCCAAAGCATCAAACGAGGTATCTTCCGATTTTGACTCTGATTTTGAACCTTCATATGATGATCTTTTTAGTCAATATTTAGAATTGCACAAATTCACCAAGACTCTCGCAAAAGAAAAGAAACGATTAATTGAAGACATGAAGTTGTTAGAATCTTCTAACACGAATCTTGTTTCTCAATTAAACGATTCAAAAGAAGAGTCGTCATTTATCATCAATGCATTAAAATCAGAGATCTCATCATTAACTACATATAATAATGAAATAAAATCCAAAATTTCAAATTTGAAATCAAGGAATACGGATTTAGAGAAAATGATGAAACAATTTGACACGGGAACTAACATGCTAGATCGCATCATTTTATCACAAAAGCATGACAGTGATAAAACCAGATTAGGACACATTGACAAAAATGAAACATCAATTAAACCAACCAAATTCATTTTGTCTAAGAAAATAGAAACACCTAAGACACATATGGTGCCTAAGAAAATGCCTAGACCCCCTCTCCCCTCAATTCTTCTTCTTCATATCATACAAGATATAATTATATGCCGTATAGATATGAGAATAAACCATTGATACATACACGGCATTCATTCCATGCATCTAGATCACGCACTATGCACACTAACACTAGAACATATCAAAATTGCACACCATGTGATGCGCATAAGGGGATTCTCGGCCAAAGGCCCAATGCTTTCTCACCCCATGTCTACTATGTTTCTCCTTCATCTACATTCTTACCATTTTCTAGACCGAGAAGAATCGCCCAACTATGGGTACCGAATGGTACTTTTACAAAGAGGTGAATAACTAACTCGCAAGGACCCAAATTAAAAGGGTACCTAAATCATTGTTGTACATTGCAGGGAACCCATACATAAAAAAGACACATCTATCAGGTGGTTCCTTGATAGTGGTTGCTCGAGACACATGACGGGTGACCCGAGCTTGTTCTCAAAGTTGAGGAAGGTCACAAAAGGCGGATCAGTGACCTTTGGAGACAACAATGAAGGAAGAATCATTGGAAAAGGTACAGTCGGATGCCCAAGTACCCTTCGAATCTCCAATGTCTTCCGGGTAAGTAATCTATCTTATAATCTACTTAGCATCTCACAGTTCATTGACAACGGTTTTGATGTGTGTTCACTCATCCATACTGCAACAAAATAAATAAAAATGGAGAAACAATATTAAAAGGAAAAAGGGAATGAAATATTTTTACGTTTTCTATGGATGAGATGTTAGATGCTAAGGTAAGTGTTTTATATCAAATGAACCTAGCATTAATTTCTAGCATAGACGTTTAGGACACATTGGCATTTCTACACTTGAAAAACTTCAACAAAAGAACCTAATACGAGGATTGCCTAAACTTGATTTAGACAACTTTCAGTTGTGTGAATCTCGTATTAAAGGCAAAGAAACACGCGAGTCACTTAAACCCAAAAATGAAATTAGCCCGTCTAAGTTTTAGAATTACTACATTGATTTTTTTGGTCCTAGTCGTACTAAGAGTCTCGGTGGACGTTATTATGAATGTGTTATCGTTGATGATTTTTCTCGCTATACTTGGACTTTATTTCTTGCAAATAAAGATGATAGTGCCATTGAAATACCGAAACTAATAAAACAACTTGAAAATGAATATTGTTTGAATGTGAAGAAGATTAGAAGCGATAGAGGCGGTGAATTTAAAAACAAAGACATGATTGCGTTTTGTGAAGAAAAAGGAATTAAACACGAGTTTTTGCCACCTAGAACTTTAAATTAAATGGAGTAGTAGAAAGAAAGAATAGGACACTACAAGAAATCGCTACAACCATGGTGTGAAAATAAATTGCGTAGATTTCTGTGGGCAAAAACCGTAAATTGTGCATGCTATATAGTTAATCGTTTGACCATTAGAAAGAAAATAAATAAAACTCCTTATGAGATAGTAAATGATCGCATGCCTAAAATTGATTACTTTCTTGTGTTTGGTTGCAAATGCTTTGTTTTGAATACAAAAGATAATTTAGATAAGTTGGAATCTAAATCAATTGAATGCATTTTTGTTGGATATTCTGTGAATTCTAAAGCATATAGATGTTATGGTCCTATCACTAGACAAATTTTAGAATCCATTCAAGTGAAGTTTAATGAATTTGGTGAGGTCGAAAAAGATAAGAATATGACGATGATTTTGAGCTAAAACCCGTGTTAGATGATGTAGAGGATGATGGCGTGTATGATGAATTGAACACACTAGAAATGCATGATCACTTAGAAATGCATGAGAACTTAGAGAATAATCAACCAAGATGGCATAAGGATCACCCACACGATCTCATTATAGGCGACGTTACTCATGGTATTCGACCACGTAGAAGAATAAATCCGGATGAAATAAACCAATTTCATGCAATGATATCCGAAATTGAACCTAAAAACGTTTTTGATGCTTTGAGTGATTCTTCTTGGATTGATGTTATGCATGATGAACTAAATCAATTCTTAAGAAATGATGTATGGGATTTAGTCCCACGACCACAAGATAAGACTATAATAGGCACAAAGTGGGTGTTTAGAAATAAAATGAATGAATAAGATAAAGTTGTTAGAAACAAGGCGAGACTTGTAGCACAAGGGTATAATCAAGAAGAAGGAATAGACTACGACGAAACATTTGCACCTATAGCACGTTTAGAAGCCATACGACTTTTACTTGCTATTGCTTACATGAAAGGTTTTAAACTCTATCAAATGGACGTAAAAAGTGCATTTTTAAATGGTTTTATATAAGAAGAAGTATACGTGAAGAAACCACTCGGTTTTGAAGATTTGAAATACCCTGATCACGTGTACAAATTAAAGAAGGCACTATACGGTTTAAAGCAAGCACCTAGGGCTTAGTATGATCGTTTTCCTACTTTTCTTTTAGAAAATGGATATAAAAGAGGCGCCATAGATAGCACCTTGTTCTTGAAACAATATAAATCGGATTTACTAATCATTCAAATTTATTTTGATGACGTCATTTTTGGATCTACATCTCATAAACTTGTTGAAGAATTTGAAACTTGCATGAAATCCGAGTTTGAAATGTCCATGGTTGGTGAATTAAATTACTTTCTTGGCTTGCAAATTAAACAAACGAGTAAAGGTATACACATAAGTCAAGTTAAATATGTGAATGACATGATTAAAATGTTCAATTTTGAGAAACGAAAACCGTCCTCCACCCCTATGAATGTCACCACTAAACTAGATAAAGATGAACATGGAAAAGACTTTGATAATGCTTTATATAGGTCTATGATTGGTTCTTTTCTTTATCTTACTGCAAATAGACCTGATTTCATGTTTAGTGTGTGTAGGTGTGCATGTTTTCAAAGCCAACCTAAAGTGTCTCATTATAATGTTATGAAAAGAATATTTCGATATATTAAGCACACCCCCACTTTGGAATATGGTATGATAAAGACTGTGAATTCGATTTGCATGCTTATACTGATGCGGATTATGGTGGATGTAAAATCGGTAGAAAAAGCACAAGTGACAGGAAATTCACTAATTTCATGGTTTTCGAAAAAGCAAGCAAATGTTGCCTTGTCTACTACCGAAGCTGAATACATGGCACTTAGTCTTTGTTGCACATAACTACTATGGTTAAAACAACAACTTTCTGATTTTGGTATCACGATAAATCGTATTCTAATCTATTGTGATAGTATGAGTGCCATAAACTTGTCTAAGAACCCCATACTACACTCTAAGGCAAAGCACATAGAAGTACGATATCAATTTCTTCGTGATCACGTGAATAATGGTGATATTGTTATAGATCATGTACGCACTAAAGCACAAGTAGCCAACATATTCACTAAGGCACTAAATCAAGCCACGTATGAAAATCTCCGTCTAAATTAGGTATGATTTCTGCTGATTTGATTTGATATTTCTTTACATATTTACATGTACTTTTGATTTTCTTTCTAAATAAAGGGGGAGAGAGTGCATGATTTAAGGGGGAGCAAGAGTGATTGAGTGCAAAAATCAAGGGGGAGAAAATTCAAAAATTCAAAATTTGAAATTCGAAATTTGAATTTGTGCACGATTGATGGGGAGAAATTAAATTAAAATCATGTACTAAGATTATTTTGTAAATCATCAAAAGGGAGAGATTGTTGAGAAAAAGAGTTTGAGTGATTCACAAAAATGCATGATTTAAATAACGTATTTCATTTTATGACTTAACACGTTTTTCTGATAAACTTGCTTTATATTCTTTATATATAATGTTGTCGTACTAACAAGCCATGAAGTTTAAAGCTTACATCAAATGATAAACATTTGTTGTGTTTGAACTATTTTCAGGTGCCGCCATTAATGAACTAAACTAGTTCATTAAGTGAAGTACTTAGTTAAATGAACTAAGTAGTTCATTAAATGGAGAAATATTCAAAGAAGGCATGAAGGCAACAAACATGGAAATGGAAAGTCTCTTCTCACTTCCATATCACACGTTTTTATATATACATAATATATATATTCAGATTTTTTTAAAAAGGCACTGTACACATATATTCCAACGTACTACCAACACGTTATATATATTACGAACGTACGTCAAAGTCACACCACTATACTTACCTCATATTTATGAGTATATTCAGGTCTTATATCATATGATATAAGTCATGGTGATGACAAAATTATTACGACACGTTACAAGGTTATAAACCAAAAATTGTCATATCAGGTGACTACCGAAACTTCGCTAACGTGTCACGTACTTTCCATATATAGATGGCCAGCCCCTACACTTCAAAAATAGCCACAAATTTTGTGGCTTACATGGTATATTCAGCCATAAAATCATTCCATGTGGGCACACACCAATCACCTTCAATTTTCTTTGCTTTTCCATTTTCAAGGGATTGATGTAATTCTCAGATTTTTAGGGTCATCAAGTGATGACAAATCTCATCCAATCAAGGAGTGCCAAGTAAGCAAGGCCAAGACAATCATCCTATCAAGTGCTGACAAGTAAACAAGTTGATGTCACATCTATACAAGGCATTCTTTCAAGGACTTAAAAGAGAATTTCCAAGGTGAATAAAAGCCCTAGAGTGGGTGGCCAACCTCAAATAAAAAGAGAAGAAGAGCAAACAAAAATGCAAGACAAGTCTCACAAGTTGTAAAGTGCAAAAATGCTCTCTACTCCCTTCTTCTACATTTCTTTCTTCTTTTTCTCTCTCAAGCCTATTGTATCTATATTCAAACATATTGTATAGGCTTCATTCGTACCACCATACATGCCCTATTGTTGTAAAAGGTTGATCAAGGTGTGATCAAACCTTCATCCGCTCAGTGGTAGTGCTCGTGATCATTGTGATTGCTTGTTTCGATTGTAAAGGGTTGGAGTTGGTGTGTAACTCCATCAACCCTGTGTGGTAAGGTGTTATTTTATTTAGTGATAACTGAGGAAGGTGTCCTCGAAGACTGGAGTAGTGTCATTTTGATTCTCATGGAAGATTACATCTCTTGAGATGAACACGCCTTTGGTTGTCAGATCTTGTAGAATGTAGCCTTTTGTGGTGTGTGACATTCCAAGAAAGATGCTTTTCCTAGCTCTGGGAGAAAACCTCTCCTTTGAGGGAGAGACATTAGTGTCAAAACATAGGCAACCAAAATTTCTAAGATGACTGTATGATGGAGACTTGTTGAAGAGCATCTGGTATGGAGTTTTATGGTCAAGTAAAGGCGATGGAGTTAGGTTAATAAGACATACTGTGTGTTGCACACAAAATCCCTAATAGCTGGCTGGTACTTGAGCCTGAAACTTTCTATACTCTAGCTACATTGAGAATGTGTTGGGTTTTCGTTCAACCAGCCCATTCTTTTGTGGGGTGTATACACATCTAGTTTGATGAATTATGTCTTTTGATGCATAGAATGGGTTCATCTTAAATTCATTCACATTGTCAGTTCTTATGACTTTTATATGTGCCTCAAGCTGAACATCAACATATGCCCATAAGCTTTCAATGATGCTTCTAGTTTCAGACTTTGATTTCATCAAATACACGCAACAATATCTAGAGTAGTCATCAAAAACAGTAAGGAAGTAATGTAGTTTATACATTGTTGTATCCTTGTATGGACCCCATATATCCATATGTATAAAGGAGAAAGGGGAATCAGACATTGAATGGGAAATGTGGAATGGAATCCGTTTTTTCTTAGCTAGGGGACATACAGAACATGTTGATGAATCTAAAGAGATATCTACTTGGGGATCAACTTTATTAATTTCTTTAAGCCTGGAATGAGAGGGATGTCCTAGCCTTGAGTTCCAAAACAGTGAGTCTAAAGAAGCAACAACACAAACATGGGATGATGTGTTCTTGCTATTCATATGATATAGGCCCTGGTTAACTTTAGCTAAACCAATCATCCTCTTGCTGGAATGATCCTGAAGCAGACACACATTAGAGTGAAATGTCAGATCTATGTCACCATTTTTTGTGAGTTGGCTCAGTGACAACAGATTGAACGAAAATGAAGGGACATGCAAGACATCATAATGTGTCAAGTGGGGGCTAATACGTAATGTACCAATGTGAGTGACTGGGGCTAGAGTGTTATTTGGTAATTTGACTGGTATAGATTTGACTGGGTTATGAGAAATAAAGGAAGACCAGGAGCAGCAAATATGATCTGTAGCACCAGAGTCCAATATCCATACACATGGATCATTGTAAGATGCACTACCTGGCTGCTTGACAGTGGCACCAGTTTGTTGAGCTGACATTACGGCATGGAGCCCCTTGGATTCATCATTTTGTCTATTGCTGTCCTCATACCTCCTATCCTTTTGGTCCTGCAACAGCCTAATAAGCTGATCATATTGCTCAGGTGTAAACACTGGAGCCACCTGTGAAGGTGCATTCATCAAACCATCATGTACAATTTCATTATTTTGACATTGTTCATATGAACTCTGGCTACATGCTTCCCCATCCTTACCAATATACATCTCATTCTTAACGCAATTCACCATGCCTCTAGGTTTGAAACTAGGAGGAAAACCATGTTTCTTATAACATCTATCCACTGTATGGCCTACCATGTTACAAAAGGTACAAACAGGAGCCTTAGAATTTTGAGATGACGGTCTCAGAAAATCTTTCCTAAAGCCTCTGCCATTTATCTGTGCCAACTTGCACCAGATCCTTGGCTGGCAGACTTCTGTCCATATGAAACAACCTTATAGCTACCATTAGCATTCATGACCATAGAAGGATTGTTAGTAAATATACTCTGTACTGAAGTATAATTCAATTTTATTTCCAATTTTACAGCCATTACAAATGTGGTTGTCAAATCAGGTACTTGACTCATTAACAACACCTGTGACTTAACAGGTTCAAATTCATCATTCAACCCTTTAATGAACCAAATCACAAGTCATCTTCAATGAATTTGTTTATTTGTCCAGAGACATTACAAGTGTAACGGTTACAAACACATTTGGGAATAGAACGCAACACCTTCAATTCCTCCCAGATTACCTTCAAACAAGTATAGTACTCCGTAAATGAGTTGCCTTCTTGCCAAGTGGCATAAAATTGCTCTTGCAAATCAGACATTCTAAAAACATCTGCATTACCATACCTATGTTTCAAATCATTCCATATATCACAAGCATTATAAAACCACATAATACTTTGACCAATTGATGGTAACAGATTTAACAATCCATGAGGCAACCATATTATCTGCTTTGGTCCAGGCAATGTATCTGCGATCCATTTCAGTAGTATTAGGAATCATACCCGTCATGAAGCCTACCTTATTCTTGGACTCTAATGCTCTTCTGAAGTCCCTACTCCAGTTGTGGAAGTTGTTTCTATCGAGTAGAGGCTGACAAGTACAAGAGAAGGACTATTGCTTGGGTGTATATACAGTGAATCCTCCGTAGGATCCATGGGTGTGAAATTTGTAGCACTATTTGAAGAACTTGGGGAATTTTGAATATTAGCCATGAATGAACCAAAATTCATTAGATACGGAAGTGAAGCTCTGATACCATGTGAAAGATCGAATTAGTGATCAAATGTTCAACAACAAATCACAAAATGCTGCTTCTATGAGCAGGAATTCGAAAGCCATGAGAAGTGATTAGTCTGCAATCTTATGATGATTGCAAAAGGAGATAAAAGCCAGTTGAAACGAGAGAGAAAGCGGAAGGAAAACTGCCACCAATTATTCTCACAACATTTTACAAAGTGTGTCGAACAAGTCATATATGGCTTCAGATGGAAGAAGAAGATAAGATAACCGTCTGCACTAGATTTACAAGAATGTCCCTACTCTAAAATCATTACATCTTAGTACAAAAAGGGTAAAACTGTAGCTTCACAAATTTAAACAACTCCCGCGCATTCTTTTTTCTTCTCCACTCAAGAGTCCAACCAGCTCATCCAACCTTCTCCAGCTCCAGCCCGTTCTCAATGATCCCAACCGTTTCTTCTTGTCCAACGAGATTATTCCAGACATTAATCCTCCAATCAAATGATGTCTCTCTTTATCAACGTAAATTGAATCATCTATGCTTCTCAACTGCTCCGTCAGCTAACCCAGCAACACCTCTGCCTTCTTCCTCATCTTCATAATGATCAAGATCTTTGACAGTTTCTCCAAGATAATCGATGTTAGGGTTAGCTTTCTAGAGAACTTGCCCCCTGATAAGTTCTCGAGGTGCTTTTTTTGTGTCGGAAACAAACAAAATGGGGAATGTTCAGGTTTCCTGCTATGCAAGAGGCAAAATATGATTATGTTTATGAATCTGAGTAAGAAATCCGGTTTTTTCTCGAACTCTGGATAAAAACAAAAAATTAATATACCGATAACGTCTTTTGATGAAAGTAAAAATTGGAGCGACACAAAGTCAACATTAAAGTTGATGTAGAATGGTTAGTCCATATCGAGGTTGATTTCAGATTCGGAAAATACGAGGGTGTTGTGTTGCCAAACAAAACAACAATGATGACATTCAATTTTGCGTGTAAAAACTGGTGAGGTGCTCTACATATACACAAAAAATCATGAAATCTATGGATAGCTGATTAATCGTGTACCATCATCATTTTTGTGTGCCCCGCATAACGTGAATATTTTCATAGAAAAAATAAATGAACACGTTTTTCTCTCTTTGTAAATCGCCTAGGACTGCTTGATGCCTAATTCGTAAGTTTACGTATTGACCGAAATTATTTTGAATAATTTAAATCGAATCCAAAAGTTTTGGCATACTATTTTAATAGAAGAACTTACAAGTATATCCGTTGTTATTTCATTATTTTCAATCCGCTAAAACTATTTTTCTATTACAGTTTGATCACTTTTTACAGTAGAGGACGTAACACGCACATCGGCTCTTTTTTGATGAGGCGTGAAGATCGACGGTTGTAGAGGGACTGCAAGATTATACCAGGAGAGGTAGCAGTGACGCAACTTTATTTGCTAGTAGTAGTTATAGCATTGAGCAAAAAGCTAGACAGGGGGTGGAAAATTCTCACCCATGATTCGATGGGGAAGTTTGAAGGACAAAAAAATTAACAATATTTAGCGACAATGTCATCTCCACGACATTAGATCGATTAGATGAGGACACGAACCAGATCTGGGAGGCAATGGCGACTATTACTACCCACGCGGCGAGAGAAACTCTTGGGGTAATAACAGGAAAGACAACCGTACATAAAGAGTCATGGTGGTGGAACGAGAATGTGAAACAAAAATAAAAAATAAATAAAGGAGTTTTAGAGAGCTGTTAAGCTGCACAGATGAGGAGGAGAAAGTGAGATTTAGGAAGAACTACAAAATCGTCCAGAAGGCGGCGAAGAAGGCATTAACAGAGGCAAAGACCGCAACCTATAAAAGGATGTAGAAAAGGCTAGAAACAAAAGGCAGAGAGCATGTTATGTTCAATGTTGCAAAGCTTCGGATCAAAAGAGGCAGGACCTACGAGGTGGAAAGTTTATAAAGGGAGAAGATAGACATGTTTTAGTGAAATAACAAAACATCAAGTGTAGATGGCAAACATACTTCAACTTTTTTTTAATAGCAGGAGGGCCGACCCGAAAGAAAGAGAAAGCATCATTACCTAAAAACGACATCATAATAACTGCGACTGCATGAGCATCATGCAAAGAGAGGTGACGAGAGAACTTAGGAAGATAAGAAGAGCTAAGGCAGTTGGCCTGGATAACATACCCATTGAGGCGTGGAATTATTTGGGGCGGAAGGGGTTCAATGGCTAACTACTCTATTCAACCTTATTTTCAAAACAAGAAAAATGCCAGATGAGTGGAGAAGGAGTGTTATGGTTCCTTTATATAAGAACAAAGGAGACGCACAATCTTGTGGGAATTAAAGGGGCATTAAGTGCTAAGCCATACTATGAAGTTATAGGAGAGAGTAATCGACACCAGAATTAGGGGAGAAACTCAGGTTACAGTGAACTAATTTGTTTTCATGCGAGGACGGTCGACTATAGAAGCAATACACATCTTAAGAAGATTGATGGAGAAGTATCAGAAGAAGAAACACGATCAACATCTGGCTTTCATCGATCTTGAAAAAGCGCATGATAGTGTGTCATATAAACTGATTTGGGATAGTTTGGAAGCAAGAGGGGTTCCTATGAAATATATAGAAATAATTAGGGATATGTATGCTAGGACAAAAACAACCATCTGTATGCCTGTGGAGAATACAGACTTCTTTCTGGTGGAGGTAGGCCTCCATCAAGGGTCTGCTTTGAGCCTATTTCTTTTCGCAGTTTTCTCGACGAGTTGTCAAAGCGGATCAAAGAGGCAGTTCTGTGGTGTATGCTTTTTGGTGATGATATTGTATTAGTAGCAGAGAGTAGACATACCCTGAATTTGAGGGAGAGGTTCTTTCGAGAGAAATGGCCTAAGGATTAGTCGTCTAAGACCGAGAACCTGCATTGCAACTTCAACGGCGTAGCCGAAGGGGAGAATGGTCAGCTTAGAGGGTGAAGGGTATCACAGATAAGTAAGTTCAAGTACCTAGGATCATTTTGGAGACATAAAGAGTGATGTAGCACACCGAGTTCAAGCAGGTTGGCGTAGGTGGATGGCGGCTTTAAGGGTACTGTGCGGCAAGAATTTTCCATCTAAATTAAAAGAAAAATTTTATAGGGTGGTAGTGCGGCCAACAATATTATATGAAAGAGACTGCTGGGCCACCAAAAAGACACGTTCGCAGAAGATGGAAGTGTCAGAGATGAGAATGCTAAGGTGGATGTGTAGGTATACAAGGCTAGACCGAATCATAAATGAGGTATTTAGAGAAACATTAGGGGTGTATTGTATAACAGGTAAGATAAGGGAGGGAAGACTGAGATAGTTTTGGCATGTCAAGAGGAGAAAAACAACGGCGTCTGTCAGAGCAATGGAAAGCTTCAATGTAGAGGGAAAGAGGAGTAAAGACAGACCCAAACTGACTTAGGATGAGCTAATTAGGCATGACCTACTAGATTTGCATCTCTTTGAAAGCATGGTCCATGATAGAAGTTCATGGAGGTAGATGATTAAGGTTAATGAGGTTTGTAGAGAAACAAGGGTTTGAGTGATTTCAAAATGCATGATTTAAATAATGTGTTATAAAGAAATGCATGACATATTTTATGACATGGCACGTTGTTGCATAAAACTTGCTTTATATAGTTCATATATAATGTTGTCGTACTAACGAGCCATGAAACTTTAAAGCTTACATCAAATGGCAAGCATTTGTTGTGTTTGAACTATTTTCAGGTGCCATCATTAATGAACTAATCTAGTTCATTAAGTAAAGTACTTAGTTAATTAAACTAAGTAGTTCATTAAAGAAAGCTATATTTGAAAAAGGCACAAAGGAAACAAGTTGAAGAAAGGAAAGTTTCTCCCCCCTTTACGCGCCATTTTCAACCTATATATATATATTTTCAGATTTTTTTTGAAAAAGGTACATACACATATATTCCAACGTACTACCGACACGTTATATATTTTACATACGTACGTTAACGTCACACCACTATACTTAACTCACATTTACGAGTATATTCAGGTCTTATATCATATGATATAAGTCATTGTGATGAAAAATTTATTACAATACGTTAAAAGGTTCTAAACCGAAAATTGTCGTATCGGACGAATACCGAAACTTTTCCAGCGTGTCACGTACTTGCCATATATAGATGGCCAGCCCCTACACTTCAAAAATGGCCACCAATTTCGTGGCTTACATGGCATGTGCAACCATAAAATCATTCCATGTTGGCACACACAAATCACCCTCAATTAAGGTCAAATTGTGGAAATTCCAATTTCAATTTTGTCACGTGGTTAGACGCCACTTTAGATCAGCCTAAGTGCTGAATATTATAGTTTAATTTATATATATTATGTGTAACATAATATATATACCATGTGCAAAAAGTTGGAATTTAATTAGAGAAAAATCGGGTATTCGATAAACGTTGAAAATTCGATTTTCTACGTACACGACACATGGAACATTTTTGGCATGGCATATAACATGTATCTAGACACTTTTACATTTCATACATTCTAAAGTGTTCTATAAAAATCAATTAAGGACTGATTGGAATATACCATGTGTGTATAATTAAATGTGCACTATTTTACCAAGTTGGCAAAAATAAATTTCAGCACATGCACAATCCTCGTCACACGCCTAAACCAGTAATGTTGAAGCATGTGTGGAGCTTTGTTGGCATCTTGATTGGTCAAGAATGAAGCATGCAATATTGGTGACATAAAGAAAGGAGCTACACAAGGTAACATTTCAAACTTATGTCACATTTGTAACACATGCTGTAAATTTCAGCATGTGTGCATATGGCTGGCCGATTTTCTCAAGTTAATGAAGCATATTTTACTATCTTGGATTAAGTGGATTAATTGGGAGAGAGTATGGAAGTATTTTGAATATATTATGGAATTAAAATGGTGATATCTTTGAATATCACACATGCTGAAAATTTCAGCATGTGTGTAATGTATGGTGGCGAAATTCTAGGCTGCATTGGTGATCAATTTTATTCCAAAAATGATAAGAATGTCTTGCACTAAGAGGTGATTGATTTCTTGGATTAAATCAAAGTAAACTTGGCAATATTTTGAATGAAATGCAAATGTTACACATGCTGAAATTTCAGCATGTGCAAGAGGAGTGATGGACGAATTATTGCATGGTAAATTGGAGTTATTTGTCTTGCAAAATAAGTGGGATGATTATATGCTTTATGGAAATAATTTTATGGCTAATTGGCACATGATTTTTAAGGTTTGATTTCAGATTTATCTAGTCATCAAGTGATGACAACATCCATCCAATCAATGAGTGCCAAGTAAACAAGAGCTTAATGATCATCCAATAAGGAGATGCCAAGTAAGAAAAGACATGTCACCATGATGCAATATACTCTTCCAAGGACTTAGAAGATAATTTTCAAGAGGAAGAGGAAGAAAGAGGGGGGCGGCCAACTTGAATAAAAAGGAAAGAAGTGAGCAAACAAAATACAAGAACAAGTCTTGCAAATTCCAAGATCAAAAACGTTTTCCATCTTCTCTTCTACACTCTCTTTCTTTCTTCTCTCTAAAAGCCTATTGTACTCATATTCATATAAAATTCCTGGTGTTATTTACTTTCAGCGCTTACTTTCATTTTCAGCACTATTTATTGTTTTTAATCACGTTGGTAAAAATAGTAAACAAATTTCAAAAATCACAAAAACTCTCCAGAATCATAGCCACACGTTTTAAGGTTCTTTTGGCGCAAGTTTCAACCCTTTTGGACAAGTATAAGTCATCCAAACGCCCAAAGTTCTGAGACTGATTTTCAGGCTTGCAAAGGTTGAGACTTTGATCGTATTTGACTAACTTCCCAAAAGAATTTTTCAAAACTGTTTCAACCCATTTAAATACAACTAATAAGGGGTCAGTCATTAAATTTTCAGAGCATTTGGAGTTACAGAAAAATAGGAATTAATTTTTCAAGTCAGACTACCGTTTCTGCTCGATTTGCGCAATCTGACCATCAACAATTTTTCAAGGGGTTAGAGGTTGAATTTTAATCTGAACTTTGTAGGCGATACTCAAAACATCTGAGGCTAAGTTCTCTCCAAATGTCAGAATTTTTGAAGACCTACAACCTAGTTTTCAAAACGTTTTAAAACTGGTCCTGAAAACAGAAACTGTTTTCAGAAGTTGGATATTTGGTTTAAAACAATTTTAAAAACCACATTTTCCGCACCCACTATTCAACTTCCCCCTCCTTCTATTGGTGCCTTGCAGATCCTACAAGGTTTAGGTAGGATATAGGGCCACCTTTGAGTATATGTAGGGGCTTACACACTTTACACTTTAGGTTGACTTTGCACTTTTCTGTATTTGTCTTTATCTTTCATTATTTGTGCATATACACAATTGTGGCTATCTTAATATTGGAAACTTTCTATTTGTATTTACTAAATCTATTCACCGACATAGTAGCACACCATAATTTTATTATTGTGTCATTTATGCAAGTACATATAGAGCCAGGGTCTGAGTGGAAGCAAACTCTCTATCCTTTGAGATAGAAGTACTGTTTGACTGACTCTCACCCTTCACAGATCCTAGCGAGATTTTTTGTTTTCGTTGGGATATACTTGGTACGAGTTACTGTTGTTGTTGGATGCTCCGATGTGATTAAGTTAATTTTGGGATTAAAAACATGTATATCATTCATCTCGTGGCGCCTATATTTGTGCATATGATTTTCTAATTTACAAATTCCGAATTATCAACCATGATGATTGGGAGTTTCCAAACAATAGCTCCAATATCCAAGCGATCTTGTTGAGCCTACAAAAAGGAGAGAAACCACTATATAATCAGTAAATGACAGAATATTTACGAATTAAATGTACCAAATATCCTGATACCCGCTCAAGTTGTATATGGAGGTTAGAAAAGCTAAACTGCGCCTGTAGACTGTCAAACTGACGCTTGGCAAGAGCTTTGTAAGTCTATCGGATAGCTGTTGAGATGTAGGAATGTAGGAAGGAGTGGTGTTGCCATGAAGAATTTTGTCGCGATTGAAGTGGGTGTCAACCTCTACATATTTGGTTCTGATGAAGTTGGATCTTCACCAAGGATCAGAGATGATCCGAAATAAATGTTGTTAGCTAGCTTGGACTTGTAAATTCAAATAACTTCCTTGATAACCTGCATAGGGAAGCAAAGATCAAAGGTCTTGGGGGTGTGACCCCGGGTAAAACTCTCCGACGCTCAAGTCAGTTTGGGTCATTCTCACTGAGATATGTTTATGTTTTTAAGAGTTGAGAATATCTCACAATGTTTGTGTATGGAGATTTCTGTGAATGAGCTCTTGTAGCAGAGAAAATGTTTTGGATCCTTGTGTCCATTGCTTGCTTTTGTTGTTTCTCCTCTGTCCTTTTTCCTCTGACGGCCGAGGGGACTCTTTCTAATGCAGAGGGGCTACGACATTATAGGTCTGCTGATAAGAACATTATGCCTGCTGGTGGGACCGCTAGGTCTGCTGATCGTATTCTGGTGTGTGCAGGCTGAAAAGTCTGATGTGGCTCCGCCTTTTATACTGTACATCGGTCAAGTGCCCTAGGTTTAATGAAGCTGAGTTGTGCTTGACACCTGGCAAGGGTGTGCCGAGGTGCAAAGATGGATCTGGATGATGCTCTATCAGAGTCCTGCTCTGATCTGGCTGAAGTGATTTGGAGTATGCCCCTTTTACGTAGAGGTCGAGGCTTGCCGAGCTGAAGCGCATCCTGCCGAGCTGCAGGAGTTGGTCGTACTAAAATTTAACTTGACGTTGACAGTTTGTTGACTAACAGATGAATATTTTTGGCTTACCACTTTGCCTCCAGATTTAGTGTGGCCGAGCTAATCAGCAAGGGCGGACAAATCTGTTCTGATAAGTTGGTAACTTGTACCGTTATCACCTCATTTAATGTTAGCGCCAGTTCCATTCTATTCCATAATTGTTTTTCCGGCGGTTGCGATAATCGAATAGGGGGGAAAAATCTTAACCGTTGCCCCTTTTTGATTTTCAATTGAAAAGTTGCAACTTTTCATTTTTCCGTCTATAAAAGGTACAACCTGCCCCTCGTTATTTCTTCTTCCTTTTCACCTTCCTCGAAAGTGCTGCTCTGTCTTCTCTTTTGTCTTCACTTCCAGCCAAGCCTTCTTCCACCTCAACTCTGGCGAATCTTCCTCTTCAGCGTTTGAAACTTTGTAAGCTCTATTCTTCCTTTCATTTCTATGGCTTTTATTGTCTCTTCTTCCTCAGACTCCAATAATAGGTCACCCCATTCTTACCCTGCTGATCTTGAGGGTGACTATGAGGGTCAATCTCATCTGTCTGAAAAGTCAGATTCCAGCGAGGACAACCGCCCTTTGAGGAGGTTGCGCCATGTTGTTGAATCCTCCATGTTTGCCCAAGAATTCAAGGTGCCCTCGACGTCTGTTGACATAGGTTCACCATCTCTGGCGGTGCAAAGCTCAGCGTGCACTTTAAAAGTCGCTGATCTTTCCCGCTTATGTAAGTTGTATAGTGTTGATAGGAGTGTTTTTGTTCCCCTTCTTCCTCTTCCTCACCAAACTGCTTATGATCCACGCGTTGGATATGAAGCAATTTATGAGGAATACTTCAAATCTGGTTTCAGTCTTCCCATTCCGGAACCTTTATTTCGCATTCTAGATGTTTATAACCTTGCCCAACGGCCTAAAGGTAGTCCTTAGTTATCTGCTCTATCTGAGAGCTGCTGGGGAGGAATTCGACCTCCCTGTTTTTATGGGGATGTTTGTGTGCAAACACAAAGATAGTTGGTTTTACTTTAGTAGGAGGTATCCTAATAAAGAAATTAACCACGCCAGCAACATCCCTACCTTCACTAAGAATTAGAAAGGTCGTTTTTTTCATAAAGAATGTAGGGTTACCAGAAAGAAACTATTCGAAGTCCGGCAACGCAGATAACACAAGGCCAAACGATAAATTATGCGATGAAGCCTCCAGATTGTTGAACCTGCCAATGGTCGTAGACTGGAAAAAGGTGGACAGGTCGGTTTTAAGAGCTGCTGACCTGGACCACTTGTGGCCAAAACACAATTTTTGGACCCTCAGCTCAGCAGCTTTGAAAATAGTTTTGGGTATGTGGCGGATTTTTTTGAATATCTGTGATTTCTCTTGATATTTTTCATGTGTTTTGATTAATTTGTTGTTGAATCTTGCAGGAGCCATGTGTCTGAAGCCATTGCAAAACTCAAGAAAATGGTTCTAAAGAAGAGGAAGAGGATTGAGGAAAAGCACTCTTCCTCAGAGCAGACTCCTGACAAGGCCTCTTCTGAGGTGCAGGTGCTTCCTGCTGAACCCTCTCCAGCTGAGGTTAGAGCTCAAGGTATAATTCTATCCTTTGCTGGTTGGAATAAACGTGTTTTCCTGCTTTCGCTCAGCCTTATAACCTTTGTTTTTTTGTTGCAGCTGAAACTTCTGGCCCTATCCAGGCTGTAGCCCAAATTCCTATTCAGGCTGCAGCTCAGCCAATGGATAAAGATGGGGGATCTGAGGCCCTAACCTTGGCCCCTCCTCCTCCTGCTGCCGAAGCTGAGGCAACTGTGCCTCAGCCAGAGTCTGCTCCTCCTTCTGCTGGAGTTAACATCTCAGAAGGAGAAAAGGCTCGGGGGGCTTCCCAAGCTCATGGAAAAGCCCCCCTGGAGGAAGGAGAACCTTCTCATCAGCAGCGTCGAGGTTGGAGGACAATGACGTATTCCTACACCGACTCTGCTGCTCACCCGGGAATAGCCAGACAGCTGACCGAGATGGCGGTGCTGCCTAGGTACTGGGAACATTTTGGTGCATGGGATTGGGATACGGCCGTGAACTTGTTCTTCACCAACATGTCCTTGGTAAGTTTTTCTAAGAATTTCTAAATTTTTTGGATAGGTCATTGAAAGCCTCTTTTGACTTATTTTGGTTGCTGCAGTATCGAGTCCAGGAGTATGATATGCTCAGGAGGGCAGAAGAAATGCGCCAGATAGTTGTTAAGCTGTCTGAAAGCAACGCCAACCTGAGAAGAGCTAATGATGAATTGGCAGAGGCGGCCAAGCCCAACAATGCAAGGCTGGAAGAAATTGATGCAGAGCTGAGCGCACTGAAATCCGAGGTTCTCTCCTTAACTTCTGAAAATTCCAAGCTTAAGGAAGGCAAAGAGGAATCAGACACCCAGTTGGCCATCGCACGCTCTGAGCTAAATTAAGCAAAGGAGATGGTAACCAGCATTGGAGCATTTACCAATAAACTTCAAGCTGATCTGAATTCCTACCAGAGTCAACTTTCCACTTGTGAAAATGACCTGAATCTTTCAAGGAAACAAATGGAGGAGGAGCAGAAGAGGAAAGATGAACTGGCTCAGCAACTTGAAGCAGAAAGAAGAAGTAAAGCTGAGCTCACTCATCAGTTTGAGCTCCAAGCTGTAGATATCAAGAAGACTGATGTTGCTGAGTTCAGAAGGTCAGAGTATTTTTCTGAAAACCTCCTGAAGATGCAGAGCTCAGTGCTGATGATGGGTCAAACATATGCAATAGATGCATTCTGTTAAGTTTATCCAGCCTTGGATAAGGATCATCTTCAAATTGCCGACCTCTACAACCCTGAAGCTGAAAGTTATTTGACAAACAACTGGAATTGTTCAATGACGGGGCTGATCTCAGGGACCCAGAGGAGGATGAAGATTAGAATAGGACTTTTCTTTTTGTACTTTTCAGAAGTTGTAATAGTCACATTTTCTGAATGAAAATATCATTTCTTTCAACTTGTGCTCTTCAGCTTGCCTTGTTCTTATTTTCATAATTCTTGCATGTATTTGACTTCGGTTTTGACCCTTAGCTCTACAAAGGTTCACAAACATCATTTTTTACAATGCAAGTGCTTGACCTCAGCTCTGTCAAAGGTTCTTTGTATCGCCTTTTGGCCTCAATCTTGTTGAGTTTTGCCATACCGTTTATGTATTTGACTTCGGCTCTGCCAAAGACTTTATCCACCATACATGGCTTCGTAATGCAAGTTCTTGACCTCGGCTCTGCCAAGGGTCTTATATAGCTTTTGTTAGGCCGCAGTTCTGCTGAGCTTCTTGAGTGATAAGTCCTTAACTTCGATTTAACTAATAGATGAGACGCAAGTTAATAGTTGAACTGCGAATGAAATAATTCCACTCTTTTGAAATAAAGTAAACATGTTACTTCATTTGATCTATTAAGCAAGATGAAAGATAACATTTTGCATAATCTTAATTCTGGCACTGCCATAAAACACTGTTTTATTCAAACTTCAGCACTGCTGATAGCTATACAAACGATTTACACTTTTCTAGTCCTGCTAGTAGTTGATGATTGTGAATCCTTTCACAAAACTTTTGTCCTTTAATGGGCATCTGCCTCAGGCCTGCTGAGGTCTTGCTTGATCGAGTCCTGCTCGGCCAAATCAGTCCTGCTGAGGTAGGGTACTTGTAGGGAAGCCTGTCCCAGTCATATATTGAGTCCTGCTTAACTGGCTCAGCCCTGTTGAGGTGAAATACTTTGTACATCAGTGATGTAAAAGTCTTAGGTGCGTAGAATGCCAAGTTCTTGGTAAAGTCTTGCCTTCCAAGGTTTGTAATTTGTAAGCTCCCGCTGAATGCACTTCGACTATTCGATAAGGACCTTCCCACTTTGGGTTAAAAGTCCAGTTGGTCCTGCATGACTTGCTTTGTTTTTGCACAATACTAAATCTCCCACTTGATAAGATCTTGGTCGTACTCAAGATTATAGTACTGAGCAATTAGATTTTTGTATTGAGCCATGCAAATATGGGCTTGTTCCCTTCTCTCCTCCAACTTATCCAGGTTCAAGTGTAGCATCTGGTCATTTGTCTGAGCAGAGTAATAATTTACCCTAGCAGAACTGGAACCAATTTCAGTTGGAATGACTACCTCAGGGCTCTAAACCAAGAAAAAAGGTGTTTCCTTGGTGGAAGTGGAAGGAGTAGTCCGATATGCCCATAATATACATGGGAGTTCATCCACCCAACTTGCCCCAGTTTTGTATAGACGCTTCCTCAAGCCGTCCTTGATTGTTATATTTGCTAACTCAACTTGCCCATTTGCTTGAGGGTGTGCTACCAAAGTAAATCGTTGTTCAATTTTGAGCTCAGCACACCAACTTTTGACGGAGTCATCCGCGAACTACTTTCCATTGTCTGAGATGAGAACTTCTTTATCTGACCCCCAGTTATAGTAGCCAAGGGCTCTGCTTCCACCCATTTGGTGAAGTAATCAATGGCAACAACCAAGAATCTGACTGAACCTGGAGCTCGGGGCAGAGGTTCAACAAGATCTATTCCCCATTGTACAAAAGGCCAAAGACTTGCGACGGCAGTAAATTCTTGGCTAGGCAAATGAGAAATTGGAGCCTGGACCTGGCATGCTTGACATTTTTTGTCTAATTCTTCTGCATCATGACACAGAGTGGGCCAAAAATAACCAGCAAGGTAGCATTTTCACGCTAAAGACCGAGCACCAAAATGATTTGCACAAATTCCTTGGTGCATCTCCCTAAGGATGTAGTCTCCCTTGTCTTCAGTTACACATCTCAACCAAGGCTGTGAAAACGACTTTTTATAAAGGTGGTCATTAAAGAGGGCATACCTTGCTGCCTTCAGCCGAAGACGCCGAGCTGCCCGTTTGTCCTCAGGCTGAATTCCATGCTGCAGGAAGTTAACAATTTCGTCCATCCAAGTGTTGCAATAATCAACCTGCAGCACTTCGTTAGCGTCAAATGATGCTTTACTAGTTCCACCACGATCTTTTTTCCCAAAGTGGTGGGATTAGAAGAAGCAAGTAGAGATAACGTGTCGGCCCTTTTATTGGTCGATCTGGGGATATGTTCTATGATGAAGCGCTCAAATGTCTGGCTGAGTTGCTGCACATTAGCCAGATAGTTTTTCATGGTTTCCTCCTTAGCTTCATAATCCCCATCGATCTGAGAGACGACCAACTGCGAATCACTTCGAGAAATGATTCGTTCTTCCTCTAACTTCCTTGCGAGGCCCAGCCCTGCTATTAAGGCCTCATATTCTGCCTCGTTGTTAGTTGCTTCGAAGTTAAAACGCAAGGCATATTCAAATTCTTCCTTGTTGGGGTTGATGATTAGGAGACCTGCCCCACATCCATCCTTGGAGGAAGATCCATCAACATATAAAGTCCAACCATCCACTAGATGAGCATCTTCCTCACAGATATTCCTTCAGCCAAGAAGTCTGCCAAAGCTTGGGCTTTGATGGAAGTCCGTGACTTGTATTGAATCTCATACTCTGCAAGCTTCACAGCCCATTTGGCAGCACGGCCAGAAGTATCTGGCCTCGTCAAAATTTGTTTCAAGGACTGATCTGTACCACTATGATGGGATGAGCTTGCAAGTAAGGCCTAAACTTCCTTGCAACCACTATGAGTTCCAAGACTACTTTCTCAGCATTAGGATATCTCACTTCGGGTCCATGCAGAATTTCGGTCGCGAAGTAGATGGGCCTCTGCAAATTATCCTGCTCCCTGAGCAGGATTGCACTAACAGCTTCTTTACACATGGAAAGATACACATAAAGCTCTTCTCTGAGCAGAGGTGAAGTTAGCATCGGCACCTCGGCCAAATAGGATTTTAGCTCTTCAAAAGCTTTTTGACATTGATCATCCTATTGGAAAGCTGTTTTCTTCTTTAAGATCTGAAAGAAAGGAAGAGATCTTTCGGCAGACTTGGAGAGAAACCTGCTCACTGCTGCGATTCTGCCCGTTAACCTCTGCACTTCTTTTACATTCCTAGGGGGTGCATGTTATGTAAAGCTTCAATCTTGGCAGGGTTTTCTTGCACCCCTTGCTTGGGGACCATGTATCCCAAGAACTTTCTAGTGCGTATCCCAAACGTGCACTTCTTCGGATTTAGCCTCATGTATGAGTCTCTCAGCACAATAAAGACTTCTCTTAAGTTTTGAATGTATTGATCAAGTGACGTGCTCTTGATGAGAATATCATCAATATAAACTTCCATTATCCGGCCAATTTGTTCACTGAACAAAGAATTGACTAGACGCTGGTAGGTAGCCCCCGCATTCTTTAATCCAAACGGCATGGTTGCATAACAATAAGTACCTGACTCTGTTATGAATGCATTTTTTTCTTGATCTTCCTTTGCCATGACAATTTGATGATAGCCTTTGAAGGCATCCAAGAAATCGAAGATCTCATGTCCAAGCGTTGAATTCACCAACCTATCTATCTTAGGTAATGGGTAACAATCTTTTGGACATGTTTTGGTGAGGTCAGTGTAATCCATACACATCCTTCATGATTCATTTTGCTTAGGAACCACCACTGGGTTAGCCAACCAGATTGGATAAAGAACTTCCACAATGAATTTCGCAGCAAGGAGTTTCCTGACTTCCTCTAAAATGACTTTGATCCTTTCTGGAGCAAAACTTCGCTTCTTTTGCTTTATTGGCTTCACTTGAGGATCAACATTCAGCTTATGCTCAGCCAAATATGAGGGGATCCCAGGCATATCTTCTGCAGTCCATGCGAAGAAAATTGAAAATTCTCTCAGCAGAGCTTGTAGCTGAGTTAGCAGCTCAGATGGCATCTATGTCCCGATCTTTATAACATTTTCAGGTCGGCTCGGATCAAGGATGAAGTCCTAAACTGCATCATCTGATTGTAACCGTTCTTCGTCTGAAGGTAGAAGCTCATCAAGGCTGACTTACTGCACTGCCTCATTACCTTGAGTAGTGATGATATAGCAACTCTGCGCCACTTACATGTCACCTTGGATTGTCACCACCCCATCTGGAGTGGAAACTTCATGCTAATGTGCAGAGGTGATACAATGGCCTCCAAAGCCACTAAGGCTGGCCGACCAAACAGAATATTGTATGACATCTCCTTGATGACCACAAAGTCTATCCATAGACAACGGTAGGCCAAGGGTTTACCAAAGATACAACTGAGCATGACCAGACCTGCTGGCCGAACTGCAGCACCAGTGAAACCATTCAATGAAGAAGTGACAGGCCTCATTAGAGAATATTGTAAGCCCTGCTGTTGATATACACGGTAGTACATCACATTTACAGCACTGCCCGTGTCCACATAAACACGTCGGACCTCCACAATTTTATCTGGAGCTAAGTGTATACGCAGATCTATTACTAAACCTGTGTTGTTGGAGTCGAGTGGAATAGGATCTTCTGGCCCATAAGTCAGCTCCGTAACCAACTACTCTCTTAGCTGGCAGACCAGATGAGGTTCCTGATGAACTGGATTCACCTCGGCTTGTATGAGACTGTCCTCCGGAGATGGTATAAATTATAGAATAGAATTGGGGCTGACCTGCAGCCCTTTGTCGTCCTGGCTCTTCATCATCATTCGACTTGCAGTGTCGAGGTGGGGAATCTAGTCGGCACTTGTCCTTCTGAGGGTTCTTATGGAAATCTAACCGATTGTGCAGGCGTGAACGTGGGTCATAGAATTTCTTTAAGTGACCCTGCTCAATCAGTTGTCGAATGGCTTGAGCCAACTACCTGCAGTGTTCTGTGTCATGTCTAATATCTCTGTGATATCGGCAATATAGCTTTTGGTCCCTTCTCTCCCTGGGCCCATTTAGAGGTTTAGGATCAACCGTCAAGCCATCTTTCTCCATGACAGCTAAGATATTCTCCTTAGAGGCTAAAAGGGGTAAACCCTCTTTACCTCCTTTGCCTCTTCCACCCATGCGATCAAACGCAATGCGCCGCTCCAGGTCTTTTCCCTCATTGCGCCGATCTTCTTTTTTGAAGCTAGATCAGCTTTCTTACCGAGCTTTTTGCTCGGCCTCCCTTTTCAATCTATTTGTCTCTTCACTCGGGCAAACTGGTGGGCTTTCTCTAAGCATTCTCTTAATATTGTGGGTCCTTTTTCGGCCAGTGAGAGAAGAGGCGGCCAGCTCGGAGCCCATTGATAAAGGCAGATGCCTTAACGCCCTCATTTAGGTCACTGACCTGCAGTGACTCATTTGAGAAGAGTTGCATATATTTCATCACAGACTCATCTGGACCTTGCCTCAAGGTCATAAAATGTGATGAGTTCTTCACAAAGGGTGTGCTAGAGACAAACTGGGATTTAAACTTTTGCGCTAGCTGCTTGAAAGATCCCACTGACTTTGATGAGAGATCTTGGAACCACCTTCTGGCCTTTCCCTGCAAATACACTGGGAAAGTTTTGAACGCAGGGGATCTGAGACATTTTTCAGACTCATCGCAGTTTAGAACTGAAAAAGATGATCTGTTGGGTCTGTCGTCCCATCATAAGTATCCATCTTTGGCACCTTGAAGCTGTCCGGTGCCAAGTATTCTACAATATCCAAGGAAAAAGGACTTTCTTGGATTTCCTACACAAATTCCTGTCTGTGCTCTTCATAATAAGTTCTCGGCTTGCGATGAACTTCATCTTCCTTTGGGATGCTCTTAAGGGATCGAGACCTTACGCTCAGACGCTGTCTGGCCATAGGCTCTGACCTCACCGTTAGAGCTTTAAAGCAACGTCTTCTAGCATCCGCCATGAAACCTCTAGGGGGTATGGAGGATTGGTTTTGTGACATTTTTTTAGGATGAAGAGAAGGATCTTCATCCATATCCTCCACCTCCTTTTGTTTGCCCTTGAGCTGTTCCACTACAGCCTCAAATACCTTTATGTTTTCAGCAACATATTTAATCACTTTGTTTATGTCCTCCATTGATATTTCTTGATTAGGATAGTGTTGCTCAGGTTCCCGAGAATCCTATTATGGGATACCTGAGCGAGTAACCATTCGTTGTTGCGGGTTGGATGACTCACCCAAACCTTCACGGCGACCTCTAACCATGGTAGTATGTTGGCTGCTTCTGAGTTTAGAAATCTTTTATTGGATTGAGGGATACTTCTGCACTCCTTCTAGCACCAAATGATGAAGCTGGATCTTCACCAAGGATCAGAGGTAATCCGAAATAAATGTCATTATCTTGCTTGGACTTGTAAATTCAAATAACTTCCTTGATGACCTGCACAGGGAAGCAAATATCAGAGGTCCCGGGGGTGTGACCCCGGGTAAAACCCTCCGACGCTTTAGTCAGTTTGAGCCATTCTCACTGAGATATGTTTATGTTTTTAAGAGTTGAGAAGATCTCACAATGTTTGTGTATGGAGATTTCTGTGAATGAGCTCTTGGAACAGAGATAATGTTTCGAATACTTTTCCTTGTGTCCATTGTCCTGCTTTTGTTGTTTCTCCTCTGTACTTTTTCCTCTGACGGCCGAGGGGATGCTTTCTTATGCAGAGGGGCTACGACATTATAGGTCTGCTGATGGGAACATTAGGCCTACTGTGGGAACGCTAGGTCTGCTGATGGGATTCTGACGTGTGCAGGCTGAAAAGTCTGATGTGCCTCCGTCTTTTATACTATACATCGGCCAGGTGGCCCTAGGTTTAATGAAGCTGAGTTGTGCTTGACACCTGGCAAGCGTGTGCCGAGGTGAAAAGATGGGTCTGGATGATGCTCTATCAGAGTCCTGCTCTGATCTGGCTGAAGTGATTTGGATTATGCCCCTTTTAAGCAGAGGCCGAGGCTTGCCGAGCTGAAGTGCATCCTGCTGAGCTGTAGGAGTTGGGCGTACTAAACTTTAACTTCCCGTTGATTCTTTGTTGACTAACATATGAATATTTTTGGCTTATCAGGTTCACTCATGAAAAATTGGTTTATTTGTAGGATAGAACGCAACGGACTATCACAACGAATGAAAATGGAATCCAAATGTGAGTTCACAAGTTGCATATGAAAAAGCATGATACTCAGATTCCGCAGATGATCTAAAAACAATAAAATGTTTCTTAATCTTCTATGATATCGGTGAGGAAGCAAGCTGAATAAAGTAGGCATTAATAGAGCATCGAGTGATAAGGCAACTATGCAATTCCCACATAATAGTATGCTTGAACCCGCTTGCCTTTTAGATGGCGAACGAAACATAGCACAGCATTCCAATTTGCAGTATAGGGTTCTTGGACTAAAAAATTGCATAAAATTTGCTAATTCCGGATGAGTTACAGGCGAACCAAACCGCACACAAGTCTACGATAGACTAGGATTAGAAATGGCATTACTAGTATCCTTGGCATGAGTTTGATGCAGTTCAATTGGTAGAGGAGAGGGTTTGGCACCAAGTAAACCACAATCAGATCAAATTAAATCTAATGCATATTTGTTTTGAGGCAGAGAATGTCAGACTAACTGTATGTAATTTCAAGATCTGGAAAATATTTAAGTGGGCCAATGTGAAAGCATGTGTGTCATATAGACCGTAAAAGTTTTAATTGCTTTGATGTCATTAGTACTGACAACAAGGTCTGTTTTTTTATTGATGTATTCTAAAAGCATTAGCAATGGAGAACAGCTGATGCATGTCCTCCTATAAATCACGGCAACTTCACTGTAGGTGATAATAGAATGGAGACCCGGCTCGATGGTGTTGAAGATCCAGGACACCATCATCGAATTGACGGTTTGCCACTCCTCCAATTCAGCCCAGCACGTCTTACGTTAGCAATCATGTCATCAATGAATCCGAACTTTTATCGACCACATAAAGAGCGTCGGATAGCCGTAGCCCTTATATCATAATTTTCTCTCCGGAGTTGTACAAGAAGGAAATGATTTGATCAAATATTCTAAATGATCTTTCCTCTTTAGACTTTGATTTACTTTCCATCTTCGATCTAATCTTCGATTTACTTTCCATCACTCTCCCTCAACTTGAACATTCGGACTTTCAATGTTCAACTTGCCAAGAGCAAGTTCGAACGTGCTCCATGCCACTGCCTTTATAAGAATGTCAGCAAGCTGGTCTTCAGAACAAACAAACAACATTTCTACTAGACCACAATCAAGTTTCTGTTTCATGAATTGTCTATCTATCTCAACGTGCTTAGTACGCTCGTGTTGTACTGGATTCTCAGAGATACTTATCGCAGCCTCGTTGACACACTGTAGTTGAGTTGGACACCCTTGAGGAAAACCCAACTCCCCCAGCAACTTTCTTAACCACAGGACCTCCATGATCCCTTTAGTGATCCCCATAAACTCTGCTTCAACACTCAATAATGCTACTACCTTCTGTTTTTTACTCCTCCAGATGACTAAATTTCCCCCGACTAGCTCAAAATACCAACACGTAGACCTTCTATTATTGGGACTTCCTGCCCAATCTGCATCGATATATACATCTATCTTCAGGTGACCATGCTTTCTGAACAATATTCCCCTTTCCGGAGTCCCTTTGAGGTACCTTATAATGTGCATCGCAACTTTTCAATGTTCTTCCTGTGGTTTATGCATGAACTGGCTCACTACTCCATCAGAATAAACAACAGAAAAACAAGAATCAACATGAGTATTTGTTGGCCAAAAAATACTTTTATGCTGTTTGGCACGTATGCAAGTTTCACAAGTCAGTTTGGGAAGAAGATGATGATATAAAGTAGGAAAGAGAGATTTCAGGTAACCAAAGGAAGGGTGGCCCAATCGACGGTGGCATAACCACAGTTGCCAATGGACCGTACCGGTGGCAAGCATAGACTGACCCTGTTGAGCAACCTTGTCCAAGTAGTAAAGACTACCATGCTCAGTGACACGCCCAATTATCTCCTTCACATGACTGTCCTGCAAAAGCCAGAAATGTGGGTATATTAGCACACTACAATTGAGTTCACAGGTGATTTGACTAAGAGATAATAATTTAGATGAAAGTTGAGGAACATATAGACAATGTTGAAGAGTAAGATGTGCACAAAACTAAATGGGTCCATTACCGTGTACAGAGATTAGGTCGCCGCATGTTGTTCTAATATGAGACTTGTGCGGAGGGGCGAGATTGGAGAAGTCATGGAGTTTATAGGTCATGGTGTCAGTGGCCCCACAGTCAAGGATCCACCAGGGATGTTTTGAGTGAGGTGAGGGTAGGTGGGCCCATTTTTGGAATGTATGGCTATTTTGGGCGGTTAGGGTATTGGAGAAATTTTTGGGAGTACTTTAGGCAGTTTGGGAACGAGTTTCAGGTAGTTGGGTCCTTCATTAGGTTAAAGTCTCTCCCATTAATAACCATCCAGACTGCTTGGAGTTGGTTCCAGCACTCCTCCAACAATCTGCCTACCTGAATGAATTCGAATTCTGATGGAGATCAAAAATCTGGAAAGTGTCTCCGCTAGAACCGTAGGTGGTTGCAAGACCATCTCACAAGGCTTTGACACTGGGGTACTAGCAGATATTCTTGACTAAGTTGGGTTCAATATTCTGGATTAACCAAGTAAACACCAACTGGTCATATTGTTTCCACTGTGGGTATGTTGCGTCTGTAGCAGTTGGAGGTGGGGGTACACCTGTGATATGCATTGTTTGCCCCTGTCCACCAATTGCCTTTTTGATTAGGGTTGCCCACAGTGGACTGTTTTCGCCATTCAATTTAAATCTGAGGGACAGATCTTCAGAATTGGTGATTGGAGTATGGACACCAAGGCTTTTTTTTTAGTAAATTGACTAGTTGAATAGCCAATTTGTCGGTTTTGGTTACTAAGGTCCTGGGTCTATCATGATGGGGTACAGAATCATTGATATAGATGTGTTTCTGTACCTTCGATTTCAATTTGGTCAGTTGGTTGAGAAAGGTTGTAGGTCAATTAGTCAGAGAAAGGGTTCTGGACAACGAGGAAGAATAGAGATGTCTGTTTACTGAGTTCAAAAAATGTTTATGAGTTCCTTCTTTTTCTTTGGTTTTCTGGTGATAGCAGATTGGAATGCTCTAAACTGCTTGTTTGGGCTGTGATGAACCTGGATTTCTGAGTCCAAGATCAACCACGCTCTGATACCATGCTAGAAAGTGATAATGTGAATGAAAAGTTATTTTCCATTGATCAAAAACGTATTACATTCTTTATCTCTTATAGTTATATCCATGTCCTATCTAAGGTAACATAATCAATACAATAAGGAAATGATTTGATCAAATATTCTAAATGATCATTTCTCTTCAATCTTTGATTTACTTTCCATCTTCGATCTGATCTTCGATTTACTTTCCATAACCTTAGGTTTTCGAAATCAATTAAGGGAGGAAGTTTAGCGGCTCTAGTACCATTTTAAGATTGTTGAAGATGCTACAGAGAGTTGCAATCATCTTGGTGATCCTAAGTCTTGATCCGTGGCAGCTGAAGTGTGCACCTTTGGATCAAGGTTGGAATCAACGAATGAGAAGATTAGATGTTGAGTTGAAAAGCTGGTGTCATTTGGAGTTTTTGTTACAGTAGTGCACCCGTGAATTTTGGAGCAAAATATAACTACTTGGAGCCTGAAGGAAATGCAGCTAAAGCAGGAAGATGATGGGAGAGGGTGAAAAGACTATTTTGCCTTTGACAGTTATGTTGTAATAGCAGTTAGTTAGAGGGCATTTTTGTCTTTTTACTTCTTTTTTGAACTATAAATTTTGGCGGTTAAGCAGTTTTGAATGTATCTTTCAGCTCATTTTTTTATCAATGAAAATTTCCTTTTCTTCTCTCCTGTTTTCTACCAATTTGACAATATTGGGTGCGGTTGTGTTGTCCTATTGATGAAATAATTGTTTGATTGATAATTTTCACTTGTTATCAGAGCGATTGTGAATGAATTTTGGTATGTTTATGGCTTCAAACAACAATAATAACTCTCCCTCATCTTCTAATCCTCCTCCTCCTCTCGTAGTTGATCCTTCAGAGAATCCATACTACATTCATCCGAGCCATAATCTAGCAATGGCGTTGGTACATTTATTATTTGATTGTAACAACTATCACAGCTGGTGTGGAGCAGCTAGAAGAGTGGTTGAGGCTAAGAATAATGTAGGATTTGTGGATGGAACAATTGCGAGGCCTGTTGATGGTGGACGTAGAAATAATTCATTGACAAAGTCAAACAAATGGTGGCATCCTCGCTTGTAAATTCACTTATTGCCAGCATCGCGCAGAGTGTGACATGGATAGATGTTGCAACAGACAAATGGAATGATCTCAAATTCAGGTGTGGAAGTGCAGATTCGTTTATTGTATTAGATCTGCAAGAAGAATTTTGTGATATCAAGCAAGGAAACAATTCTATTACAGACTACTATATAAAACTGAAAAGTGTGTGGGAAGAATTGTCAGTTTTAACGTTCGTGCCTTGTTGTGTTTGTAGAAGGTGTACTTGTAACCAAACTAGTCAATTTGATAGATTCCTAGAGGATGATTGTGTCATTAACTTCTTAAAAGGCTTAATGATGACTTTGAGGCAGTTAAGTCAAAGGTTCTGCTGACTACACCATTGCTTGACCTGAAGACAGCCTTTGCTATGGCTATGAAGCTTGAAAGAAAACTGACTCACTCTGAAGGATCTGGACAATTCTTGAATAATCCCTCTATTGTGATGAATGTTAATGCATCCTCTAGGTTTAACACCTATATACTAACGCCTAATAATCCTAGTAGTGTTGCCTTTCAAAGACCATTTGGGAGACGTTTTAGAAGAGGTGGTGGAAGGCTTGGTTCAGAGAGTACAAGAACCCCTTTCTGCATCCTTTATAATATGATAGGAGACATGATAGATAGGTGTTATAAAAAGCGTGACTATACTCCAGGATTTAGGCCAAGTGGCACAAGTGAATATGGTGAGTGGAGATAGTGGTGCACAGCAGTTCAGTAAAGCTCCAAAGTCAAGGGGAATTCGAAACTCATAAAGGCTATGAGACATGTGATCAGGACTTTTCTCCATCTGGATCCCAAACGTATCATGATCTCACATAAGTATGCACAGTTGGTGAGCTTGTTGCAGGAAAGAAAGGAGAGAAGTGTTAGATCAGGAAATGAAGGTTCTATTAGCAGCACCACTCAGCAAGACATCCTGTCAGCTCAGAAGGCTACTGGTGATGTTAAGTTATCAGGTAAAGTATGTGAACATAACTTAAACATATGAATTTTGGATTCTGCAGCTAGTGATCATGTGTGTCTTTCTCTTGATCTGTTTGATTCATGTTATCCAATTAACTCATTGAATGTTAAACTCCCTGACAAAACCTTTGGTATAGTTTCTCACATTGGACAGTAAATGTCAATTCTCATCTTGTGCTTACCAATGTATTGTTTGTCCCCTCCTTTGCCTTCAATCTGATATCCCTGAGTAAATTCACAGAGTTTAAAAAGCTTGCCATCATGTTTCATTCTAATTTCTGCCTGATTCAAGAACTAAGGGCCAAGAGGATGATTAGTTTAGCTGAAGTAGATCAGGGCCTATGTCATCTTCATGGCACAATAAAAGCTTCAAACTCATCCTCCCATCACTCATCATATACTTCAGCAGCTTATATGGCATCCTCTACATCAAGTCCTTTATTGTGGCACTCAAGACTGAGCCATATGTCAGTATCAAGAGTAAAAGTGACCCAGAAGCTTGATCCCTTAGTGGAGGTACCAGATGATTCACATAAATGTACTATATGTCCATTAGTTAAACAAAAACGTTCTCCTTTTCCTGTTTATTCTTCTTTCACTTGTTCATCATTTTCCTATGTACATATGGACTTAAGACCACATAGATATCCCACAATGTATAATCAAAGATATTTTCTTACTATTGTTGATGATTATAGCTGATTTTGGTTGCTTTACTTGTTGAAATCAAAATCAGAGGCTAGGTCTATTATGGAAAGCTTCTATGAGTTTGCTTCTGTCCAGTTTGATGCCAAAATTAAAATCATAAGAACAGACAACGGTCAAGAATTAATGTACATGGTTTTTATGCTTCTCATTGAATTATTTATCAAAAAAGTTGTGTAAACACTCCTCAGCAAAACAAGCTTGCAGAAAGAAGACATCAACATCTTTTTACTGTGGCTAGAGCCCTCATATTTCAATCTAATCTTCCTTCTTTCTATTGGGGTTTTTGTGTACAACACTCACCCCACCTTATCAATATTACACCTACACCAGTCCTCAACAACCTTACACCTTATCAGCTTTTATACAAATCAGAACCCTCATATTCTTATTTCAAGGTATTTGGTTGCCTTGCTTTTGTGAGTACTACCCAGCTATATAGAGAAAATTTTTCCCCAAGGGCCAAGAGAAGTTTGTTCTTAGGTCTTTCCTATACTACTATTTGAGACTAAGGATTTCTATATCTCCAGAGATGTGTCTTCCCATGAATCAGCTTTACCCTTTGCCTGTGACGTTTCTATGCACTCTCCTTCCTGTCAACCTCATGATACCACACCTACCAATGACACTAATCCCTCTCCTCTGCTTACATCTTCTACAGAATTACCTGTCTATATGGAGCCTCCTTTTGAGGACTCCATAGAAGTTCACATTCCTTCTACTTCTTCTCATTTCTCTTCTGAACTGGACATCCACACACCATCTTCCATAGCTTCATCTCCCTTGTCTCTTATTTCTTTGTCACCTGGTTCACATAACCTTCCTCCTTGTGAGCTTGTCATTGAGTTTCCTATTGCTCCCTTACCTGATAGTCCTTCACCTTTCTCAACAGATGAAAATATATTACTTGCCAGGCACACACGTAATAAACATGTTTCTATATTACTTCAATTAGCTTTGTACTTCTCCTCATTCACTTCATCAATATATGTCATATGATTCACAAGCTCCACAATACAAAGCATATGCATTAAGTCTGGTTGCACATAGGGAGCCTAACACTTATGCAGAAGCAGTAAGTTCTCTTGCCTGGCAGGAAGCTATGAGTAATGAGCTTGCAGCCTTAGAGGCTAACAACACATGGAGTATTGTACCTCTGCCAATAGATAAGATACCCATAGGATTTAAATGGGTTTAAAAAGTCAAGCACAAGCTAGACGGTCAGGTGGAAAGATATAAAGCAAGGCTAGTAGCAAGGCAGTACACTCAGTAATATGGTGTGGATTATCAAGATACTTTTTCCACTGTGGCCAAGATGACCCCAAAAAGAGTGATGTTGGCACTTGCGGCAAAGCATCATTGGCACATTCATCAGTTGGATGTCAACAATGCTTTCCTTCATGGAGATCTCATGAGGATATTTACATGACACCACCTCCTGGGATTGCCCTGCCCTAGCCTGACCAGGTGTGTAAGCTTTAAAAAACTTTTTTATGGACTTAAACAAGCCAATAGAGAGTGGAATTCTACTCTCACAAAGTTCTTACTGACTCAAGGTTTTCAACAATCCAAGTATGATAATACACTGTTCCTGAAGCGTATTGGTTCCTCTCTATTATGTTTGTTTGTCTACATTGATGATATCCTTGTCACTTGTGACAATAAGGGCAATTCATGATATAAGGGAAGCATCACATCATGACTTTAAGATCAAAGATTTGGATAGTCTCAGATTCTTCCTTGGCATAGAGGTGGCTCAAGGAAAAAAGGGGATACACATTAATCAAGGAAAGTACACTATTGAGCACTTGGAACAAACTGGTTTTATGGATGCAAAGCCAGCCAAGACTCCCATGGAGTGTCATGCTATTTTGTGCAAGGATGATTCAACATTATTGCCACATATCACTCAGTATAGAAGGTTGGTAGGCAAATTCATTTATCTCACGATAACCAGATCTGACATAGCCTTTTCTGTCCAACAGCTAAGCCAATTTTTGGATTGCCCAACAGAGAATCACTTAAAGGCTGCTCACAGAGTTCTGAGATATGTAAAATGAACCATTGGGCAAGGTTTGTTGTTTCCTGGAAGTAAAGTTTTAAGCTTAAGGCGATTGGGGAGGGTGCAGTGACACTAAGAGGTCCATTACAGGATATGCGGTGTTTCTTGGAGATGCACTGATCTCATGGAAAGCCAAAAAACAAACCAACGTATCAAGGTCCTCAGCTAAATTTGAGTATAGGGTAATGGCAATGGTGACTTGTGAGATCCAATGGTTGCTGTTCTTACTAAAGGACTTAGGAGTTGGTGATCAAATGCCCGTTGAAGTGTTTTGTGATTGGAAAAGTGTGATCTACATTTGATGAGGTCCATAACCCTCATCCATGTCAAGATAATGAGAAGGCACATAATGTTACAAAAATGCAAGATCAAGGAGCCTTAACAAGAAGTAAAACAGAGAAACTAATGCATGAAGTGGGGGCCTTCATATTTAAACATGTGCAAGATGAACCAAGGGAATTTATACATTGGGTTCATCTTATTGAACCTATAACATGATTTATAATAATTTTTAGAACCATTGTAAAATATCATTAAGATAGAATGTGTTCTTTATTTTGTTTTTTAAATGTTTATGTTGTATTAGTTTAGGCTCATCTCGGATTGTGAGTTTCTGCAAGACTAGTTTTGGTCGAATTGACGTATCTCTTCAACCACAAGGCCAAATTAAAAGTTGCAAGATGATTCGAAAGCTAATACAAAGATCTAAAACTTTCATGTTTTGTACTTTTCCAAAATTTGTCGTCTTGATAGTCAAAAAGAGCATGCAAATGGAAGTATTGTTTCTACCGAATTCTGTGACATACCTTCAGTAATTTGGATGTAACTCCTCAATGGTTCGGCCAAATGAAAAGAACTTTACATGCTTATTTTCTACACTAAATGTGCTAGAATTCTCTAAGAAAGAGCAAGGCCTAGTTCGAATTGGAAGATGTCCAAAAATCAGTCACAAACCAGAAATGTTTTCAAGTTGAAGACAAATCCTTAAAGTCTTCCATGAATAGTACTTGAGGAACCTACTTTGAAAAGCATCATTCAATAATTGCAAGACTAGTTTTTATAGAGCCCACATGAATATTTTTTAGAAGTGTGTAGTCTTTTCAATCATTATTTCAATATGTAAGATAGTTTGTTGTCTTGTGATATTTTTGCTTATAAAAGGTACATAAGAGAAGCCTTGTAATCTCACACCTTCAATGAAAATTTTTTCTTCTTCAAGAGTAACTCTTGTGTGTTTTCATGGTTCATATTCAAAATCAAGGCTGGAATCTTTCAAATCTTGAACATCCTTGTGAGAGTTGTCCAATTCCGGGGAGGGAAACATCCAAGAGGGAGGAAGCTTGCTTGGGTTATGTAGAACTCATTGGAGGACTTATGTTCAAAAGGTTTTCTTCAACTTATTTGGAAGCAAGGTGAAGCTATCTTCATTGCGCCTAAACCATATTTGGAGGAGAAGCTTTAGAGTTAAGGAAAGCTCCATTCTTGCACGTATCAAAGTGGTATCAGAGCGAAGGTTTTTCTTTAACTCAACTTTTCATTTCTTTGTGTCAATTTTTCTTATCTTTTGTTCTTATCTTCATCCACCATTCAGCCATCTTCTTGGAAGGTTGAATTCTATTTGGTTTAGTGTCTTTTTCTTGTTTTGAATTATACAATTCAGAATCAAAAAGAAACCAAAACCAAAATAGTTTATCCGTGTGTTTTCTAGTCCATTGTTTTGTCTATTAAAAAAAGTCTAATATTCACTTCTTTTTCTGTTACATCTTGTTTTCTTTGTTGTCCATCATTCAAAAAAAAGTGTCATCTTGTTGTTTATCAAGTTTTTTTGTTTCTTCCGGTTCAACAAGCAAAAAAAACTCAATCAAATCGATATACAAGCTTACCGTATCATTTGGTGATATAAGGTTCGATTGGACTCTCGAAAATTACCATGACACTAGACCTACATGAAATTGATGATATAAGGTTAGATTGGACTGTGGAAAATTACCGTAACACTGGACCTACATGAAATTGGTGATATAAGGTTGCATTGGGCTCTGAGAAATTACCGTAACGCTGGACCTATATGAAATTGAAAAGGACTAAGGACAAACATATCATAAAATGCTTAAAGATTAATTTCTTTGTGATGATTTATGGTTTCTTTATTTCATTTGGTTGGATTTTAATTTCTTTATGTTTAGACAATTTCTTGGACTTTAAGTTCTTTGTTTAAAAGCTTTTCCGCATTACTTATATTCAGTCCAATGCTTATATACCTACCTTGGTCTATCCTATATTCTTGTTGTTATCGAAGCTCTTAGTTGGTTTTAGACTTCGTTTTTGTTTAGTTATATTTTGTGGTGAACTTAGTTGCATTTTCTTGTGTTCAATATTTGTTTTGGTAGCCTCGACAAAAAATAAAATCAATTTGTTCATCTTGAACAACTTGACAGCCTACTACACACAAAAACATCAATATATCCTTCCAAAACAAACACACAAAGCCTTATCAATCAATTTTACCAAGATATATACACCTTGATTAGCTTTGAACAAGGAAAAAAAGAAAGAAAGAAAGAGAAGCTTATTTCAAATAAAAGTTTGCACAAAATAATCAAAAGTGCAAAGAGCAAAAGAACTGGTCTTGTTTCCTTCATAAACCCAAAGTACCCATTTGTTTTCACTTTTGAACATTTGAGTGCTTCTAGTTCGTTCATACTTACATCTAGCTTGCATAAAGCCTAAGATTAAGTTAAGTATTGCACAGAGCAACCCCTTAACATTTCTTTGGCTCAGCCTATTACATCAAATTTGGTTTCAATTCTCTTTGAATATTAGTACAGTCCAAGTTTTTTGGTTTATAACATTGGAATTGTGAGTGAATTAGTGGGAGACTTGTGAAGAAAGTTTACTTTACATGATTGAAGTTATCAGAATTGATACTTGCTTGGCAAGTTTGCTTTGAATTGTTCTAGCCTTAGATTCTTCAAGTAGACACAAGATTGTGTGAACTACAAAAAGAGAAAGAGAGAGAGGAACAAACACTTGTTTTTTTGTTTTCCACTAACATACTCAAGTTTCTTTTGTCGTTGTGTTAGTTTTCTTTTTTCTTTGTTTTTCTTCTTGTTCAATTTCAGGTAATTGTACCATGGATAAGACACCTGAGAGCACCATGGGTCTTAATAAAGAATGAGAAAGATTGCCCACAAATGCGATGATTTAGCACAACTAATGCAAAAGATATTGTAGGAAATGAAATTGATGAGTAGCCGTGTAGATGGCCTAGAAAAATAGTCACAATCTCATCCAAAAAATCCTTTACATGAAGGACAAACATCACATGTACCGGAACATAGGCTTGAAAGTTGTGGGTCTTTTGCTCCGGAAAGAGGAAGAGGCAGAGGGAGAGGAAGAGGGCTTAATAGGGATTTCATACCTATGAGGACCTTTGATGAAAGAGAAGAAGAAATAAACCAAAGGTTTGATGACTATAAGATTGAGGAAGAGTACAACCAGTTTTGAAATCGTGGGAATCAAAAGAATAACCCAAAAGAAGACGAATTCATCAAAACAAAAGTGAACGTCCCCACATTCTATGGAAAGAATGATGCTGAGGCATATTTTAAATGGGAGAAAAAGGTAGATCTCATATACTCTTGTACAAATTATACTGATTTGACTAAAGTGCGGTATGCAGCAATAGATGCAGATTATGCCTTAATTTGGTGGGAACAACTACACAACATAAGGAGAAGAACCGGACAATCACCAATCTCTACTTGGGAAGAAATAAAAATTGAGATGAGAAAAAAATTCATTCCTTCAGACTATGAAAGAACCATCTACCAAAACTTGCAAAAACTCACTCATGGAAGCAGTAGTGTAGATGAGTATTTCAAAGAGTTAGAGATCTTATTGATAAGAGCTAACATTGAAGAACCAGAGGAAGCTACCATGGCTAGATTCCTAGCTGGATTGAACAAGGAAATTGCAAACAGAGTTGAACTTACCACATATATTGATATGACTTCCATGGTTCATAAAGATGAAAAGCTTGAGAGATAACTCAAGGTAAAACCCTTTCAATCTAGTTTATCTTTCGAGCTAATTTTTCATCTTATCCAAGAATGCCGTCTAGGACAAATCAAGGCACAAGTTTTAGGCTAGCTGCACCTCAAGGCCGTGGGTTCCAAGGCAAGACTCAACCAAATCAAAGACCACCTCAACCACCTCAACAAAACTTGGATAAAGGGAAGAACAAGGTTGAAGGTTACATTTCTAATTCCACTTCTAGATTTAGAGACATTCAATGCTTTAAATGTTTAGGTAAAGTTCATTTTGAAAATCAATGTCTCAACCCTAAATGTATCATGTTCATTGAAGAGTCTAATGAATATTATTCTGATGATGAGGAAGTGGAACATGTTAATATTGAAGAAAATCATGATGAAAATGAGGAAAGTGTGAATGAGGATGAAGGGCTTGCATCAAAACAATTCTTGGTTGTTAGAAGAGCTCTTAATGCACATGTGAAGATTGATGAGCAAGATCAACACAGAGACAACATTTTTCATATTCATTGCATGGTTAAAGGAAAAGTTTGTACTTTGATTATTGACTCTGGATCATGTACTAATGTGGCAAGTGTTGAACTCGTTAGAAAACTTAGGAAAGGTGTTCCTTGGGACTGGAGTAGGTCACATTGACCGAACTAAGATAAATTCTCGGTGTTCTTGTCTTGTTTCTTCATTTCTGGTTTCTGCCCGTTTTTACTATAGTTTTCACACAACCTCTCACAATTTTGAAAAAATAGCTAAACACTTTCAAGATTTGTGATTTTTGGTGGAGTTATATTTCAGACTTGTAGCTTTCATTTGCAACAAGAATCACTTGATTTGAACAAGGAAAAGTTAGTCTTTCAGTCTTTTCAAAATAATTGCTCCAATCTGGCTGCAATCTGATCAGTTTTGAGAAAACTTAAATTCTGTATTTATCAAGAATTGTTTAAGGTAAGGGCCTTTTTGAAACATCATCTACACATCCTAAGGAGTGTTTTTATATAAAGATCAACCTTTTTGGTTGAGTATTCAAAGAGAAACACGTTTTTCAAAATCAGCAACATTCTGTCCATTTCTGTTCAGATTGACCATCTGAATCTTTTTATTTGTTTGAAAGGTTAAACAATCTTATTTTTGTCTGATTTTTGGATAGAGTCTTGTTAACACATTGAAGTTAAATTCCAAAAAGTTTCATAAATGAATCACCTTAAAACAAGAAACAAGCTTGATCCTTGGGTTATACACCAACCTTATTCAAGACTTGGATGAACATCTTCTAAACAAAACATAGTTGCAACACCTCTACCACCTATTGATGTAGCCTTATAGAAATGGCTAATCAATATTACAAATGAATCTCAAGAGGCTTGTAGCTCAACAAACACAACAAGAACACCTTTTCTACAAAGAATGAAACAAGAATAACAAGAAGGAGATGATAGCTAGACAATTCAACAAATGCTTTCAAGTGAGATTCAAGTGTGTTTTATCTTCTTCACCATTGCCTCCTATTTATAGTGCGAAGTGACCCTTGGAGATAAGAATGCACATGTGTCACCATCTTCATCATCAAGTCCAAGTGTCTTCACATCATTGGTTGGCCTTGTACACTTGGCAAAATAAGACAACATAATTGGTCCACCTTGGCATCACTTTGTTGGCCGAAAATTCCACCTTGGAATGTCTTGAAAGTGTGAAGATAATACCCAAAGATAAGATGGAATATTCTTCCATTATACCCTCAACTTCTTGGCTTGAAAATAGACATATGAGAGTTGAATATTTCAAACAAAAATCTGCACCATGTTCAGCCTACACTAGCCGTTGGACATAAGATGAATTTTCCAAAAATAATCTTGATTTATCCTTTGTAAAATAAAGATAATAAGAAAGGATAGTCACACATTTAACACCTTTGATATCTCTGAATAATGATGATAAATATGCTCTCATAACATATATAAGAGGGTCTTCAAGAAAAAATAGAATGTGACTCTCAAATCGTCACATATCCAGCTATAGTCAATAATATCATCACGTGAGAGAATAAGATAAAGAATCACCATATAATCTTCAAGATAATAATAGCTCAACTCCAGAATAAAGATAATAATATGCTCAAGAGATTCCTTGAGTAAAAAGCCATCAACAAGATAATTGTAAAATACAGGTACCCTATTACTAAACTTGATGATATGCTTGATGAATTGCACGGTGCTAAGTATTTTACCAAGATTGATCTTTAAAATGGTTACTTTCAAGTATGGAATAGATAAGGTGATGAATGAAAAACTGCATTTAAGACTAAGTTTGGATTGTATGAGTGGTTAGTCATGCTATTTGGTTTAACTAATGCACCTAGTACTTTCATGAGATTAATGAATGAAGTCTTACGTACATTCATTGGAAAATTTGGTGTTGTTTATTTTGATGATATCTTGATTTACTATAAGGCTTTGCATGAACACATAGGCCACCTAAGAAGCGTTTTTGAAGCGTTGAAGAAAGAACAATTATACGAAAATTTGAAGAAATGTTCTTTTTGTATGGAAAAATTTGTGTTTCTAGGATTTGTGGTTCGTACAAATGGAATTGAAATGGACCAAGATAAAGTGACCTGAATTTTAGAATGGCCAATTCCCACAACTGTTGGAGAGGTGAGAAGCTTTCATGGGTTGTCTAGTTTCTATAGAAGATTTGTTAAGGACGTTTCCACTATTGCTGCACCTTTGAATGAGATTGTGAAAAAAAGACGTAGGATTTCAGTGGGGAGAGTCACAACAGAAAGCCTTTGATGAACTTAAAGCAAGGTTAACTTCTGCACCTATTCGAAGACTACCTAGCTTTGATGAAACATTTGAAATTGAATGTGATGCTAGTGGTGTTGGTATAGGAGCCGTACTATCACAGTGTAAACAACTGATTGCTTATTTTAGTGAAAAGCTTAAGAAAGCGCACTTTAATTATTCAACCTATGACAAAGACTTGTATGCACTGGTTAGATCATTGCAGACTTGGCAACATAAGGAGTTTGTGGTTCATACTGATCACGAAAGTCTTAAGTTCCTTAAAATCCAAGGAAAGTTAAATAAGAGGCATGCCAAATGGGTTGAATTCATTGAACAATTTCCTTATGTGATAAAATATAAGCAAGGAAAAGATAACATTGTAGCGGATGCATTATCTAGGAGATATTCTTTGATTACTACATTGTCATCTCATTTACTTGGATTTGAGTGCATCAAGGAATTATATACATCTGATCCTGACTTTTAGTCAATATTTGATGCATGTGCTGATTCTCCATTTGGTAAATATTATTTGCATGATGGATATTTGTTTAAAGAAAGAAAATTGTGCATACCTAAGTGTTCTGTCAGAGAGATACTTGTCAAAGAAGCACATGGTGGAGGTTTAATGTGCCACTTTGGCATTTTTAAGATATTAGAGATGTTAAAGGAACGTTTCTCTTGGCCCCACATGAGACTTGATGTAGAGAAGGTTTGTAGAAGTTGTATAACTTGCAAGAAAACTAAATCTACATCACATCAACATGGTTTGTACACCCCATTACCTGTCCTTATGTCACCTTGGATTGATATATCTATGGACTTTGTCTTAGGATTACCTAGATCAAAAAATGGAAGTGATAGTGTGTTTGTTGTCGCTGACAGATTTTCTAAAATGGCACACTTCATATCTTGTAAAAAGGTTGATGATGCATCTCACGTCACAAACTTGTTCTTTCAGGAAGTTGTACGTCTACATGGCATGCCTAGAATCATTGTTAGTGATAGAGATACTAAGTTCTTAAGTCACTTTTGGCACGTATTGTGGGGTAAACTTGGAACAAAACTCTTATTTTCTACTACTGCTCACCCCCAAACAGATGGTCAAACTGAAGTTGTGAATAGAACTTTGTCTCAATTATTACATGCTATAATTCAAGAGAACCTTAAGAATTGGGAAGATTCCTTGCCATATATTGAATTTGCTTATAATAGAAGTGTTCACAGTGGCATCACACGTTCACTATTTCAAGTTGTATATGGTTTCAATCCTTTGTCTCCACTTGATCTTGTGCCTATTCCTGTTCATGAACGTGCAAGTATTGATGGTAAAAATAAGGCTGAACTGATTAAGAAATTGCATGCTAAGGTTAAGCTACAACTTTAAAAGAAAAACAAACAGTATGCAAAACAAGCTAACAAAAGACGTAAGGAAGTTTGTTTGAACCAGATGATCCTGTTTGGCTGCATTTGAGGACAGAAAGATTTCCTAGAGAAAGAAAATCTAAGCTCATGCCAAGAGGAGATGGCCCTTTCAAAGTACTTCAAAAGGTTGGAGATAATGCTTACATTCTTGACCTTCCGGAGGGTAAGTATGGTTCAATTTCTCATACTTTTAACGTTGCTGATCTTATCCCTTTTGGTGATGATTTAGATTCAAGGTCGAATCCTTTTGAAGAAGAGGGGAACGATGAGGTTCATAACCCTCATCCATGTCAAGATAATCAGAATGCACATAATGTCACAAAAATGCAAGATCAAGGACCCTTAACAAGAAGTAAAACTAAGAAATTAATGCATGAATTGGGGGCCTTCATATTTAAACATGTGCAAGATGAACCAAGGGAATTTATACATTGGGTTGACTTTTTTGAACCTATAACATAATTTATAATAATTTTTAGAACCATTTTAAAATATCATTAAGATAAAATGTGTTCTTTATTTTGCTTTTTAAATGTTTATGTTGTATTAGTTTAGGCCCATCTCGGATTGTGAGTTTCTGAAAGCCAGTTTTGGTAGAATTGACGTATCTCTCCAACCACAAGGCCAAATTAAGAGTTGGAAGATGTGTTGGAAAGCTAAGACAAAGATCTAAAACTTGTATTTTTCGTACGTCTCCAAAATCGGTCGTCTTGATAGACAAAAAGAGCATGAAAATGGAAGTACTGTTTCTACCGAATTCTGTGACATACTTTCAATAATTTGGATGTAACTCCTCAATGGTTGGGCCAAATGCAAAGAAATTTATATGCTTATTTTCTACACTCAATGTCCTACAATTCTCTAAGAAAAAGAAAGGCCTCGTTTGAATTAGAAGATGTCCAAAAATCAGTCACACTCCAGAAATGTTTTCAAGTTGAAGACAAATCCTTTAAGTCTTCCATGAATAGTACTTGAAGGACCTACTTTGAAAAGAATCATTTAAGACTTGCAAGACTAGCTTTTATGGAGCCTACATGAATAGTTTTTAGAAGTGTGTAGTCTTTTCAATCATTGTTTCAATTTGTAAGATAGTTTGTTGTCTTGTGATATTTTTGCATATAAAAGGCACATAAGAGAAGCCTTGTAATCTCACACCTTCAATGAAAATTTCTTCTTCTTCAAGAGTAATTCTTGTGTGTTTTCTTGGTTCATATTCAAAATCAAGGCTAGAATATTTGAAGGCTTGAACATCCTTGTGAGAGTTGTCCAATTTCGGAGAGAGAAACATCCAAGAGGGACGTATCTTGCTTGGGTTATGTAAAACTCATTAGAGGACTTATGTTCAAAAGGTTTTCTTCAACTAATTTGGAAGCAAGGTGAAGCTATCTTCATTGTGCCTAAACTATATTTGGAGTAGAAGCTTTAGAGCTAAAGAAAGATCCATTCTTGCACGTATCAACATTGCTAAAAACCCCCTGTTTCATAAAAGAACAAAGCATATTGAGATTGATTGTCATGTCGTTAGGGACAAAGTGTGAAAAGGAATGCTGAAGTTGATGCCAGTCAGAACATAACTTCAATTAGCAAACTTCTTTACAAAGGCTCTTGATACACAAAGATTAAATCAACTTGCAGCATCACTAGGATTGCAAAATTTGTATGTCAAGCCTTGCTTGAGGGAGGGTGTTGAAGATGGTGCAGAGAGTTGCTATCACCTTGGTGATCCTAAGTCTTGATCCGTGGAAGTTGAAGTGTGCATCGTTGGATCAAGGTTGGAATCAATGATTAAGAAGCTTAGATGTTGAGTTGTCAAGCTGGTGTCATTTGGAGTTTTAGTTGCAGTAGTGCACCCGTGAATCTCGGAGCAAGGTGTAACTACTTGGAGCTTGAAGGAAATGAAGTTGAAGCAGGAAGACGATAGGAGAAGGTGAAAAGACTATTTTGCCCTTGACAATTATGGTGTAATAGCATTTAGTTAGAGGGCATTTTTGTCATTTTTCGTGTTTTTGATCTGTAAATTTCGACGGTTAAGCAGTTGTGAACGTATCTTTCAGGTAGATTGCCAAAACATCTGTACAAATGCACACGACACAAAGTGAACCATACGCAACTTTTTCATCTCAAATTGTGAAAATTCTCAATCAAACAATGATTTCATCAATTACCAGTTGGATGTACCAAATATCCGAATAGCTCCGCTGACGCAACCAATAGCCGGCACTGGGTTGCATGTTACGCTGTTATTGTTTTAGCGTTTGGGTTGGAAGAAGCCCAAAGCAGCATATTTAAGATATCCAGTCTAAATATATATGGACAATCATGAACTATATGAAGCTGATATGAGGTCAATCCCCTAGCTACCTCAAGAAACCCAACATATAAGATCACAAATTTAAAATTAATCGTAACATTTACATTCACATGATCAGCAATAATTTAAGTTTACATGACGTGAAAGATATGTAATAAAGTGTCAAAAAAAAAGATATAAAGCACAATATAGTACTATATGAAAATTATATTTGAAGACAACGCCTAATTGTTTCTAATAAGGTGGCTCAATGTGAAGCAGATCTTCCGCCAGCTTTCTGCCGAAAGGATAACATATAATTACATAACAGTTGACATTTCTTTTGTAGTTTATCAGTTAAAAAAATCTAGAAATTAAAGCATAGCAAGAAGAAACATTCAAATCTGTTGGCTGACACGTGAACCATATAACAACTGGCATCAGAAGCCTACTCTGTCTCCACACAGGACTACATTTTTGTAATCATATGCTTGTGCCCGATTTCATGTGCATACTGGTCACTTCTACTCAGGTCCACATCTTGACGTGCGATGACGTCAATAATGATCTTCTGCCATGCCTAAGCTACATCACTGGAGGTGGGCAGCTGCCATCAGGTTGCTGTGGCGGTCTAAAAACTTTGGTAAGTTCGGTGAAGACGAAAGGAGATCGCCAAACTGCTTGCACCTGTCTCAAGTCACTTGCCTCTAACGCCAGTGATGCAGAGGTGCAGAGGGCTGCAGCCCTTCCAAAGAAGTGTGGAGTGAATATTCCCTTTAAAATTTCTCGCAACATTGATTGCTCAAGGTAATATTTATACCCCTGCATATTCATATACGTTTTTTTTTGGCATAATTTGGTTGTATATAAATTCGGATATATGAACTCTTGCATGCTATAACTGAAAGGAATTATTTGTGTTTCTTGCTTAGAAGAAACACGCAGCTTTTCTCAAGAAAGAGGCAGCTTTTCTCATGAACAACTATTCATCTGCCCCTGATTTTTTCATTCTTTCTACAGGGTGAATTAGAGTTGCCAAGAAAGCCTACAAGCAGCAGCTGGTCAGCAAATGTTCCTATATCGCTCAAGTAACATGATATATGTATGTTTGTCCATTTCAATCTATCTAATGTAAAGAACGGAAATATATGTGTGATATTTAAACAAATGTCATGAAGTGAAGCAGTATAAGTCGTATTTGAAAGTGCAGCATCTTCTACCTGTTTCTCCCTTCTCACGCAAAAAATATTACACATGCACTGAAAGAGGAGAGAGCGTTTCGGGAGCCATAAAATTGATAATTTAGGTTGTGTAAATTACTTCCTCGAGTATAGTATTAATCAATCCACAGTGGCCAATGTAGTTTTGTTCTTGATACATAATTTCGATCGACCGTAGGTGGTATATATGTGGAACCATCACTATTTCGATGACTGGGTATATATAACCTGCTTCCAAACATCTCATCCAAACTCTCTTATGGAACAATTTGTTGGAGAATTAAGGTTGGGCTTGGCCCATCGTTGGATATTGAAGATTGGGCCTTGGCCCGTTATGAAGTTGCAAGACTTGTGCAACGTACTATGAGCTTAATGAATCCTTAACGTGTAGTTAATGTTAGGATGTGATCTCACTCAATTATGTATTGTGTGAATGTGAAATTAATGCTCAAAGTAGATGGAAACGTTCTGGATGGGTGACGTGTCACTCGTGTGGAGGAATGCCACGTTGGAAGTGTCCATGTGGCGTAAAAGCTTCTGACTGACATCGATCGATGACATCGATCGATCGATGTTATCGATCGAAGTGGATCAGGAAGCTTCGATCGCTTGGTTGATCGAATGAAGTTCTCAGTCAGACATCAGTCGATCACATCGATCGATCGATGTCACTTCGATCGATCGATGTGATCGATCGAAGTCTGACAGCAGGCGCAGATTTGATTCTGTTGGCAGATTTGATTCAAAATGAATCAAACTCTATCCTCCTCCATTTCAAGATAAGATGATCTGTTGTGATCTAACGGTAGTGAGTAAAGCAGCTTGAATCTAACGGCCGAGGTTTAAACTGTCTTAACCGCTTAACCGAATATGGTTTCCATCCAACGTTCCAGGTTTAAACCTGTTAATCTATCTTCGATCTAAAGGCTGAGATTAATTCATCCTAATCTGGATAGGAGGTTTTAATCCAACGGCGTAAATTAAACTTCGGTTTTGATCCAACGGTTACGGTACCTCCTATTCCCCTATATAAAGAGGGCTAATGGCTCTTTCATAAACACACCACCTTAAGCTCTTAGCATTCTCAAAGCATTTTGCATTCATAACACGTGAGTCTTGCATTTCGTCCGGGAGAAGTCAGGGCATTCAAAGGTTCGAAGGAGTTCAAGTTCAGCAGTGCCGCTCAACTGAACAGGTACCCGTTGTATCATCGGAGACGATTGCTCGTACCGGTTGGGCACAGTATACCGGAGCAATACGTCTTAAGGACAGAGTCCTTGACTCGCCCCGGGTTTGATTTATTTTGCTGTTACATATGCACACAGTGTACGACTGCGTCTTGGTACAGGATTGATTGTCTCCAACAATCTTAAGACGTATTTCAATTCAATTAATTACTGTACCGTTTTTAATTTGCGCAAAAGCAGTTTCGTACTGATTTGCAGTCTACTTCTACTCCTTTCTTAAATTTGATTCTGTTCTGATCTATTTGTTTTGATCAACTGAACAGTAATCTGATGGAGAACGCAAGCTGAGGCTCCGTTCATGGCGCAGACAATCAGAGTTCTGCTCCAATGGCACCAACTGCTGGGGTGCCAAGACATGCTCCTCCTGCGCAGGGTCCTGTAGTGGCCCAAGTGGAGAAACCGGAGAAGTTCAGTGGAAGCTTCTTCAAGCGCTGGCAGCAGAAGATGCTGTTCTTCTTGACTGCTGTGGGATTGACAAATTTCCTGACTGAGGACCCGCCTATGGTGGATCCGTTGGAGGATCAAGCCCAGAATATGCAAACCAACATTTTGTTGAAGGTTGGAACTTCAACAATTATGTTTGTTTGAGCCATATTCTGAGTTGTTTGGACAACTCCTTGTATGGTTTGTACTGTACGTACAAGACCGCAAAGTCTTTGTGGCAGGCTTTGGAAAAGAAATACCGTACGGAGGATGCCGGCACTAAGCAATTTATTGTCGGCAAATTCCTGGATTTCAAAATGTCTGATTCTCGCACTGTTGTTTCTCAAGTTGAGGAACTTCAGACGTTGGTTGCCGAGATGGAAGAGGAGGGCATGTTGCTCAGTGAATCTTTCGTCGTGGCAGCAGTGATTGAGAAGCTACCTCTTTCGTGGAGGGAATTCAGAAGCTATCTCAAACACAAGAGAAAGGAGATGACATTGGAAGATCTAATTGTTCGACTCCGCATTGAGGAGGACAATCGTAGATCTGAAAGAACGCCACAATCTAGCTCTGGTCAGGCTAAGGCCCATGTTGCAGAGGCCAAGAAAAAGAAGAGCCAACTCGGGGTGAACAAGAAAGGCAAGCAGATAGCCAAGAAGTTCACCGGGAAATGCTACAACTGTGGCATTCAGGGGCATGTCAGCAATGAATGCAGAAAGCCCAAGAAGAAGCAAACCAAGGCAAAGGCGAACATAGTCGATGCATTGGATGATCTAAATCTCTGTGCGGTGGTCTCAGAGTGTAATGCTGTGGGGAACGTACGTGAGTGGTGGCTTGATACTGGCGCCACTAGACATGTTTGCTCCAGCAGAGAGATGTTCACGGAGTATCAGCCCGGGAACAATGAACAACTTTTTATGGGAAACTCGGCCTCCTCGAAGATTGAAGGCGAGGGAAAAGTTGTTCTGAAGCTCACATCAGGGAAGCATCTGACTCTGCAGAATGTGCTACATGTCCCTAATATTCGGAAGAATTTAGTATCTGGATCTCTTCTAGTCATGCATGGTTTTAGACTAGTGTTAGAATCCAATAAAGTTATTCTTTCGAAAAATGGCATGTATTTGGGGAAGGGGTACTTGTTGAATAGGATGTTTAAATTGAATGTCATCACTACTGTACCCAAAAGAGATTTGCCCGCAGAGGCTAATAAAATTGCTTCCTCTTCTGCTTACATGCTTGAATCTTCTTGTTTATGGCATTTTCGTTTGGGACATGTTAATTACAAGTCAATACAACGTATGAGTAATCTTGACTTATTGCCCAAACTAGACTTTAACAACAAAGGAAAATGTCAAATATGTGTTGAAGCGAAGATGGCAAAGGCGCCATTTCCTTCAATAGAAAGGAACACTGAACCTTTGGATTTAATTCATACCGATGTGTGTGATTTAAAGTTTGTGCAAACAAGAGGAGGTAAAAAGTATTTCGTAACTTTTATCGACGATTGCACACGATACTGTTATGTATATTTGCTAAGTAGCAAAGACAAGGCCCTTGATGCTTTCAAGGGTTATAAAAATGAAGTTGAGAATCAACTTAGCAAACGAATTAAAACAATTCGTAGTGATAGAGGTGGCGAATATGATACACCGTTTAATGAGTTCTGTTCAGAAAGTGGCATTATTCATCAAACGACTGCACCATATTCACCTCAATCGAATGGTATTGCTGAACGCAAAAACCGTACTCTTGAAGAGATGATGAATGCTATGTTGATAAGTTCGGGTTTACCTCAGAACTTGTGGGGGGAAGCAATTCTCTCAGCCAACGTCATTTTAAACAGGATTCCGTCCAAGAAACGGATAAGACCCCATATGAATTATGGAAAGGCTATAAGCCTAGTTACAAATATTTGAAAGTGTGGGGGTGTCTGGCAAAGGTTGCTGTACCTAAACCAAGACAAGTTAAGATCGGCCTAAAACGATTGATTGCATATTCATTGGTTATGCAACGAACAGTAGTGCATATCGTTTCTTGGTGCACAAGTCGGATATCCCTGACATACATGAAAACGTTGTCATGGAGTCAAGGAATGCAGTGTTTTTTGAAGATGTCTTTCCGAGGAAAGACAAAATTCAAGAAGAAACAAGATATGGTAAGCGATTGCGTGAGGCGATTCCTCAAGGAGATGAGGAGTTTCGTCAAAGCAAGCGTGCTAGAATGCCAACTTCGTTTGGACCAGATTTTCTAACCTATATGGTAGAAAATGAGCCAAGAAATTTTTCTGAGGCTATGTCAACTCCAGAGGCTCCATTCTGGAAAGAGGCAGTTGACAGTGAAATAGACTCGATTCTTCAGAACCACACTTGGGAGTTGGTTAACCTTCCACCTGGAAGTAAACCACTTGGTTGTAAGTGGGTTTTCAAGAAGAAACTGAAAGAGGATGGGTCTATTGAAAAGTATAAAGCCAGGTTGGTAGCTAAAGGCTATCGACAAAAGGAAGGCTTTGACTTCTTTGACACCTACTCACCGGTGACTAGGATCACTTCTATAAGGATGCTAGTTGCTATTGCTGCAGTCTATAACTTGGAAATCCATCAGATGGATGTAAAGACTGCGTTTCTGAATGGTGAGTTGGATGAAGAAATTTATATGGAACAACCCGAAGGGTTTGTGGTTCCAGGACAAGAGTCTAAGGTTTGTAGACTCGTTAAGTCCTTGTACGGACTTAAACAAGCGCCTAAGCAGTGGCACTTGAAATTTGATCAAGCTATGTTAGCTAATGGTTTCAGGATCAATGAGTGTGACAAGTGTGTCTACATTAAGAGCACACAGAATGCATATGTGATAGTGTCTCTATGTAGACGACATGCTAATCATGGGAAGTACTCGGGACATAATCTTAAACACAAAGAAGATGTTGACGAGAAACTTCGATATGAAGGATATGGGAGTTGCCAATGTTATTCTAGGAATAAAGATTTCTAGGATGACTGAGGGACTCGTGTTGTCACAAACACACTATATTGAGTCTGTCCTAAAACGGTTCAATATGGATGATGTGAAACCGGTAAAGACCCCGCTCGACTTAAGTATACACTTAAGAAAGAATCGAGGCGAACCTGTTGCCCAGTTGAAATACTCTCAGGTAATCGGGAGTCTGATGTACATAACGAATTGTACAAGACCAGACTTAGCTTGTTCAGTAAACAGGTTGAGCAGATTTACGAGTAATCCAAGTGATGATCATTGGAAAGCTCTTAACAGAGTGATGAGGTATCTGAAATACACAATGAATCTTGGATTACATTACACGAGATATCCAGCGGTGTTGGAAGGATACTGCGATGCAAATTGGATATCAGACAGTAAAGACTCGAAATCCACCAGTGGATACGTGTTCACGGTTGGTGGTGCTGCTGTGTCGTGGAAATCCACGAAACAAACATGCATAGCTAGGTCCACTATGGAAGCTGAGTTCATAGCGTTGGACAAAGCTGGGGAAGAGGCTGAGTGGCTTCGGAATTTTTCTGGAAGATATTCCGTGTTGGCCTAAGCCAATAGCTCCTATTAGCATACACTGTGATAGTCAGTCAGCTATAGGACGTGCTCAAAGCAGCATTTATAATGGTAAGTCACGACACATACGTCGAAGACATAATACCATTAGACAGTTGATCTCTAATGGCGTGATTTCCATAGATTATATAAAGTCAATGGAGAATCTTGCGGATTCGCTTACAAAAGGCTTGCCTAGAGATCAGATGTCAAGATTGACAAACGGAATGGGACTGAAGCCCATAATGCATGAATCTTTATAATGGTAACCCAACCTTGTTGACTGGAGATCCCAGAATCTTGGTTCAATGGGACAACTAAGTTATGAAGGTTCAGTAAGCACTTACTCATTCCGGCTGATAAAAGTGCTGTCTGCAGAGATTTTAGGGTAAGCCGAGGCTTTTAATGATATCCTATATCTTGATACGTCAAGTGGAGTATGGCAGAATACTCTTGATAGGAATCACCTATGTAAGTGTGAAGTGAGGCCGCTTCTATGAGAAAGTCTGGGTGTCAAGATTTCTCTAAAACACTTTCTGAAACCAGGTTGTTCATGGCCAAAACGAACACAACCATGAGAACCAAAAGGGTGTTAAAGGAAATATTGTGTGAGTATCATTGTCATGGTTCACAACAAAGGCTGAATAGTTCAAAACATCAAGTCACTATTTAGCCGAGTGGATCCGATGGTACATCACTAAGAAAGGTTCAAAGCCAGAAGCTACCTCTTCTGATACAATATTTTCTTGTCTGACTTCTCCTCAGAGTCTGCATATGCGTCTGCATTAATTTACATTCATGTGGGGGATTGTTGGAGAATTAAGGTTGGGCTTGGCCCATCGTTGGATATTGAAGATTGGGCCTTGGCACGTTATGAAGTTGCAAGACTTGTGCAACGTACTATGAGCTTAATGAATCCTTAACGTGTAGTTAATGTTAGGATGTGATCTCACTCAATTATGTATTGTGTGAATGTGAAATTAATGCTCAAAGTAGATGGAAACGTTCTGGATGGGTGACGTGTCACTCGTGTGGAGGAATGCCACGTTGGAAGTGTCCATGTGGCGTAAAAGCTTCTGACTGACATCGATCGATGACATCGATCGATCGATGTCACTTCGATCGATCGATGTTATCGATCGAAGTGGATCAGGAAGCTTCGATCGCTTGGTTGATCGAATGAAGTTCTCAGTCCGACATCAGTCGATCACATCGATCGATCGATGTCACTTCGATCGATCGATGTGATCGATCGAAGTCTGACAGCAGGCGCAGATTTGATTCTGTTGGCAGATTTGATTCAAAATGAATCAAACTCTATCCTCCTCCATTTCAAGATAAGATGATCTGTTGTGATCTAACGGTAGTGAGTAAAGCAGCTTGAATCTAACGGCCGAGGTTTAAACTGTCTTAACCGCTTAACCGAATATGGTTTCCATCCAACGTTCCAGGTTTAAACCTGTTAATCTATCTTCGATCTAAAGGCTGAGACTAAACCATCCTAATCTGGACAGGAGGTTTTAATCCAACGGCGTAATTAAACTTCGGTTTTGATCCAACGGTTACTGTACCTCCTATTCCCCTATATAAAGAGGGCTAATGGCTCTTTCATAAACACACCACCTTAAGCTCTTAGCATTCTCAAAGCATTTTGCATTCATAGCACGTGAGTCTTGCATTTCGTCCGGGAGAAGTCAGGCATTCAAGGTTCGAAGGAGTTCAAGTTCAGCAGTGCCGCTCAACTGAACAGGTACCCGTTGTATCCTGGGAGACGATTGCTCGTACCGGTTGGGCACAGTATACCGGAGCAATACGTCTTAAGGACAGAGTCCTTGACTCGCCCCGGGTTTGATTTATTTTGCTGTTACATATGCACACAGTGTACGACTGCGTCTTGGTACAGGATTGATTGTCTCCAACACAATTCAGGATATAGAACAACTTAAAGGAAAGGTAGGAAATGATATGGTCTCTATAATTCAGGATATAGAACAAGCTAAAGGAAAGGTAGAAAATGGTACGGTCTCTATAATTTAGGATATAGAACAAGCTAAAGGAAAGGGTAGGAAATGCTATGGTCTCGATCTAAAAAGGCCGTTTTTGAGCAGGGTCTCTACCATTCTACAAATTTCAAAGGCTTCTAGCACAAAATGATGGGATTTCTTGCTTTTAATGGCTATGGCAGTCCAAAAATATGCCAAACTCGTCATTCCTTGGACCCCAACTAGAATGTCTTTTTTTCTTTAAAAGGAGAGTTTTAGGATCATACGGTGAAAAGTGTATTCATATTCGGTTTACATAATAAAATTTATTTAGCAAATTCTAAAGAAAAATCGTGACCAAGAACTAGTACGTCGATGTGAAACATATTATTGTCCAGATTATGACATTACTCAATCGATTCTAAACCATTTTTTATTGTACTATGACATACTACATTAGCTTAATGATCATATCAAACATAACATGTATGATGACACAAAAAAAATTTTGAAAAATATTTTCCTTGATTTATTATGAATTTTCTCATGCATAGACTCTAAATAAAAACAGACGGGATATGAAAGTAAAACAATCGCCAACAACACTTAGTTCTGGCAGTTTGCTCACTGTAAGGTACATGACAAAAGAAAGATAAAACAGGACTAAGGAAAAATTGAAGATAAGTGTAAAAGCAAGAAAAGAAATAGAAAATCGAATCTAGCCGCAACTGTGAACACGGCCTCCATTAAGGTGGGGATGATGGACTTTCTTCTCAAGAAACAACCGTAGTACTTGAGCTGTGATAAGGATCAAAATCGTATTGCTTGTGGTGTAAGAGTCATAATATGGGTAAAATGGGAATTCGACCGGTTGCAAATAGAGGAACGAGCTGGACATGGGTTGTGGGTAAGCTTCATTAATGTCTTAATACAATCTTGGTACATTTGCGTGGGCGCGTAGTCACGGCTTCTGAGTAGTTCTTGATTAACTACCCATAATCAATGGAGATTTAGCATCGAACAAAAACATATCACTGCTTTCACGAATCATTTTGGTATCATAGCATCAGTCTTCTCTCCCTTTTATCACTATCCTTTTCATTCATCGAGTATTTTGAGCCTCTCTTTTCTTTTCTTTGTCCCTTGTTGATAGCATCAAAAAAAATTCAGTTAGTGCGTCTCCTATTTTTAGTCAAAATCTCTCCGTTACTTTGTTGTTTGGTGTGAAAACTAGTCGTATGTGTCTGTTGGAATAATTCAAGTCAAACAAAATTGACTTCTATACAATAATAGCCGACGTGCCGAGTTCAGGGTAGGCTGGACTGATCTGCAAAGTCAAGATACTTCAGATAGCGCAATAAAGTGTGCGTCCTGAACAGCCAGCTGACCTGAACTGAACAGCACTTCAAAACAGTAGATCTGTGCTATTAGTCTTCCAGCCAAGCTGAACTAAATCAGTCTGATCAGACAAATCAGATCAATCCAGTCAGCGCAATAGTATTTGCGTTCTGGGCTGATCACCGATCTGCGGACCTCGCCACTTCAACACAACTACGAAAGTTAAGCTTTCAGCCGCTTCAGCCGAGCAGAGCTCAGCACGTCAATGTTGTAGAACAACAAATGTTCTCAGCTAACATCAGAGCTCAGCACAAGTCAGAGCTCCAACACAACAACACTGTACAACAACAGTGCTGCGATATCCCACAATCAGCTTGGCTAACCACAAAGCAGAGCTCAGCATGGCAATAACCTTTACAGCTTAATTGAGCAGAGATCCGAGGTGAGTCTAGGACTCTGTCTTTAAGACTGTTACACCCCGTGACTTTTAAGCGCGACTTTCAATACTTAGAGGTCAACCTTAAATGCAACTTAATTAATTATGTAGGTTATAAGACTTAGTTACACAAAACATAGAAGAACAAAAGAAAGGGGTTAAAAGTTGAATTAAAAGAAATTATGGTAAATTAATCAAAAATAGTCCCTACTAAGGATAGGGGAGTTACCAAAACTTAGTATAACTCCCCATCAGCCTATAGGGGACGGTTTTCCACACCAAAGAGGAGAGGGAAAACCGCAGGAAAAGAGAGAGAAAGGGAAAAGGAAAGGAAGAAGAAGAAGAGAAGAAGGAAAAGAAGGAAAAAGACCATTCTAGGTTCAATTCTTATCAAGGTTCTACAGTAAATCCGTAAGACTAACTAGAAACCAAGGCAAGTAATCTTTCTATACGCTTTACGCAAATTTTGATACTTAAGGCCCTATGTTCTTACAAAGAGAAAACACGAATCACACATTAGTAGTTTTGACTTGTCTATGTTAAATGCTTCACTATATGTAATTGTTGTTGCTAGTTGCATAAAGTCTTGTTCTTTGGGCCATATTTCTGAAAATAATTATGTGGTGCTTTGTTGTTTGTCAAGCATGCCCATGAAAGTGTATATTTGATGTGCTTATTGTCTTGTTCTATCTCATGTTGATTGTCTACACTTACACGTTGGGAGTAAGTGCAGGAAATTGAAGGATGAGTGATGGCGTTGTTGTAGACTTGTTGTGTTGGGAACGTTGATGATATCTTTTGAAGGTTGTGAATGATTGAAGGTTAAGAGAGGATATTGTTAGACATAACTAAGCATCAATTCATGATTAGATGTGTGTTAAGTATGATGAATCTAGATGGTAAGATGGATCTTGAGAGGTTTTAACATGAAAGGGTTGAAGGAGGAGGATGATGGGAGGAAGTTACTGCAGAAAAACTGCAGTTTGGCATCGTCAAAACACTTCGAACGCCTACATTAGGCGCTTCAAGTCACATTAGGCGCCTAATGTAGCGTTCAATGTGTCCTGAAGCTTTCCCGTACAGAAAAACTGCAGTTTAGAACCGTCAGAACACTTCGAACACCTACATTAGGCTCTCTATGTCACATTAGGCGCTTAATGTAGCGTTCAATGTGTCCTGAATCATCCCCGAACACTTCGAACACCTACATTAGGCTCTCTATGTCACATTAGGCGCCTAATGTAGCGTTCAATGTCACATTAGGCGCTTCATGTAGGCATTCAATGTCTACGGCACATCCTCGAACACTTCGAAGGCCTAGTATAGGCGCTTTATGTCACTTTAGGCGCCTCATGTGGCGTTCCAAGTATACTGGAAGTCTTTCTAACCCTTTAGGTGCCCTATGTAAGTGTAGCAACTTTATACACTTCCTTTGGACATAAAATGCAAGGGTATTTGAGGTGTAATTGAGGAATAGATGGTAAGATTGACTAAGTAAGAATAAGATTGAATCCCAAGCGAATTAGTGAGACGAACGGACTTGGAAAGATACAAACAGGGAGTGTTTGAGGTGCAAGACCGTATACTTGATATGTAAGATGTGTGTGTGAGATACCTTTATTATCTTCCATTGCTCATAAATTACAAAGTGTTTTGAAAGCGTGCTAGAGTTGTAAACCTTAAGTGTGAATGAGTAGGGTTAAGTATGAATTCGAAGTGGATTCGTGATACGAAAGGGCATGAAGTGGTATGATTGAGGTGTATTTGAGTTGTAATACGTTAAGTGTGAATGAGTAGAGTTAGGTATGAATCCAAAGTGAGTTAGCAATATGAATGATCACAAAATGGTACGAAAAAGGTGTGTTTGAGGAAGTACGAACGAGCAAGGTTAAGTGTGAACTCGAGATGATTTCGTAATACGAAGGGACATGAAATGATACGAGCAGGATGTGATAGAGGTTCAGGACTTTGTACTTGATATGTAAAGTGTGTGTGCATGTTTACACGTTTGATATGATGTTACATGAGCATTCTGCATCATGACATGGGCACTTGCATTTGATTTGAGAATTGGTTTGCGAAAGAACCTGTGTTTAAAAGAAAAGTTTGAAGTTTTTGAAAGACAAGATGGCTGCTGGTTGATCACAGGGGTATAAAAGTCACGCCTGCGAAAGCAGGGTATAAAAGCGTGATCTGTGAATCAACAGCAGGGTTATAAAGTATTTTATGGGGCCGTGGACCTATCAGCACGGAAAATAAAGTTATTTTATGGGGCTGTGGACCTATCAGCACGGAAAATAAAGTTATTTTATGGGGCCGTGGACCTTTCAGCACGGATATAGATATATGTAACGGGGTCGTGGACCTTTCAGCACGGATATATGATACATGTAATGTGGCCGTGGACCTTTCAGCACGGGGTATAAAGTTATGTTTGCTGTGGACTGATCACCCACAGGGTATAAAGTTCTGCTACGCGAAGAATAGATATGTAAAGTGATGAAAATGTTTTGTGAAATGACATGCATGACATGTTTATGAAAGAAGACATATGCATGGGTGTTGTGTGTGATTTTAAAGAAGTACATGCATCATGATACACGGAGCATAAGAATTGACATGCAAGAAACGTGACTAGTTTATGACTTGCTATGTGATATGTTGTTTTAATACATGTTGGTTCTCATATCTGTGTACATATATGTGCTTTATCTGCTTTGAGGAATTCTTATTAAGATGCTATTTGCTAACCCGAGCACCTTATTTTTGGGCAATGTTTTATACACTGGTGACTCGACGTGTGTGATTTCGTAAGGTGTATAGACGGGTTACTTGCTAGCGATAATTTCACTAAGAACAATTACTCTGCTCCTTTTCAGGTGAGCCAGAATATGAGTTGATATTTGTTGAAGACGACGGCGAGTGGGCTCAATGGGATGATGGACATGGGAATAGATAGATGCTAGACTACTTATTTCAGTTTGGAAAAACTCATTTGTTGTTATGTTGATCTAAAACTTATGTTGGCAAGAGGAACAAACATCTTTTAATTCCGCTGCATTTTATGGATGTTTTAATGACGATGAAGGTTTAAATTTTATGACGTTTCTGCTGGTTTTTATCTTACATTATGAAGGATGTACGCTTGATCTGCTTGACGCTTCGTTGTTCTCATAGTAGGCTACGGCGGGTGCACTGGTTCCGATGACGGTATTGGGCCGGGGCGCTACAGGTGGTATCAGAGCCTAGGCTTCAGATCTATCTCGGAAACTTAGGTTCATGATCTTATAGCAAATTAAGATGTGATTTTCCCTTAAGTTTGATCCTTAAGTATAAGTGATGATTTTCTAGAGTCTAAGTATGATCTGGGTTGGGTGTGTGCGAGTGCGTCTATCATTTAACTTTTTATAATAATTTTAATTGTGGACCCCACCAATCTCTTGGACATGATATGCCTCTCTGCAGTATTACGTGGCCGAGATAGCATGCTTAGACAAGATAAGGGCATCCGGCAGGCTGAAGTAGGGTCGGATGACAGTGTCGAAGTATGCCGACTGTTTCCATGCGTTGGGTTAATTCGCTCCTACGATTATGTAAGATAATTGCTTAGAGATGATGAAGTTCGAACGAGATTTGGACTCAAGAATTCAGTCAGCTATTGTAAATGCATGGATGTGGACATACGAGGACGTGATGGATGCATGTTTTCACGTCGATAGAGATTTCCGCAGAGTGGCGGCAAGAAAGGCCGATGCAGGACACTCTGACAAAGGTAAGAGATTAAGAGGCCAAGGGAGGAGATTGGATTTGGTGACAGGCCTGGACGTTACGTTAAGATCCAGAAAAGAGGCCAATCGGGAGGTTTTCAGAGACCCCCGTCACAGAGTTCAGCGGTACACCAGGCTGTAGGAGTTTGCCGCATTGTAATAAGAGCCATGACAGTGAATATGGGAAGGTGCCAGGAGTATGTTATCGATGCAGACAGGTGGGAAACCATATTCGAGATTGCTCAGAGATGAGAAAGAATGCTCTCGGAGAAGTCGCTCAGTAGCCGAGGACGAATGTTTGCGTCAATGTCATGATTGCCATGGATATTTGAAAGTCGCCGATGTGGTATGAGGTACAATTTTAGTGAACAAGATATTCGCCAATGTTCTTTTAATAGCAGTGTGAACTCCTCTTTTGTGGCAAAGGGATTTGTTAAGCGTCTTTGTGGTTCACCAAAATAGTTTGGAGATTCCGTACTGTGTCCAAGCGTCCAAGATCAAATTATGATTTCACATCAACATTGACTATCGACTAAAACAAGTGACAGTTAAGAATTCTGTGATGGAAGATATAACCTTTCAAGGGGATTGCTGTTGATTTGAAGGAATTTGAACTTATTACCAAGTGGTCTAGATCTACGAATGACACCGAAGTCGGAGTTTCTTGGGTCTAGCTAGTTATTATAGGAAGTTTGTCCAGGGATTCTCGACAATAGCAATGTTTCTTCAATTGCCTTACTCAAAAGAAGTCCAAGTTTGAGTGGACGGCAGAATGCGAGAAAAGCTTCACGGGGCGTAAGAAGAGGTTAACCATAGCTCCAGTATTGGCTCAACCTTCTGGTACTGATGGGTTTGTGATATGTAGTGATGTGTCGAAAAACAGTCTAGGTACGTAAACTATAGCGTAAGTTATGACTTTCCATCCAAATTGAGTTGAGATGATACTCCACTTGTAGACTGTGTTTTGATGTAATACGAACAAGATATCGCGTATGCCTCAGGACAGCTAAACATGAGACAGCTAAGACGGTTGGAACTATAAAAGGACTACGACTTCACCATTAATTACCATCCAGGGAAAGCTAATAGAGTGGCCAATGTATTAAGCAGAAAATCTAACTATGCGCGATAGTCACCACTTGAGTGGGAAATAGAAGAATTTAGCTTGGATTTGGTTGATTCCATAGTTAATGTTTTCACAACATTGACCGTTACCTTGAGTTTGATGGATTGTGTGAAAGAAGCGCAAAAGAGAAAAATAAGACTGTGGGTGATATTGCTGGGCAACTGAGGTATAGTTAGGTTGATGGATTTCAAACCAATGAGGATGGGAGCTTATGTTTGGAGGAAAAATGTGTGTATCTGATTGGATGTGTTAAGGAAAGAAAATTTTTGCAAGGGCTCGCAGTTCAAGGTTATCGATACATTCTGGTAGCACCAGAATGTGTAGGGATCTCTGACAATATTATTGATGGTGTGAGATGAAAAGGCATATTGTTGACTTTATTGAGAGATATGTGGTGTGTCAGCAAGTTGAGTGTGAACACCAGCAACCTGGTGGATTAGTGATGTCGTTGGAGAGCCCAGAGTAGAAATAGGAACGTATTAGGATGGACTTTGTGGCTGCTTTACCAAAAAAAATGGATATAACATGATTGTGGGGATTGTGGATTGGTTAACCAAGGTTGCACATTTTATACCTATCTTAAGGGATATATCTCTTGATAAGTTGATTAATTTAGATATAGGTAATATTGTCAACTTGCATGGTGTTCCAATGAACATATCGTCTGACCGAGATCAATAGTTTATTCCCAAGCTCTGGATGATATTTGGAGTTTAACAAAATTAAGGATGAGTACACCCTATCACCCTCAGACAGATGGATAATCTGAAGGGACTATTCAGACCATCGAGGACTTGTTAAGAGATTGCATCCTAATTTCAAAAGGAGTTGAGATGGAATGGTGAAGTTAATGGGGTTATCTAATAATAACAGTCACCACAGTGCAATCGATATGACTCCCTTCGAAGCGCTGTATGGACGGAGTGCGGGTCCCCAGTTTATTAGGGTGAAGCCGATGTGAGGACCATCACGGAACCTGGACTATTGGAAAAAACATTAGGAAGGGTGAGAATAACTCAAGACTCAAGTTGGCTCAGGGCCGCAACAAAAGTTGGGTGGATTATAAACAAAGGCCTTTGGAGTTTAACATAGGTGAAAAGGTTTATTTAAAAGTATCACCTGCGAAGGGTATTGTGAGATTTGGAATCAAAGGCAAGTTAAGCCGTTTTATTAATCCTTACGAGATACATGAGGAAGTGGGAGATTTTGCATTACCTCTGGTATTGCCACAAGTCCATAACGTATTCCACGTATCATAGTTAAGAAAGTACATGACAAATCCAAGACATGTGCTTGAAGCACGACCTTTGAAACTCAACGACGACGTTACTTACGAAGAGATACCCATGAAAACGTGAATTGAAAGGACCCAGTGTTGAGGAAGCAGGTGATCCCTTATGTGAATGTCAAGTGGAGCAAACACACGGAATGTGAGGCCACTTATGAACTCGAAGAACAAATGCGGGAGAAGTACCCTCAAATCTTTGACTAAGGTACGTAAGTTTCGAGGACGAAACTTTTTGTAAGGGGGGTGGAATGTTACACCCGTGACTTTTAAGCGCAACTTTCAATACTTAGAGGTCAACCTTAAATGCAACTTAATTAATTATGTAGGTTATGAGACTTAGTTACACAAAACATAGAAGAACAAAAGAAAGGGGTTAAAAGTTGAATTAAAAGAAATTATGGTAAATTATCAAAATAGTCCCTACTAAGGATAGGGGAGTTACCAAAACTTAGTATAACTCCCCATCAGCCTATAGGGGACGGTTTCCACACCAAAGAGGAGAGGGAAAACCGCAGGAAAAGAGAGAGAAGAGGAAAAGGAAAGGAAGAAGAAGAAGAGAAGAAGGAAAAGAAGGAAAAAGGCCATTCTAGGTTCAATTCTTATCAAGGTTCTACAGTAAATCCGTAAGACTAACTAGAAACCAAGGCAAGTAATCTTTCTATACGCTTTACGCAAATTTTGATACTTAAGGCCCTATGTTCTTACAAAGAGAAAACACGAATCACACATTAGTAGTTTTGACTTGTCTATGTTAAATGCTTCACTATATGTAATTGTTGTTGCTAGTTGCATAAAGTCTTGTTCTTTGGGCCATATTTCTGAAATAATTATGTGGTGCTTTGTTGTTTGTCAAGCATGCCCATGAAAGTGTATATTTGATGTGCTTATTGTCTTGTTCTATTCTCATGTTTATTGTCTACACTTAGACGTTTGGGAGTAAGTGCAGGAAATTGAAGGATGAGTGATGGCATTGTTGTAGACTTGTTGTGTTTGGAACGTTGATGATATCTTTTGAAGGTTGTGAATGATTGAAGGTTAAGAGAGGATATTCTTAGACATAACTAAGCATCAATTCATGATTAGATGTGTGTTAAGTATGATGAATCTAGATGGTAAGATGGATCTTGAGAGGTTTAACATGAAAGGGTTGAAGGAGGATGATGATGGGAGGAAGTTACTGTAGAAAAACTGCAGTTTGGCATCGTCAGAACACTTCGAACGCCTACATTAGGCGCTTCAAGTCACATTAGGCGCCTAATGTAGCGTTCAACGTGTCCTGAAGCTTTCCCGTACAGAAAAACTGTAGTTTAGAACCGTCAGAACACTTCGAACACCTACATTAGGCGCTCTATGTCACATTAGGCGCTTAATGTAGCGTTCAATGTGTCCTGAATCATCCCCGAACACTTCGAACACCTACATTAGGCGCTCTATGTCACATTAGGCGCCTAATGTAGCGTTCAATGTCACATTAGGCGCTTCATGTAGGCATTCAATGTCTACGGCACATCCTCGAACACTTCGAACGCCTAGTATAGGAGCTTTATGTCACTTTAGGCGCCTCATGTGGCGTTCCAAGTATACTGGAAGTCTTTTTGACCCTTTAGGTGCCCTATGTAAGTGTAGCAACTTTATACACTTTCTTTGGACATAAAATGCAAGGGTATTTGAGGTGTAATTGAGGAATAGATGGTAAGATTGACTAAGTAAGAATAAGATTGAATCCCAAGCGAATTAGTGAGACGAACAGACTTGGAAAGATACAAACAGGGAGTGTTTGAGGTGCAAGACCGTATACTTGATATGTAAGATGTGTGTGTGAGATACCTTTATTATCTTCCATTGCTCATAAATTACAAAGTGTTTTGAAAGTGTGCTAGAGTTGTAAACCTTAAGTGTGAATGAGTAGGGTTAAGTATGAATTCGAAGTGGATTCGTGATACGAAAGGGCATGAAGTGGTATAATTGAGGTGTATTTGAGTTGTAATACGTTAAGTGTGAATGAGTAGAGTTAGGTATGAATCCAAAGTGAGTTAGCAATATGAAAGAGCATAAAATGGTACGAAAAGGGCGTGTTTGAGGAAGTACGAACGAGCAAGGTTAAGTGTGAACTCGAGATGATTTCGTAATACGAAGGGACATGAAATGATACGAGCAGGATGTGATAGAGGTTCAGGACTTTGTACTTGATATGTAAAGTGTGTGTGCATGTTTACACGTTTGATATGATGTTACATGAGCATTCTGCATCATGACATGGGCACTTGCATTTGATTTGAGAATTGGTTTGCGAAAGAACATGTGTTTACAAGAAAAGTTTGAAGTTTTGAAAGACAAGATGGCTGCTGGTTGATCACAGGGTATAAAAGTCACGCCTGCGAAAGCAGGGTATAAAAGCGTGATCTGTGAATCAACAGCAGGGTATAAAGTATTTTATGGGGCCGTGGACCTATCAGCACGGAAAATAAAGTTATTTTATGGGGCCGTGGGCCTATCAGCACGGAAAATAAAGTTATTTTATGGGGTCGTGGAGCTTTCAGCACGGATATATGATATATGTAATGGGGCCGTGGACCTTTCAGCACGGATATATGATATATGTAATGGGTCCGTGGACCTTTCAGCACGGGGTATAAAGTTATATGTTATGGGGCCGTGGACCTTTCAGCACGGGGTATAAAGTTATGTTTGCTGTGGACTGATCACCTACAGGGTATAAAGTTCTGCTACGCGAAGAATATGATATGTAAAGTGATGAAATGTTTTGTGAAATGACAAGCATGACATGTTTATGAAAGAAGACATATGCATGGGTGTTGTATGTGATTTTAAAGAAGTACATGCATCATGATACACGGAGCATAAGAATTGACATGCAAGAAACGTGACTAGTTTATGACTTGCTATGTGATACGTTGTTTTAATACATGTTGGTTCTCATATCTGTGTACATATATGTGCTTTATCTGCTTTGAGGAATTCTTATTAAGATGCTATTTGCTAACCCAAGCACCTTATTTTTGGGCAATGTTTTATACACTGGTGACTCGACGTGTGTGATTCCGTAAGGTGTATAGACGGGTTACTTGCTAGCGATAATTTCGCTAAGAACAATTACTCTGCTCCTTTTCAGGTGAGCCTGAATATGAGTTGATATTTGTTGAAGACGACGGCGAGTGGGCTCAATGGGATGATGGACATGGGAATAGATAGATGCTAGACTACTTTATTTCAGTTTGGAAAACTCATCTGTTGTTATGTTGATCTAAAACTTATGTTGGCAAGAGGAACAAACATCTTTTAATTCCGCTGCATTTTATGGATGTTTTAATGACGATGAAGGTTTAAATTTTATGACGTTTCCGCTGGTTTTTATCTTACATTATGAAGGATGTACGCTTGATCTGCTTGACGCTTCGTAGTTCTCATAGTAGGCTACGACGGGTGCACTAGTTCCGATGACGGTATCAGGCCGGGGCGCTACAAAGACGTATTGCTCCGGTATACTGTTGTAGCGCCCCGCTCCCGAACCCTAACATCGGGAACAGTGCACCCGCTGTACCTCACTAAGGAGAATACAAAGCGTCGAATCAATCTCTTACTTTTCAAAAATGACGTAGAAATTTTTCGCGGAAACGTAAGCCATAACATATGTTAAACTCCAATAATCGTCATTACATTGCTAAATAAAAATTCTGGGGATAAAAGTAGTAAAGTAGTAAGTGGAAAATCCTCAAAGTATAAAGAAGAACAAAATAGCTGCAGAGTCCCCTCATATCCTAGCTGCAGCCCTCAACCAGACCACTCCGCTACGTCCGTCCCGTCCTCAACAAAGATGTGCTCGTAGTTCTCATCCAGCTCACCTGGGAAGTAGGGGTGAGTGACAGAAATCACCCAGTAGATGCCCGCCTCAAACAAATACAAAACGTACATACCGAAATGATATAAGCACATAGCACATAAATATAAGATATCCACATAGCACATAAATATAGGATAAAACCACATAGCACATAAATATAAGATAAAACCATATAGCACATAAATATAAGATAACATGCATAAGATAAAGTAAATGCGGTAAGTAAAGCACTCCACATAAAATGCGCAAGTACGTGATGCATGCTCAACCAACGTGTCACACGCAACAAGAATCATGTCATGCAATATGCCCTAGACCTATATGCAATGCATGATCCTGGGATTGACTGGATGCCTGTAGCTCGTACACTACAATCCACCCTGACCGATGCCCGTGGCCCGTATACCACGATCCACCACAACCGATGCCCATGGCCCGTACACCATGATCCACCATGACCGAGTACCCATAGCCCGTACACCATGATCCACTCCACTCGAGCGTCTGAGACCCGTACATCTCAACCCACTCCAAATGCAATGCACGTGCCTTGAATGCAACAACAAAGTCGTCTGGGGTCCGTACGCCCATCCTTACCATCTCCGGCACTGAATATTTAGTTTAGTAAATTTTACGAATATTGAAAAGTTGTTATTTAACATCTCCTTATTTTTCCTTAACTTGTATTAATTTTCTAGAATTTTCTACTAATTTTTCCTATTTTTCTCTTATTTAATTCTATTTATTACTAATTATTTTTAATTACTTACATTTACCAAAATTCATAAATTGAGCAGAAATAATTTAATTTTAACCTTTTATATTTTCTGGAATTTATTTAGAATTTTCTAATAATTAAATATATTTTTCTAGAATTTTAAACTAATTTTAATTAATTATTTATTGTTTAATCATTTCAGAAATTAATTTCAGATTTTTTTTTAAAATTTTCGGTCTGTGCCGGCCTGCTGGCCTGGTCCGGTCCGCTGGCCATCCGGTCCGGTCCAGCAGCCAGGCCGGTCCAACAACATTTTCTTTTTTTATATTAAATTATATTTCCTTCTAACCTTCATAAAATCTTCGTTTTAACTCCGATTGACCTCAAACCAGTTGCGTTGGACTCGTTATAAGAGACGCAACTTTTGGGAGTGGACACGTCAGCACGTGTCCGGACGTGCCGTCAGGGGCCGCGCGTGTGCCCCACGCGCCACCCCCTGAAACGCATCCTTCAGACCTGTTTTTTTCGACTTTCAACCCAATCCCAACCTATTCCGTGCTAGATGAACTTATTCTAAGGCTAAAACGCAATTTTAAAGAACTCTAAGTGTGAAAATATTCGACCTTTTGATTTCATTCAACGGTGTTTTCAATCCGAATCACAACCACCATCAATTTCAATACACACACACATACACATACAGCCATAAACAACACATCTCATGCTTTCCCATATAAAACAAGACAAAATTCACATATTAAACAAATAAAAACAATGAATCACATAAATATATCATCAAAGCATGCATGTATTATACCCGTTTGAGGAGGAAGAGGCACCTACCTCGATTGAAGATAACACGAATAAATTCAATGGATTAATACTTGGGTTCGGGGCCTCGCTTGCCTTCTTCTTCTCTCTTGTTTTCCTCTTTTCTTTTTCTTTCCCTCTTTTCTTGTGCGTGTGCGTGTGTGCAGCTGGGGGGGGGGGTTTATTGTTATGCGTATATATGTATATATATGGTAGGGGGAGTTAAGGTAGATTTTAGGTTTTCCATTAGATTTTGGTTTAGGTTTCCTAGTGTAACTCTACTTACCATTTAATCGTATTTATCTCTATCCTTCATTTTATTACTATTCCCCTTTGTTTTCTTTTATCTTTATCCTCTATTACTATTATTATCATATATTATTATTATTATTTCTTTATTTCCTTTTTTTTCACGGCTGTAACATCCTACCCCCCTTACAAAAAGTTTCGTCCTCGAAACTTGACGTACCTTATTCGAAGAGCTGTGGATATCTCTCTCGCATCTGCTCCTCGAGCTCCCAAGTTGCCTCGCGCTCGTTGTGATTTGTCCACTGGACTTTAACATAAGGAATGACTCGGTGTCTCAAACTTGGTCCTTGCAATCGACGATCCTGATAGGAGTCTCCTTATAGGCCGTGTTCGGTCGAATTCTCAACTGTGGCGCATCTAAAACATGGCTCCGATCCGGAACATATGTCCTCAACTGAGAAACATGAAACCCGCTGTGAACCTGAGCCAAGGCATGGGGGTAACGCTAATTGGTAGGCCAAGGTACCGACCCTCTCGAGTACCTCATATGGGCCAATGTAACGAGGCCTCAGCTTATCCTTTAAACCAAATCGTGAAACCCCCTTCATAGGCGACACTCTCAAATAACCTTCTCGCCTACAGCGAACTCTAAAGGACGCCTCATTGAATCTTCCCAACTCTTACTTCTGTCTTACGCAACCTTGAGCCTATCACGTATTAACTTCACCTTTTTTTTCTAGTATGTTCGACCAACTGAAGACCGGTAATAGTACGCTCACCAACCTCGTTCCCATGAACAGTGGGACCTGCACTTACGTCCATAGAGCGTCTCAAAGGATGTCATGCCGATGGCACTATGGTGGCTATTATTGCATGAGAACTCAATTAGCTTGATCATACCATCCCAGTTCTCTCTGAGGTCTAGTGCGCAAGCCCTCAACATGTCCTCAAGTGTCTGAATCGTCCTCTCCGACTGCCTATCGGGTTGGGGATGAATTTTAGTGTTTGAACGTAGTTTCGTCCATTACATATATCAGCATACACAAGTTAAATATGTTTTGTCATTTTAATTGTTAAGTCGTTAAACATGTTTGGTGTAGACATATAATATGCTTTGTATCCTTATGTTAAACGCATGTATGACTTGCGTATCATATGTAGCTCATGAATTCGTAATCATTACCTGCAGTTTGTCACTTGTATTATGTTTATATTATTTGTTAGTTGAGTTTTAAATGGTACACACCCTATGCGTGTTCAATTTAGTCTTTGTTTATCGAGATCTCTCCTTTTGTACTTATGTTAGTCGTTAATAGTAATTATATTATTATTATTTTTTTGTTATTAAGTTATTTACATTTTAATCTATTACTATGCTGTTATGCAATAATATGTCGTTCATAACTCGTAATTAGCATGCTCTTCAATTGTTTATGTTACTGATTTGTTTTTAAACCCGTAGATGTATGCCTATTTCGTATCCAATGACTTGTATGAAAAGTATTTGTGTTATTGTATTGTGTTGTTTGTTGTCGTTATATGTTATGATGTTTATTACTGTTTTGTTGTATTAGTTACGTTGAGGTGTCATTGAAATAGTTATATGTATACTCATGCATATTTACTTAACGTCGTTTAGTTATTTTTGTTTCGTGTATCTATTTGTATGTTTTCTTAAATCGACTTATTTACGTTATTAATGTTGTAACAAATTGTGTTTGTCTATATGTCTCTTTATTGTTGTATGAGAGTGAGTGTTTTCTCTTTTTTTTGTGTAGTGGTCATTTAGCACATGTACCCCTATCTTATCGTACATCTTTTGTATATTCGCTACTCATACATTGTTATCGTATTCTATATATATTGTGAGCTTTTATCTATTACTTCGTAATTTCATGTTGTTGCTTGTATGTATAGGTATATGTGTATATAAACATTTATTATTTGTCTTTCGCACTTATACTGTTTGCGTTTTGTGTGCTGATAGCATTATATGGTTTAATAAGTTTATTTGTTCATTACAGCTCACAGAGTCATGCTGCTGTAAGGGTGCACACGTTTTAGTAGTTAGTATGTCTTGTGCATATTATTTTTATGTTAGTATGTTACAGCAAACTGGTAAATTTTCCTTATGTATGTGTATATATGTGTGTGTTGTGGTTAATTTAATTAATTTTATTTAATATTTTTTTTCAACTCTTTTTTTTTGCACCTTTGTGGTGTTTATTGTTCAGGTTGTACTTGAATTAGTAAATTTTATCATGCATGGAGTGGTGGTATGTGATGGTGGGGCAAGGTATGGGTTTTGCAGATGTGACTGCGATTTTACTACTAACGACTTAAGTTATTTTGTTTATATGTTATGGTAGGTTATGTATTTGTTTGTGTCGTGCATGAGTATGGTGTGCATTATGTTGTGTTTGTGCACCTGATTTTTTTTGTGGTATACATATAATTTGTTGGGCTGTGTTGCTGTATATTCACTGTTCATTATGTTATGTGATATCTCTTTTTTGTACTGTGTTATGTTTCTTTGTGTAGTTGTGTTGGATTTTGTATGGTTGATGTTCTAGTACATGTTTGATATATGGAAATATGTCGTTAAGGTATGTTGTATTGATCAGTGTGTGCATATATAGTTAATTAGCAAAATTGTGTATTATGGTCTTGTGTTTAAGTGTTTTTTTTGACTCAGCGAAACTTTGCTGAGATCAACGGTCCACTCGAACTTCGCCTTCTTCTGCTTCCGTCTGCTCAGGGCACCAGTATCAACGAGAATCCTTCAACAAACTTCGTGTAGCAGCTGGCTAAACGAAGAAAACTCCTTACTTTAGTCATCTTGGTCGGTCAAGGCTACTCATCGATAGTCTTAATCTTCTTCGAATCCACTGAGGTCTCCTCTTCTGAACTTACGTCACTTAAGAAAGCCACGCTTCTGCTGTGCAACTCAAATCATTTATCTCTGACTGACATCTTCTGTACTGATGAGAAGTCATTGATACCTGGTCGCCGGCGGTTGAACTACGATGTGACGCCGTCAGCCTCCTCGATGTCTGCATCAGTCATCACGTGGATTTGAGCACTAATCCTTGCTTACTTTTATGGCGCTCCTGATTCTGTTGAGACGATGATGCCGGCCCTTGCTCAGTGCCCTCTCTTGTAAAGCATCCTAGTTGTTGCACCTATACTTTCATAGTCCTCCCACATTGACCCGAGGGTGGCATCCATAATATGCACATGGTGGCGGCGACGGCCCTGCATTCCTTCGCGACTGTACTTTCGTCACGGGCTGTCCTGTGGTTATTAAAGACTATGTCACATATCTCCACCTCCCCTGGTGAAGGGTCCTTCTGAACATTGAATTACAGACATCCTGCATTTTCCTATAGTAGAACCTCATATCCGGTGGCGACAATGGTTGTAGCTACTCCTGCTCCTGCTGTTGCTGCAGGTGAGCCGTCTGCACCTGCTGCTGGGCCACCAATGTAGTCAAAGTGGCCAGCATATCTGCAGCCCTCAACCAGACCACTCCGCTACGTTCGTCCCATCCTCAACAAAGATGTACTCGTAGTTCTCATCCAGCTCACCTGGGAAGTAGGGGTGAGTGATAGAAATCACCCAATAGATGTCCGCCTCAAACAAATACAAAACGTACATACCGAAATGATATAACTACATAGCACATAAATATAAGATATCCACATAGCACATAAATATAGGATAAAACCACATGGCACATAAATATAAGATAAAACCATATTGCACATAAATATAAGATAACATGCATAAGATTAAGGAGATGCGGTAAGTAAAGCACTCCACATAAAATGTGCAAGTACGTGATGCATGCTCAACCAACGTGTCACACGCAACAAGAATCATGTCATGCAATATGCTCTAGACCTATATGCAATGCAAGATCCCGGGATTGACTGGATGCCTGTAGCCCGTACACTACAATCCACCCTGACCGATGCCCGTGGCCCGTACACCACGATCCACCACAACCGATGCCCATGCCCGTACACCATGATCCACCATGACCAAGTACCCATGGCCCGTACACCATGATCCACTCCACTCGAGCGTCTGAGACCCGTACATCTCAACCCACTCCAAATGCAATGGACGTGCCATGAATGCAACAACAAAGTCGTCTGAGGCCCGTACGCCCATCCTCGTCAACTTCGGCACTCAACAACAAAGTCGTTTGGGGCCCGTACGCCCATCCTCACCATCTCCGGCACTCAATATTTGGTTTAGTAAATTTTATGAATATTGAAAAGTTGTTATTTAGCATCCCCTTATTTTTCCTTAACTTGTATTAATTTTCTAGAAGTTTCTACTAATGTTTCCTATTTTTCTCTTATTTAATTCTTTTTTACTAATTATTTTTAATTACTTACATTTACCAAAATTTATAAATTGAGCGGAAATAATTTAATTTTAACCTTTTATATTTTTTGGAATTTATTTAGAATTTTCTAATAATTAAATATATTTTTCTGGAATTTTAAACTAATTTTAATTAATTATTTATTGTTTAATCATTTCAGAAATTAATTTCAGATTTTTTTTTAAATTTTCGGCCTGGGCCGGCCTGCTGGCCTGGTCCGGTCCGCTGGCCATCCGGTCAGGTCCGGCAGCCAGGCCGGTCCAACAACATTTTCTTTTTTTTTTTATTTTTTATAATAAATTTTATTTCCTTCTAACCTTCATAAAATCTTCGTTTTAACTCCTATTGACCTCAAACCAGTTGTGTTGGACTCGTTATAATGAGACGCAACGTTTGGGAGTGGACACGTCAGCACGTGTCTTGATGCGCCGTCAGGGGCCGCGCGTGGGCCCCACGCGCCACCCCCTGAAACGCGTCCGTCAGACCCATTTTTTCGGCTTTCAACCCAATCCTAACCTATTCCGTGCCCCCTGACGGTGCGTCCGTCAGACCCGTTTTTTCGACTTTCAACCCAATCTCAACCTATTCCGTGCTAGATGAACTTATTCTAAGGCGAAAACGCAATTTTAAAGAACCCTAAGTGTGAAAATATTCAACCTTTTGATTTCATTCAACGGTGTTTCCAATCCGAATGACAACAACCATGAATTTCAATACACACGCACATACACATACACCCATAAACAACACATCTCATGCTTTCCCATATAAAACAAGACAAAATAAACATATTAAACAAATAAAAACAATGAATCACATAAATATATCATCAAAGCATGCATGTATTATACCCGTTTGAGGGGGAAGAGGCACCTATCTCGATTGAAGATAACACAAATAAATTCAACGGATTAAAACTTGGGTTCAGGGCCTCACTTGCCTTCTTCTTCTCTCTTTTTTTTCCTCTTTTCTTTTTTTTCCTCTTTTCTTGTGCGTGTGCGTGTGTGCGGCTGGGGGGGGGGTTTATTGTTATGCGTATATATGTATATATATGGTAGGGGAGTTAGGGTAGATTTTAGGTTTCCATTAGATTTTGGTTTAGGATTCCTAGTGTAACTCAACTTACCATTTAATTGTATTTATCTGTATCCTTCATTTTATTACTATTCCCTTTTTTTCTTTTATCTTTATCCTCTATTATTATTATTATCATATATTATTATTATTATCATATATTATTATTATTTCTTTATTTCCTTTTTTTTCACGGCTGTAAAAACTGTGTCCAACCGGATGGAGCAATCGTCTCCCAGGATACAATGGAATTAGTTCAGACGAACGGCACTTCAGCATATGAGCTCTACGAACCTGTAAGATGCCTTGAACTTCTCGGTCTAGATGCAAAATGTAGAAGAAGAAGAGAGGAGAAGAGCACGTGTATGCAGAGGAGGAGAGGAGGAGAAAATCGGATTCTGAATGAGTGACGAGAGAGGTCAGCTAAGCCACTATTTATGGGGAACAATTTGATTAGAGTGGTTAATTGGAAGTTTAACTACAGCCGTCGGATCATATTTTTAGTGTTAAATCAGATAACAGACAATCGCTTTTCAAAATTGAATTACGGTTAAGTAACCGTTTTTTAAAAATTAAATTAAGGTTAAGTAACTGATATTCTGAATTTGAATTACGGTTAAGTAACCGAATCTCAAATTTGAATTACGATTAAATACCCGGCTTTCCAAATTTGAATTATGGTTAAGTAACCGATTCTCAAATTTGAATTACGGTTAAGTAACCGATTTTCAAATTCTTTTATCCCTATTTTTAGCATTAATTTCTCATTCACCCATTTCAATTTCTCGAACAATCCCCCACATGAATGGAAATTAATGCAAGTGTTTATGCAGACTCTACCGAGAAGTCAGACAAGAAAATGTTGCATCAGAAAAGAAAGCTTCTGGCTTTGAACCTTTCTTAGTGATATACTATCGGATCAACTCGGCCAATTAGTGAACATAATGTCTTGAACTAACCAGCCTTTAGTGTGAACCTAGACAATAGTACTCACACAACATTTTCTTTAACACCTTTTTTTGTTCTTATGATTCTGTTCATTTTGGCCATGAATCATCTATTTTTAGAAAGTGTGTTAGAGAACTTTGGCTTTAAAAAATTCTCATACAAGCGGCCACACTTCACACTTACATAGGTGTTTCCTATCAAGAGTATTCTCCCATACCCCAGTTGACACATCAAGATATAGGATCCATTAAAAGCCTCAGCTTACCCTCATTCCTCTACAGACAACACTTTTATTTGACAGAATGGATAAGTGCTTACCGATCTCCATAACTTTGTTGTCTCATTGAACCAAGATTCTGGGATCTCTAGTCAACAATGTTGGGTTACCGTTACAAAGAATCATGTGTTATAGGCTTTAGTCCTATTCCGTTTGTCAAAATTGACATCCGATCTCTAGGCAATTCTTTTGTAAGCGGATCCGCGAGATTCTCCTTTGTTTTTATATAATCAATGGAAATCATGCCATTAGAGATCAACTGCTTAATGTTATTGTGTCTCCAACTTATGTGTCAAGACTTACCATTATAGATGCTGCTTTGTGCTCGTCCTATAGCCGACTGACTATCACAATGTATGCTGAAAGGAGCGATTGGCTTAGGCCAGCAGGGCATATCTTCCAGGAAATTCCGAAGTCATTCAGCTTCTTCCCCGACTTTATCTGGTGCTATAAACTCCGCTTCTATCATGGAACGAGCTATGCATGTTTCCTTCATGGATTTCCACGACACAGCACCTCACCGACAATGAATAAATATCCATTCGTGGACTTTGAATCTTTACTGTCAGATATCCAGTTGGCATCACAATAGTCTTCCAACACTGCTGGATATCTCGAGTAATGTAATCCAAGATTCATTGTATACTTCAAGTATCTCATTACTCTATTCAAAGCATTCCAATGATCATCACTTGGATTACTGGTAAACTGCTCAATTTGTTTACAAAACACGCTAAGTCTAGTCTTGTACAATTCGTTATGTACATTAGACTTCCGATTACTTGCGAATACTCTAATTGAGCTACCGGCTCGTCTCAATTCTTCCTTAGGTGTATACTTAAGTCGAGTGGAGTCTTCACCGGTTTCACATCAAGCATATTGAAACGTTTTACAAAATATTCAATATAGTGAGTTTGTGACAGTACGAGTCCCTCGGTTATCCTAGAAATTTTAATTCCTAGAATAACATTGGCAACTCCCATATCCTTCATATTGGAGTTTCTGGTCAACATCTTCTTTGTGTTTAAGATGATGTCCCGAGTACTCCCCATGATTAGCTTGTCGTCTACATAGAGACATACTATCACATATGCATTATGTGTGTTCTTAATGTAGACACACTTGTCACACTCATTGATCTTGAAACCATTAGCTAGAATAGCTTGATCAAATTTCCAGTGTCATTGTTTAGGTGCTTGCTTAAATCCGTACAACAACTTAACAAGTCCACAGACTTTTGACTCTTGTCCTGGAACCACACACCCTTCGGGTTGTTCCATGTAGATTTCTTCATCCAGCTCACCATTCAGAAAAGCAGTTTTCACATCCATCTGATGGATTTCCAAGTTATATACTGCAGTAATAGCAACTAGCACCCTTATACAAGTGATCTTAGTTACTGGTGAGTAGGTGTTGAAAAAGTCAAAGCCTTCCTTTTGCCAATAGTCTTTAGCTACCAACCTCGCTTTATACTTTTCAATAGACCAATCCTCTTTCAGTTTCTTCTTCAAAATCCAGTTGGAACAAAGTGGTTTACTTCCAGGTGGAAGATCAACCAACTCCCAAATGTGATTTTGAAGAATCGAGTCTATCTCATTGTTAATTGCATCTTTCCAGAATGGAGCCTCTGGAGTTGACATTGCCTCGAAAAAGTTCCTTGGCTCATTTTCCACCATATAGGTTAGAAAATCCGGTCCAAACAAAGTTGGCCTTCCGGCACGCTTGCTTTGACGAAGCTCCTCAATTCCTTGAGGAGTCGTCTCACGCATTCACTTACCACATCTTATTTTTTCTGTATTTTTTCTTTCCTCGGAAAGACATCTTCAAAGAACACTGCATTCTTTGACTCCATGACAACGTTTTCATGTATGTCAGGAAAATTTGATTTGTGCACCAAGAACCTATATGCACTATTGTTAGTCGCATATCCTATAAATATGCAGTCAACCGTTTTAGGCACGATTTTAACTTCTCTTGGTTTAGGTACAACAACCTTTTCTAGACACCCCCACACTTTTAAGTATTTGTGACTAGCATTGTGGCCTTTTCAAAGTTCATATGAGGTTTCATCCATCTGCTTGGATCGAATTCTATTTAAAATGATGTTAGGTGAGAGAACTGTTGAGAAATATGTTTGGATAATTTTCAAAAAGTCATGATTTTAAGTGGTAAATATTTAAAAATATCATACATGATGTTATATGTGATTAAAAGTTAAAAAAGTTGACATCGATCTCTCAGGTTGTTGCACTTCGATTGATCGATGTACTTCGATCCCTCACATTGATCGATCCATGTAAGGTGGTGAAAGTTCAAGACCTTACGGTGAGACATCGGTCTCTAAACTTGAGACACATCGATCGATCGATGTATACATCGAACCCTCACTTCGATCGATCGATGTAGGTCAAAGACAAACTCTGAAACTTACTGTGAGACATCGATCTCTGAAGCTGAGGCACTTCGATCGATCGATGTCTAGGGTTTTTAGAAATATTTTTATAAAATGTGATAAAGTGGTTGTTTTCATTTTTACATGATTTATACATGTTCCTTATGTGATTATTATGTTTTTTTGATTATTATAAATAAATTGTGACTAATGTGCCTTGGAAGTTTCTACAACTTACCAAAAAGGTCAAAAATTGGTATTTTGAGTTTTGTGGGAACATGCTATGATGGAAATACTTCAAGGACATGCTCTTATCTTATTCATCTTGACAAAGGTGTTATAATATTCATTTTTGACCATCGGGGTCATTTCTGGAGTTTTCTTTCATCAGGGGCATTTTGGTCATTTCACCCCTGAGGGTATTTTTGTTATTTTCACTCAAGGAATCTCTTGAGTATACTCTTATCTTCATTCTGGAGTTGATCTATGATTATTTAGAAGATTATATGGTGATTTAATATTATTTCTCTCACATGATGATATTATTGACTATAGCGGGATATGTGACGAGTTGTGAAGTCACATTCTATTTCTTTCTTGAAGACTCTTTTATATATGTTATTGGAGGATATTTATCATTATATTTCAGAGAATATAAAGGTGTTGAAGGTCTGCAAATGATCACAACATAAAAGAAGAAGCATTGGAAATTTTGGTGTTACGTGTTGACATAATCTTGTCAATTATTATTTGGTGATTTCTTCTTCAAAATTCTGAGTTGGTATACTTCTATATATGCTCAAAAATGTCCATATTCAGGTGGAGGTGATATATTATTCATTTTATGGATTGGTGACAAGTGGACAAATCAAAAAGAGGCTAGTTGGCAAAAGTTGCCAACTTGGAAAAATAGAAAAATGTTGAATATGTAACCAGCGGCTACATGGTTGAAAATGGCTGATTTTGGGTCAAAATTTCAGCCTTCACATGCCCTATTTTCAAGCCTAGAAGTTGAGGTATTTTTGTGGTATTACCCCTCTTATTATCTTCATTTTGCAAAGGATAATAATGACATGCCAAGGTGTAAATTTCGGCCAACATGTTGATGCCAATGTGGACCAATTATTTTGCTTTATGTTGCCAAGTGTACAAGGCCAACCAATGATGTGAAGATACTTAAGCTTGATGATGAAGATGGTGACATATGTGCATTCTTTTCTCCAAGGCTCACTTCACACTATAAATAGGAGGCAAAGGTGAAGAAGATGAAACACACTTGAAGCTCTCTTGAAAGCATTTGTTGATTTGTCTAGCTATTATCTTCTTCTTGTGGTTCTTGTTTCATTCTTTGTAGCAAAGGTGTTCTTGTTATATTTGTTGAGCTACAAGCCTCTTGAGCTTCATTTGTAAGATTGATTAGCCAATTCTATAAGGCTACATCAATATGTTGTAGAGGTGTTGTAACTAAGTGTTGCATAAAAGGCGTTCATCCAAGTCTTGAATAGGATTGGTGTATAACACAAGGATGAAGCTTGGTTATTGTTGTAAGTTGATTCATACCATAGTGAAATCCAAAGAAAGGTGTTCCTTAGGATTGAAGTAGGTCACATTGACCGAACCAGGATAAATCCTCGGTGTTCTTGTCTTGTTTCTACCTTTCTGTTTTCTGCCCGTTTTTACTACAGTTTTCATACAAATTCTGACGATTTGAAAAAATAGCTAAACACTTTCATAATTCGTTATTTTTGGTGGCGTTATACTTCAGACTGTTAGATTTCATTTGCAACAATTTGAGCAAGGGAAAGTTAGTCTTTCAGTCTTTGCAAGATAACTGCTCCAATCTGGCTGCAATATGACCAGTTTTGAGAAAACTTAAATTCTGTTTTAATCAAGAATTATTCAAGTCAGGGTCTTTTAGAAACATCAACTAGACATGCTAAGGTGTGTTTTGACATAAAGATCAACCTTTTGGGTTGAGTATTCAAAGAGAAACACGTTTTTCAATTTCAACAACATTCTGTCGAAGTTTGCCCAAATTGACCATCTGAATCGTTTTATTTGCTTGAAGGGCTAAAAGATCTTATTTTTATCCGAGTTTTGGACAGAGTCTTGTTAACACATTGAAGTTAAGTTCTGAAAATTTATATAATTTTTGGAGAATTTTTTACTAATTTGTGAATTTTTCAAATACGGGTTCTGAATCTGAGGTGGTCTCAGATTCTGTTTTCAAAGGAGATTTTTATCAAGGGTAGTAGTGTAATTTTCGCTAACAACTATTCATCCCCCTCTAGTGGTGTTTATTGCAGGTGCACAGTCCAATAATTGGTATCAGAGAATGGTCTACACCACTCAAAGAAGCAAGATTCAACACCGTACAAACAACACAAGGCCAAGAAAAAATATTTCAACTTAGCCTGCTAATCTCAGATTTAAGGTACATACAATGGCCATAGTTTCTCAAAAAGGTGAGTTGGAGGGTATGTCCCACAACGTCCTTCTCTTTTTGATGGTAATAATTTTGTTTATTGGAAACTAAGAATTAGACTATTCTTAATGGCTATAGACATCGATTTATGGTCTGTAGTTGAAGATGAGCCGTAAATTCCAATGAAAATTGTAGAAGTAAGTGGAGTCACACAAGAGGTTGAAAAATATAAAAGTGAATGGTCATCGGAAAACAAAAAGAAAATGTCCATGGATGCTAAAGCTATGCAATTACTTTTGAATGGACTTATGCCTTCTGAAGCAGGGTATGTTTCAAATTGCGCAAGTGCACACGATATGTGGAAATCACTTGTATTAAAGCATGAAGGTAAAAACGGTGTAAAGGAATCAAAAATAAACATGCTTATGACTGAGCTTGAATCTTTCAAAATGTTGCCAAACTAATCCATAACATCTATGGATTTGAGGATTACTAACATTTTTAATGCCCTTGAAGCTTTAGGCAAATCATTCATGAACAATGAAAAGGTTCAAAAGGTGCTCTGAAGCCTTCCTGCTGAATGGGATCCAAAGGTCACGGCAATTGAAGAAACAAAATCAATCACAAAAATGGACGAATTAATCGGTTCACTTAGAGTATATGAGGTAAAACTAAACCAACGGAAGTCTGAGTCATCTAAGTCATCCGGTAAGTGTATAGCTTTCAAAATAGCTGAAACACATGCAAGTAATGATGATAGTAATAGTGATACTGAATTAGACGATGACTTGATATTGATAGCTAGAAAGCTTAGAATGTTTTTTAAACGTCCTAATAAGAATAAATAACGTTCTTCCTCTTCTTCTTTTTCTCAACCTAAGAAAAATAACTCTAACAAAAACTAATGATATAATAAAGAGTTAAAGTGCTACGAATGCGGTCAAAGAGGACATATCTCATATGATTGCCAAACAAAGAAAAATAATAATAACAACAATAATAAACAATACAAGGACAAGGAGGCACAAACAACTAGGCAAAGGAGTCCAAGTCAAGTAAAGGCAAATGAGCAAAAAAGGTGACCACATGGAGCGACTCATCCGACTCAGAATCCGACAATGAGAAAGCTCAAGTCTGCTTCGTATCCAACGAAGTAAGTTCTTCTTCTGATGATGATTTGGATAGTGACATGACATTTGATGAAATGTATGAAGAATTTTTAAGAATGCATGCTCACTGTAACAGGCTATCTAATAAAAAGAAGAAACTAATTGAAGAAAATGACAAGTTGAAGACGTCCAACTTGGAATTTTTCGATCAATTGGAATCTTTTAAGCAAGAGTCTACTAATACTCTTGATTCTTTAGAAGTTAAAATTGAATCATATAGGAAAAATGAACACACAATAAAAACTGAAAATAGCATGTTGAAATCTAAGGTAGAAAGTTGTGAAAATGAAATAGTACCACTTAAATCTTCCAAACTTAACTTAGAAAAAATGTTAGAACAATTTAAATCTGGTGCAAATATGTTAGACACACTTATATCATCGCAAAAATATGGAAATGATAAAACCAGGTTAGGATATAAAGAAGAAAATGCCAAAGTAGATAAAAGACTAAGTTTGTCTCATCTAGTACAAAAATGCCATATAATACAGCGAAAGCAACTTTGCCTGCTGCATCTTCCTTTACCACTTCTTCTGTTTATTCTAAGGCAAAAATAGAATCTGCACCCATAAAAGCACATACATATCAACGTACAACTAGGAAAAACTTTGCATCTAGACAATCTAGAAATTATGCCTATATGTATACGAATGCAACTAGATATAATAAAATGCATCTAACTTATTATGAACCTAAGTATAGACAACATTCATATAAGTCTTATAGAAATGCATATGAACATACATACATAGCACCATATAAGAAACAAAGTCACATGTCTTATACACACTATCAAAATCGGCCATCCTATAGTACTTATCAACCAAGGCACAACATGTATAACAATGCATCTTCACTGAAGTGGAATGATCATGAATATGCTAATCCCTTTTATTTTTCTAATTATAACAATGCTAAAAATGTGCCTAGAAGGTATGTTAAAGTTTGGATACCTAAGGGATATCTAAACAAGGATGGTGCCCCTAACATTCAAGGACCCAAATAAAGGGTACCTAAAACTTTGTCTCAATTGTAGGAAAATCGCAAGGAATGCAAGAAGGAGGCAAAGTGAAAGAATCTAAAAACTAAATGGTTTTAGATAGTGGATGTTCAAGGCATATGACGGGCCACCCCAAACTATTCACCGAGTTGGAACATATCAAGAATTGAGGAAAGGTAACATTTCGGTGACAACAACAAAGGACAGGTTGTTGGAAAAGGAAAAATTGGGGACCCTAACACATTTCAAATACGAAATGTGTTGTTGTAACATTTACACTCTTATCTTAGACAACATGTTAGATGCTAAGCTTAAGTGTTTAATATCACATGATTTAAATGTGAATTTATGGCATAGAAGATTAGGCCATATAGGAACTTCAACCATTAAGAAATTATCTAAGAAGAATTTAATTAGAGGAATGCCTAAGTTAGACTTAGATAATTTTCAAATGTGTGAAACATGTATTAAAGGAAAACACATTAAAGAAGCATTAAAACCGAAACACGAAGTGAGTACTAGCCATGTACTAGAATTGCTTCACTTAGACTTATTTGGTCCAAGTAGGACAAGAAGTCTAGGTGGACACTACTATGTGTTTGTCATAATAGATGATTACTCACGCTACACATGGACATTGTTCTTAACACACAAAGACGATGTTCAATTGGCAATCGAAACTCTTATTAAGCAACTCGAATACATTTACAAAGAAAATGTTAAACGAGTTAGAAGTGATAGAGGTGGAGAATATAAAACAAAAATATAATCAAGTTTTGTGAATTACATGGAATTAAACACGAATTCTCACCACCTAGAACACCACAGCTCAATGGAGTTGTTGAACGTAAAAATAGAACAATTCAAGAAGTTGCTAGAAAAATGTTATGTGAAAATAAATTACCAAGATATTTATGGGCTGAAGCTGTAAGTTGTGCTTATTATATAATAAGTAGGCTTTCTATTAGAAAAAAAATTAAATAAAACACCTTATGAATTGTTAAACAATAGACAACCTAAGATAGATTATCTTAGAGTATTTGGATGTAAGTGTTTTGTGTTGAATACTAAGGATAATCTAGACAAGTTTGAACAAAAATCTATTGAATGCATATTTGTTTGTTATTCAACTAATTCAAGAGCATATAGGTGTTATAATCCTGCATCTAGAAAAATAATTGAATCTATACATGTGAAATTCAATGAAAATGCATGCTTTGAAGTTAGTGATAAAACTCAACATAAACATGAGAATAATGTTGAAAATATGTTTGATGATGATGATGTATTACTTGAGCCTGTAATTGTTCATCTAGAAACAACTCCCCCTGAATAAGATATGCATGAACCCTTAGATGAAATAAATGAATAAAATTTGCAATTGGAAGATAATACAACTAATGATCTAATTACATATGATAGTGTTCATACAAATGAAAAACTAGAACAAGATGAAGGTGAACCTAGTCAACCTAGGAATTGGTGGCACCCTAGAGAATTAATCATTGGGGATCCAAGTGTTGGGGTTAGAACATGTAGAAATATAAGTCAACCTGAAGGACATAGCTTAATCTCACAATTAGAACCTAAGAATGTAGAGGAAACCTTAGGTAATATATCTTGGATAGATGCCATGCATGAGGAATTAAACCAATTTACAAGGAAAAATATGTGGGACTTAGTACTTAAACCTGAAAACAAGTCTATAATAGGAACGAAATGGGTGTTTAGGAATAAAATGGTTGAACAAGGAAACATCACAAAAAATAAGGCTAGACTAGTCGCACAAGGTTATAATCAACAAGAAGGAATAGATTATGAAGAAACCTTTGCACCTGTTGCACGACTAGAAGCAATTAGATTGTTACTTGCTGTTGCAAGTCTAAGCAACATCAAACTCTTCCAAATGGATGTCAAGAGTGCGCTCTTGAATGGATACATCCAAGAAGAGGTGTTTGTGAAACAACCCCCTGGATTCGAAGATCCAAAGAATCCTAACCATGTTTACAAGCTTAAGAAAATTCTATATGGTTTGAAACAAGCTCCAAGAGCTTGGTATGATAGATTTGCAAACTTTCTTATTGCAAATAATTATCAAATGGGAACCATAGACAACACATTATTCATAAGAAGAAAAGATAATGACTTATTAATAGTTCAAATCTATGCAGATGCTATAATATTTGGTTCAACCAACCCTACCTTAGTAAAATACTTCGAAGAGTGTATGAAGTCAGAATTTGAAATGTCAATGGTAGGAGAGTTGAATTATTTCTTAGGACTTCAAATCAAACAAAACCCTCAAGGAATTCGCATTAGCCAACTTAAGTATGTCAATGATATGATTAAGAAGTTTGGCTTTAAAGAGTTGAAACCAACACCTACACCCATGAGTGTTAGCACCAAACTAGATAAGGATGAAAATGGTAAACCTTTTGATGACACACTTTATAGGTCTATGATTGGATCACTGTTATACTTAACTACATCAAGACCTGACATCATGTTTAGTGTGTGTATGTGTGCTAGGTTTCAATTTTGTCCTAAGATATCTCATTACAATGCAGTGAAAAAGATCTTTAGATATCTTAAACACACACCTCACTTAGGACTTTGGTATGATAGAAACGCTAAGTTAGAATTATATGCATATAGTGATGCTTATTATAGTGGTTGCAAGTTAGATAGAAAATCAACTAGAGGTACATGTCAATTCATACGAACCAACTTGATCTCTTGGTTTTCTAAAAAGCAAGCTAGTGTAGCTCTTTCTACCACCGAAGTCGAGTATATAGCCTTGAGTTTATGCACTACCCAAATACTTTGGCTTAAACAACTTAGTGATATTGGCATTAAAATGAATAAGATTCTAATTTTCTATGATAGCACAAGTGCGATCAATCTTTCACAGAATCCGGTACTTCATTCTAAGGCCAAACACATTGAGGTGCGACACCACTTCCTTCGAGATCATGTTCAAAATGAGGATATAGATATAAACCATATAAGAACTGATCATCAAATAGCAGATATCTTCACCAAACCCCTTAATCAAGCCAATTTTGAAAACTTGCGAGCCAAGTTAGGTATGATGACTTACGATACCTTTGCGTAGTTCTATCTTTTGCATGATTTGAAAAATAAAGGGGGAGATTGAATAAGAACATGATTTTAGTTGGTAAGTCATGATTTGGTTGGTTGAATAATATGCTAAGTTTTAATTGGTATAAATTTTGGAGCATAGGTTAAGGGGGAGAGTATAATTTGAGGGAGAGCACATGAACACATATGTTAAAGACATGAGAATTGAGAGTTTGAAAATAATTAATAATTGGTTAGTAATTGGTTTCTAAAACAATTGGTACAGATTTGGTGAAATGATTGGTGAATGGTGAGGCAAAACAATTCAATTAGTTTAAACTTGGTAGATTTATGATAAACAATTGGTAAAAAGTTTTGTGACATTAAAATCATGTTAGGTTATTTTGAAAATCATTTAAAAGGGGGATAATGTTGAGAAATATTTTTGGATAATTTTTAAAGTCATGATTTTAAGTGGTAAATACTTACAAATATCATGCATGATGTTATATGTGATTAAAAGTGGAAAAAGTTGAAAAAATTGACATCGATCTCTCAGGTTGTTGTACTTTGATCGATCGATGTACTTCGATCCTTCACATCGATTGATCCATGTAAGGCAATTAAAGTTCAAGACCTTACGGTGAGACATCGATCTCTAAACATGAGACACATCGATCGATCGATGTATACATCGAACCCTCACTTCGATCAATCGATGTAGGTCAGGAACAAACTCTGAAACTTACTGTGAGACATCGATCTCTGAAGCTGATGCACTTCGATCGATCGATTTTAGAAATATTTTTCTAAAATGTGATAAAGTGGTTGTTTTTATTTGTACATAATTTATATATGTTCATTATGTGATTATTGTGTTTTTGATGATTATAAATACATTGTGACTAATGTGCCTGGAAGTTTCTACAACTTACCAAAAAAGGTAAAAATTGGTATTTTAAGTTTTGTAGGAACATGATATGGTGGAAATAATTCAAGGACATGTTCCTCTCTTATTCATCATGACAAAGGTGTTATAATATTCATTTCTGACAATCTGGGTCATTTCTAGAGTTTTCTCTCACCAGGGGCATTTTGGTCATTTCACCCCTGAGGGTATTTTTGTTATTTTCGCTCAAGGAATCTCTTGATTATATTCTTATCTTCATTCTGGAGTTGAGATATAATTATTTTGAAGATTATATGGTAATTTAATAATATTTCTCTCACATGATGATATTATTGACTATAGCGGGATATGTGACGAGTTGTGATATCACATTCTATTTCTTTCTTGAAGACTCTTTTATATATGTTATTGGAGGTATGTTATTGGAGGATATTTATCATCATACTTCAGAGAATATAAAGGTGTTCATGGTGTGCAAATGATCACAACATACAAGAAGAAGTATTGATAATTTTGGTGTTACGTGTGGACATAATTTTGTCAATTATCATTTGGTGATTTCTTCTTCAAAAAATCTGAGGTTATATACTTCTATCGTAGCGCCCCGGTCCGATACCGTCATCGCAACCAGTGCACCCGCCGTAGTCTACTATGAGAACTACGAAGCGTCAAAGCAGATCAAGTGTACATCATTCACGACGTAAGATAAATCAGCGGAAACGTCATCAAATTTAAAACTTTATCATCATTAATACAACCAGAAAGTACAGCGGAACTAAAAGGGTGTTAAGACAACTGTCTAACTTATCCTCCAGTACAGCATAACAAACATCGAGTTTTCCAACATAAAGAAAGTAAGCAACCATCTATCTACTTCCATGTCCATCATCCCCTTGAACCCACTCGCTATCGTCTTCGATAAATATCATTTCATATTCTGGATCACCTGAAAAGGAATAGAGTATCTGTTCTTAGCGAAATTATCGCCAGCAAGTAACCCGTCTATACACCTTACGGGATCACACACGACGAGTCACCGGTGTACAAGTCATTGCCCAAAATAAGGTGCTCGGGTTAGCAAATAGCATCTTTATAAGAATTCCTCAAAACAGACAGATCACATAAATGACATGCGGATACGAGAACAAACATGTATTAAACAACATATCACATAATTAAGACATAGACAAATCACATATCTTGCATGTCAAGTCTTATGCTTCGTGTATCATGATGCATGTACTTCTTTCAAACCACACACAACACCCATGCATATGTCTTCTTTCATAAACATATCATGCGTGTCATTTCACAAAGCATTTCATAACTCTTCTTATCATATTCTTCGCGTAGCAGAACTTTATACCCTGTGGGTGATCAGTCCACAGCAAACAGAACATTATACCCCGTGCTGAAAGGTCCACAGCCCCATAACATATAACTTTATACCCCGTGCTGAAAGGTCCACGGCCCCATTACATATATCATATATCCATGCTGAAAGGTCCACGGCCCCATTACATATATCATATATCCGTGCTGAAAGGTCCACGGCCCCATAAAATAACTTAATTTTCCGTGCTGATAGGTCCACGGCCCCATAAAATACTTTATACCCTGCTGTTGATTCACAGATCACGCTTTTATACCCTGCTTTCGCAGGCGTGACTTTTATACCCTGCGATCAACCAGCAGCCATCTTGTCTTTCGAAAACTTCAAACTTTTCTTGTAAACACATGTTCTTTTGCAAAGCAATTCTCAAATCAAATGCAAGTGCCCATGTCATGATGTAGAATGCTCATGTAACATCATATCAAACGTGTAAACATGCACACACACTTTACATATCAAGTACAAAGTCCTGAACCTCTATCACATCCTGCTCGTATCATTTCATGTCCCTTCGTATTACGAAATCATCTCGAGTTCACACTTAACCTTGCTCGTTCATACTTCCTCAAACACACCCTTTTCGTACCATTTTGTGCTCTTTCATATTGCTAACTCACTTTGGATTCATACCTAACTTTACTCATTCACACTTAATGTTTACAACTCAAATACACCTCATTCATACCACTTCATGCCCTTTCGTATCACGAATCCACTTCGAATTCATACTTAACCCAACTCATTCACACTTAATGTTTACAACTCTAGCACACTTTCAAAACACTTTGTAATTTATGAGTAATGGAAGATAATAAAGGTATCTCACACACACATCTTACATATCAAGTATACGGTCTTGCACCTCAAACACTCCATGTTCGTATCTTTCCAAGTCCATCCGTCTTACTAAATCACTCAGGATTCAATCTTATTCCTACTTGATCAAACTTACCATCTACACCTCAATTATACCTCCAATACCCTTGCATTTTATGTTCAAAAGAAGTGTATAAAGTTACTACACATACATAGGGCGCCTAAAGGGTCAAAAAGACTTCCAGTATACTTGGAACGCCACATGAGGTGCCTAAAGTGACATAGAGCGCCTATACTAAGCGTTCAAAGTGTTCAGTGATGTGCCGTAGACATTGAACGCCTACATGAAGCGCCTAATATGACATAGAGCGCCTAATGTAGGTGTTCGAAGTGTTCGGGGATGCTTCAGGACACATTGAGCGCTACATTAGGCCCCTAATGTGACATAGAGCGCCTAATGTAGGTGTTCGAAGTGTTATGACGGTTCTAAACTGCAGTTTTTCTGTATGGGAAAGCTTCAGGACACATTGAACGCTACATTAGGCGCCTAATGTGACTTGAAGCGCCTAATGTAGGTGTTCGAAGTGTTCTGACGGTTCTAAACTGCAGTTTTTCTGCAGTAACTTCTACCCAACACCTTTCTTCTTCAACCCCTTCATGTTCAACCCTTTAAGATCCATCTTAGCTCCTGGATTCATCATGCTTAACACACAACTAACATGATTGTATTCTTAAACAAGTAAACTAGTATCCCCTTAAACCTTCTATCACGCACAACCTTCAATAGATATCTTCAAACCTTCCAACCTAACAAGTCTTACAACAATGTCAACATTCATCCTTCCACTCCCTGCAAACACACTCAAAGCATCTAAGGTGTAATCACCATCTTAAGAACTTACACAAGAACAATGAATATATCACGTATAACACTCATGTGGGCATATTTAACAACAAAGATCACAACGTAACCATTTTCAGATATTGGCCCAAAGAACATAACTTTACTCAATCAACAACAACAATTACATGTATAGTAAAACATTTAGCATAGACAAATCAAAACTACTAATGTGTGATCCAAGTTTTCTCTTTGTAAGAACATAGGACCTAATGTATCAAAATTTGCGTAAAGCGTATAGAAAGATTACTTGCCTTTGTTTCTAGTTAGCCTTACGAGTGTACTGCGGGATTTGAGAAAGGTTGCACCTAGATTGACCGCTCTTTCTTCCTTTTCTTCTTCTCTTCTTCTTCTTTCTCTTTTCTCCTTCTCTTTTCTCTCTAGGCATTTTCCCCTCTCTTTTGGCCTTGTAACCGTTGGCACCATAGTGTAAGGGGAGTTATACTAGATTTTGTAACTCCCCCATCATTTAAGTGGGGAGGGCGTTCTGGGTATTTTAGCCTAATTTTCCTTAATTCAGCTTTTTGATTATTTTCCACCTATATTTTATTCAATTATGCCTCATAAATCTATACAATTAATCAATTATACTTTAAGTTGCTTCCTAATTATTTAATGTTGGACCCAAAAGTTGCGGGGTATGACATTCCACCCCCCTTACAAAAATTTTCATCATCGAAACTTGCATACCGTAGTTACGAAGTTGAGGATACCTCCCTCATATCTGTTCTTTGAGTTCCTAAGTGGCCTCACGTTCCGTGTGTTTGCTCCACCCGACCTTCATATAAGAGATCTCCTGCTTCCTCAACACATGTTTTTTCCGGACTACTATCCTCACCGGTGTCTTTTTATAAATAACATCACTTTTGAGTTTCAAAGGTTGCGCTTCGAGCACGTGGCTTGGATCTGTCACGTGCTTCCTTAACTGTGATACGTGAAAGTCGTTATGAACTTGCACTTATACCAGAGTTAATGCCAACCTATATGTCAAAGCTCCCAGCTTCTCAATTATCTCGTAACGACCCATAAAGTGGGGCTTAGTTTACCTCTGATTCCGAATCTCATAGCACACTTTGTAGGTGATACTCTTAAATAGACCTTTTTCACCTACATTAACTCCAAGCTTGGTTATTGTTGTAAGTTGATTCATACCATAGTGAAATCCAAGGAAAGGTGTTCCTTGGGACTGGAGTAGGTCACATTGACCGAACCAGGATAAATCCTCGGTGTTCTTGTCTTGTTTCTACCTTTTCTGTTTTATGCTCATTTTCACTGCAGTTTTCACACTTCTCACGATTTGAAATAATAGCTAACACTTTTAAAATTTGTGATTTTATGTGGATTTATACTTCAGACTGTTAGCTTTCATTTGCAACAAGAATAACTTGATTTGAGCAAGGGAATGTTAGTCTTTCAGTCTTTGCAAGATAACTGCTCCAATCTGGCTGCGATCTGACCAGTTTTGAAGAAAACTTGAATTCTGTTTTAATCAAGAATTATTCAAGGTCAGGGCCTTTTAGAAACATCAGCTAGACATCCTAAGGAGTGTTTTGACATAAAGATAAACCTTTATGTTTGAGTATTCAGAGAGAAATATGTTTTTCAATTTCAACAATATTCTGTCCAAGTCTGTCCAGCTTGACTATCTGAATCTTTTTATTTGTTTGAAGGGTCAAAAGATCTTATGTTTATCTGATTTTTGGACAGAGTTATGTTAACACATTGAAGTTAAGTTCTGAAAAGTTTTATATTTTTGGAGTAGTATTTACTGATTTGTGAATTTTTCAAAAACGGGTTCTGAATCTGGGTGGTCTCAGATTCTATTTTCAAAGGAGATTTTTATCAAGGGTAGTAGTATAATTTCCGCTAACCACTATTCACCCCCCTCTAGTGGTGTTTATTGCAGGTGCACGGTCCAACAAGAACGACTTCCCTCCACAAGTTTTGAGGTACGCCTGAACTTAACAACATAGCATTCATCATCTCTTTTAGAGTTTGGCTTTTGCGTTCAGCAGTACCATTCGATTGAGATGAATATGGTGCAGTCGTTTGATGAATAATGTAATGTTCTGAACAGAATTCATTAAATGGTGTATCATATTCGCCACATCTATCACTATGAAATGTTTTAATTCACTTGCTAAGTTGATTCTCAACTTCATTTTTATAGTCCTTGAAAGCATCAAGGGCCTCATCTTTGCTACTTAGCAAATAAACATAACATTATTGTGTGCGATCGTCGATAAAAGTTACAAAATACTTTTTACCACATCTTGTTTGCTCAAATTTTAAATCACACACATCGGTATGAATTAAATCCAAAGGTTCACTGTTCCTTTCTATTGAAGCAAATGGCGCCTTAGCCATTTTTGCTTCAACACATATTTGGCATTTTTTATTATCAAAATCTAATTTGGGCAACAAGTTAAGATTAAAAATTCATTGTATTGACTTATACTTAACATGTCCCAAACGAAAATGTCATAAACAAGAAAAATCAAGCACGTAAGCAGAAAAGGAAACATTCTACTTAGCCTCTATGGGCAAATCTCTTTTTGGGTACAATAGTGATGACATTCAGTTTAAACCTCCTATTCGACAAGTATCCCTTCCCCAAATACATGCCATTTTTCAGAAGAATAATTTTATTGGATTCTAACACTAGTCTAAAACCATGCATGACTAGAAGAGATCCAGATACTAAATTCTTCCGAATGTCGGGGACGTGCAGCACATTCGGCAGAGTCAGATGCTTCCCTGAGATGAGCTTCAGAACAACTTTGCCATCGCCTTCGATCTTTGATGAGGCCGAGTTCCCCATGTAAAGTTGTTCTTTGTTCCTGGGCTAGTATTCCATGAACATCTCTCTGTTGGGGCAGACATGTCTAGTGGCGTCAGTATCAAGACACCATTTGCGCATGTTTCCCACAGTGTTGCATTCTGAGACCACCGCATAGAGGTTCAGATCATACATGACATCGACTATGTTGGCCTTTGCCTTTGTCTGCTTCTTCTTGGGCTTTCTGCATTCATTAATGACATGCCCCTGAATGCATAGTTTTAGCATTTTCCAGTGAACTTATTGGCGATCTGCTTGCCTTTCTTTGTTCACCCCAAGTTGACCCTTCTTTTTCTTGGCCTCTGCAACATGGGCCTTGGCCTGACCAGCACTCGTCTGTGGCTTACGTTCAGATATGCGATGGTATTGTTCTATGCGGAGTCGGACAATCAGATCTTCCAATGTCATATCCTTTCGCTTGTGCTTGAGATAGCTTCTGAATTTTCTTCACGAAAGAGGTAGCTTCTCAATTATCACAGCTACCACGAAAGATTCACTGAGCAACATGCCCTCCTCTTCCATCTCGGCTACCAACGTCTGAAGTTCCTCAACTTGAGAAACAACATTGCGAGAGTCATATATATTGAAATCCAGGAATTTGAGGACAATAAACTTCTTGGTGCGGCATCTTCCGTACGATATTTCTTTTACAAAGCCTGCCACAAAGACTTTACGGCTTTGTAAGTGCAGTATAAACCGTACAAGGAGTTGTCCAAACAAATCAGAATATGGCTCAAACAAACATAATTATTGAAGTTCCATGCTTCAACAGAAAGTTTGTTTTGCATATTTTGGGTTTGCGCCTCCTCAGAATCAACCATAGGTGGGTCCTCGGTCAGGAACGAAGCCAACCTCATGGAAGTCAAGAAGAACAGCATCTTCTGCTGCCAACGCTTGAAGAAGCTCCCACTGAACTTCTCAGGTTTCTCCACTTGGGCCACTGCAGGACCCTGTGCAGGAGGAGCATGTCTCGGCACCCCAGCATTTAGTGCCATTGGGGCGGAACTGTGTACGTCTGCACCTTGAATCGAGGTAGAGCTTGCGTTCTCCATCAGGTTTCTGTAAGATCAGAAACAATCAAGAATCAGTACAGAATCAAACGAATACGTCTTAAAAATTGTTGGGAATACTTCAAGTCAAATAAAATTGACTTCTGTACAGTAATGGCCGACCTGCCTAGCTTAGGGTAGGCTGGACTGATCTGCATAGTCAAGAAACTTCAGATAGCGCAATTAATTTTGCGTCTTGAACAGTCAGCGACCTGAATTGAACAACACTTCAAAACACTAGATCTGTTCTATCAGCCTTTCAGCCGAGATGAACTAAATCAGTCTGATCGGACAGATCAGATCATTCCAGTTAGCACAATTGTATTTTCGTTCTGGGCTGATCACCGATCTGCAGACTTCGGCACTTCAGCACAACTACATAAGTTGAGCTTTCAACCGAGCAGAGCTCAGGACAGAAATGCTGCAAATTGACGATTGTTCTCAGCCAACAGCAGAGCTCAACAGAACAACACTGTACAAAAACAATGCTGCGATAGCCCATGATCAGCTGGGCTCAGCACAAAGCAGAGCTCTGCACGGCAATAACCTTTACAGCTCAACTGAGCATAAATCTGAGGTGAGTCCAGGGCTCTGTCCTTAAGACGTATTGCTCCGGTACACTGTGTCCAACTGGGTGGAGCAATCGTATTCCAGGATAGAATGGAAGTCAGTTCAGATGAGCGGCACTGCAGCGTATGAACTCTACGAACATGTAAGATGCCCTGAACTTCTCGGACTTGATGCAAAATATAAAAGAAGAAAAGAGGAGAAGAGCACGTGTACGCAGATGAGGAGAGGGGGAGAAAATCGGATTCTGAATGAGTGATCGGAGAGGTCAGCTACGCCACTATTTATACGAAAAAATTTGATGAGGGTGGTTAATTGACAGTTTAACCACAGTCGTCGGATCAGATTGCCATCGTTAGATCAGATAACAGACAACCGCTTTTCTAATTTGAATTACGGTTAAGTAACCGTTTTCAAAATTAAATTACAGTTAAGAAACTGATTTTCCAAATTTGAATTACGGTTAATTAATCGACTTTCAAATTATTTTATCCCTACTTTAAGCATTAATTTCTCATTCACTCATTTCAATTTCTCTAACCGTGTTGTCGTAGCTTGCTGTTCAAATCTGATCATAACCGAGCAACAAAACATGAATTTCGTAGCTCCCTGAAATATAGGGCTTTGCCGGCTTGGCACCAGCCTTGTGCGATCTATACATATAAAATTGCTTCTTGTTGTTCATCTATATGTATCTTGTTTGGCATCTGTGAAGATCCTCAATTCTTAAGTTCCGTAAAATTTGGACATCAAAATGCATCAGATCACCGAACTTCTGGAAGATAAGAAAACGTTGTTTGTTGATCTTTTCTGCAAACTTTTTGTGGTAGGTCCACTAGTCTTCCCTGCAGTACTCTGTGTGTAATTATTCTATTTAAAATAAAGGGCCGCACGACATCTGTGATCTCAATTTAGGATTTCGATCAAATTAGATGTTATGGCCGTATTTAAAAAAAGAAAAAAAAGAAAAGAAAAGGAAATTTAAATTATAAATTAATTTAAATCCTATCCTAACCAAATTAAATTTATCTTTTAATTTTCCTAAATTTCCCCTACCATCATTCCATACTTATCTTTCCCTAAATTCTCTCCTTAAAAATCAAATTACCCTAATCCTCCCTCACTCCCTCTCTCTTTTTCGGCAGCCTCCTCTTCCCCTCCCCATCACCATTTGGCCAAGAAGAAAAGTAAAGAGAAGAAGAAGGATCTTTGATCCAAGGTTGTAAGGAGAGAAAATCACAACGCTAACGAGATCACCACATTCCCGAATATCAATCACTTCTCGCTAGGAATCGAGGTAGGTGCATACCAATTTTTCCCTCAAAACGGTATGAAGGTTGCATAGGCAAAGTGTATTTTTATGTGGTTATTGATGTTTGATTCTTGATTTTGATATTAGATCTTGATTATGTGGCCAATGTGTTTATTTTCCGTTATACGTTCTTGATTTCAATATGATCTTGTTGTTGTACGTTTCTTCGTGGTGTTGAGAAGTCGTTATGCGTGTATGGATATGCGGGATGGGGTGAAAGGTTGAATGAGATTTGATGAATGGACTGCAGAAATTTCAGAATGGAAATTCTGAATTACGGGGACATCGATCGATCGATGTCCAGTGGCTGAGGGTTCGATGTGCCTTAGATGGACGTCGATCGATCGACGTCCAGAAGGTGAGGGTTCGATATACCTCAGAAGTACATGGATCGATCGACGTCAACCGAGTGAGGGTTCGACGTGTCTCAGTTGAACGTCGATCGATCGACGTCAGGGGATGACATCCAACCGTTTTCTTTCCTTTTCTCTTGCATTCATGGCACGTGCATTTGCATGAGGTACACTACGTCTATAGGGCGTGGGTATCGGGATGACTTACCGTGTCTATAGGGCACCGGGGTCATGAGACATACTGCGTCTATAGGGCGTGGGTGTCCAAACGGTAAGTGGTGGCTAGTGACCATGATGCCGGAGTTGCATGAGGTATACTGCGTCTATAGGGCGTGGGTATCGGGATGACTTACCGTGTCTATAGGGCACCGGGGTCATGAGACATACTGCGTCTATAGGGCGTGGGTGTCGAGAACAGCAAGTGGTGGCTAGAGACCAAGATGCTGGAATTAGGACCCGGGAGCATGCATTGCATATAGGTCTAAGGACATACTGTGTGACATGATTCTCGTTGCGTGTGACACGTTATTTGAGCATGCATCACGTATTTGCGCATGCATCTTCCGTGGTTTGTTTACTTTTTGTATAAGTTGTATCATGCTGCGTTACGTGCTACGTGCTGGTATCAGTTTGGTTATGTAAGTTTTGTATTGTTTTGAGAGGCACCTACTGGGTGATTACCATCACTCACTCCTACTATTCCATATGTAGCTGAGACGGAGTATGACTATGATTACGTGGAAGATGGGTCCGATACCGTGGAATGGGCCGAGTGACTCGTGGAAGTGCGTGCAGCAAGGATGGAGTCGGGATTCTTATGATATAATTGGGGTGACACAGACATTTTAATATTCAGTATTACTTTTGAAAACAATTTCATGCTTTTAAACTTCTGATATTTGACCTTGACTTGTAAGGCCTGGTCAGCCTAGAAATAATGTCATATTTTCTTGAAGTTCGTTAATTTTGAATTAGTGTTGTGACTTATCGTTCCGCTAAAGAAAAGGAGGACTTTTTTTTATGTCAGCACTGATGTATGACAGGTTGATGTGACGCCTTGTATTCTCCTGAGTGAGATACGGCGGGTGCACCGTTACCGAGGATGGAGCTCGGGAGCGGGGCGCTACAGGTGGTATCAGAGCCCAGGCTTCAGATACGCCTCGGGAACGTGAGACTAGTTAATCACCCCTAGGATAAGTGATGATCTGTTTTCAAATGATTTTCTTGACTTAAATAAAAGTGAAGTAGACTTAAGCTATGATTGGGATTTTCGGGCGGTGAGTTTTGCTAGCAAGTATACATGATAGGTTACCCCTTTGTCCTCTACTTTTGCCCCTCTTCACAATACTCTTAAATCAATTTTGTCTAATGTGATTTAAATCGTCCGCAGACAATGCCTCCACGACGTGAGCCATCAGGAAACGGTGGAAATGACAGAGACGAACGTCAGGGGCAAGGGGCGATCCCCCAAAACCTGGCGGATACACTGGCCAATCTGACGGCCTTAATAGCCCATCAGCAGACTCAGATGGCGCAACAATATACTCAGATGGCCCAGCAACAGGCACAGATTGCCCAGATACTCCAGCATACTCAGCACCAACAGCAACAACAACCACCGCCACCACCCCCACCACAGCAAGGCTTAAGGTTCTATTACAGGGAGATGCAGAACTCCCGAATACCAATGTTCAGGGGTACCACTCGGCCTGAGGAAGCCGAGATTTGGCTTAAAAATGTGACTGAACAGATAAGGCTCATTCAGGTGCCCGCAAATCTGAAAGTAGAAACCACGACCCCGTTTCTGGAAGGGGAAGCAGAAAGATGGTGGAATGGAGTGAAGCGTAGACTGACTCCACCAGTGACTTGGGAGCAGTTTGTGGAGGAGTATAAGAATCACTACATTCCGGGTAGTGCTATTCAGAGGAGGATGGCAGAATTCCAGATGCTGACACAAGGGTCCATGTCAATTGATCAGTATTCTGAGAAGTTTCACGAGTTGGGCCAGTACATGTCATATATCATGGACAATGAGGAGGCCAAGATGCTAAAATTTCATACCGGTTTGAGTTTTCGCATTCAACAGGCTATTGTGTGTGCAGAGCCCACGACATTTGAGGGACTACTAGAGGTGTGCAGACGGGTTGAGAGGAACTTGGACATGGCTGCTGCATTGGATAGACTTAAGAGACCCCGTGAGGATTTGCATGCTGGCAGATCGGGGAGATGGCTGAGGGTGCCCCGACGCCCTCAGTCCGGGCAACCTTTCCGACCAGAGCGATAGCAGAGTGCAGGGGGTCAGGCCCCAATGATTGAAGGACCGACACCGACTGATGCACAGCCAGTGAGAACTGTGGCACCTGTTTGTACACTGTGCGGACGTTCTCACCCGGGGCAGTGCTGGAAAGCTCAGCGGGTGTGTTACAACTGTGGGAAGCCAGGACATATATATAGAGAATGCACTGCCCCTGCTCAGGTAAATCCGCAGACCCAAGCGCAGCAAGGAGGATGATGGCTGACCAATGCTCGGGTACATACGATGACGGATGCGGAAGTCGAGGAGTCGGGCGACGTGGTGACGGGTACATTTATTTATGTATTTAATTTCGAAGTTGGATTAAACTTTATGTGTTGTCATGGTATGTGGCGTGCTAAACCTCGAATGTGGTAGGTGTAATTTTAATTAACAAAGTGCCGGCCAACGTCCTGTTCGATAGTGGGGCGAGTCACTCGTTCGTGGCAAAGAGGTTTGCTAAGAAGTTGGATGTTCTTCCCGAATGGCTTGAGACTCCCTATCGCGTACAAGCTGCTGGCGGCCAAGTACTCGTGTCTCATCACCGTTACAAGGAATGTGGATTGGAGATTAACGGTCTGCAGTTCTCTGTGACCTTGATACCGATTCAAATGTACTATTTCGACGTCATCTTAGGCATGGACTTCTTAGCAAGGTATCATGCAAACATTGATTGCCGACGACTTCAAGTCAGCATGAAGCAACCGGAACTAGACGAAACTATTTTTCAAGGGAACCCTAAATTTAAGAAGGCAACCCAAGAGTTTTATTTGACTGCGGCTCAGGCATTACGAGCACTAAAGAAAGGAAGAGAAGGATTCCTGGTTTACACAATGGGTGCTGAACAAGAGGTTCCGCAGATCGACCAAATCCCTGTGGTAAATGAATCTACAAACGTCTTCCCCGAGGAGTTACCAGGACTACCACCAGAAAGAGAGGTGGAGTTCGAGATTAATCTCATACCTGGTGCTGAACCCATATCCAGGACACCCTACCGCATGGCTCCAGCAGAGCTCAAGGAGTTGAAGGGAGCAATTACAAGAACTGCTGGACCGTAAGTTTATCCGACCTAGTGTATCACCCTGGGGTGCTCCAGTCCTGTTCGTGAAAAAGAAGGATGGGAGCATGAGACTATTATAGACTACCGGGAACTCAACAAGATCACTATCAAGAATAAGTATCCATTACCTAGAATTGAGGATCTCTTTGACCAGCTACGAGTAATAATAAGTTAAAATTATGATTTGAACCTTTCGATTATTCGATAAACCTCACCACTAACGAAATCTCTTACAGGGGGCCAGAGTATTCTCCAAAATTGATTTGCGATCCGGTTACCACTAGTTGAGGATCAAATCTGGAGATACAGCTAAGACCGCCTTCAGGACACGCTATAGCCATTACGAATTCTTGGTTATGCCTTTTGGACTAACCAACGCCCCAGCTGCCTTTATGGACCTAATGAACACAGTATTTCGGAAACAACTGGACAAGTTCGTAGTTGTGTTCATAGATGATATCCTTGTATACTCCCCTGACGAGGATACTCATGCGGAACATTTGAGGGAGGTTCTAGAGACCCTTCGGAGAAGCAAATCGTATGCCAAATTCAGTAAGTGTGAGTTTTGGCTGAAAAGCGTAGCCTTTTTTGGGTCATGTGGTCTCTGAAGAAGGAATTTCCGTGGATCCAAAGAAGGTAGAGGCGATCACCGAGTGGCCTAGACCCACTAATGTGACAGAAGTAAGGAGTTTTCTTAGTCTGGCTGGGTACTATAGGAAGTTTGTAGAGGGCTTCTCGTCTATTGCAGTGCCTCTAAGCCGATTGACACAAAAGAAGTCAAAATTCGAATGGACCACTGAGTGCGAGCAGAGTTTCGCTGAACTAAAAAGGAGACTGACCACAGCCCCTATTCTTGCTCAGCCCTCCGCATCAGAAGGGTTTGTCATTTACAGTGACGCTTCTACGAACGGGCTAGGTAAATGTATATAATTTCAACTGATTTTGTATACAATTAAAGATGTGGTCTAATTCTTATATTTCAGGATGCGTGTTGATGCAAAACGACAAGGTCATTGCGTATGCTTCACGACAGCTAAAGCCCTATGAGCAGAACTATCCGACTCATGATCTGGAACTGGCAGCAGTGGTATTCGCCCTGAAAATCTGGCGTCAATATCTATATGGAGTGAAGTGCGAGGTGTTCACTGATCATAAAAGTCTTAAGTATCTGTTCACGCAAAAGGAGCTGAACATGCGCCAGAGGAGATGGTTAGAGTTGTTGAAAGATTACGACTTGACCATCAGCTATCATCCAGGGAAAGCCAATCGAGTAGCTGATGCCTTAAGTAGGAAGTCTAGCCATGCACGGCAGGCTACTCTAGAAAAAGAGATGGCGGAATTTGATTTGGATCTTGTGGATTCTACTGCCGATATCTTGGCCGCGCTAATTATCATCCCTACCTTGGTAGACCAGATTAAAGAAGCCCACAAGAATGATGCAACAATTAAAGAGACGCGAGAAAGAATGCTAACCAGCCAGGTGGATGGATTTCAAGTTCATGATGATGGCAGTATGTGGTACCAAGGAAGGTTGTGCGTACCGGATGTTGAGGAACTCAGGAGAGAGTTGTTGAAGGAGGCACATAATTCGAGACTGTCTATTCACCCTGGTGCTACGAAGATGTACAATGATCTAAAGAGGCATTATTGGTGGAATGGCATGAAGAGGCATATTGCTGAGTTCGTGGAAAGGTGCCTCGTTTGCCAGCAAGTTAAGGCAGAACACCAAAGACCAGGTGGCCTAATGCGACCACTAGAGATACCCGAATGGAAGTGGGAGCATGTAACGATGGACTTTGTGGTTGGACTCCCGAAGACCAGAAATGGGAATGATGTGATATGGGTAATCGTGGATCGATTGACTAAGTCCGCTCATTTCTTGCCTATTCCCACCGGACTCACTATAGAGAGGTTGGTAACTATGTACATTGATAACATTGTTTGCCTCCATGGAGTGCCAGTCAGCATAGTATCCGACCGTGATCCGAAGTTTACATCTCAGTTCTGGGCAGCGTGCCAGAAGAAGATGGAGACTGAGTTGCGACTGAGCACTGCTTTTCACCCACAAACCGATGGTCAATCTGAGAGGACCATACAGACCCTGGAAGACATGTTGAGGGCATGCGCATTGGATTTTAAAGGAAATTGGGACAGCATGCTCAAGTTGATAGAGTTCTCTTACAATAACAGCCACCACAGTGCCATAGGCATGGCACCCTTCGAGGCCTTATATGGACGCAAGTGTAGGTCACCTGTTCACTGGGACGAGGTTGGTGAACGTAGGTTAACGGCCCCCGAAATAATTGAGCAAACTAAAGAGCAGGTGAAACTAATTCGTGAACGTCTTAAGACGGCTCAAGATAGAAGCAAAAGTTGGGCCGACACGAGGAGACGACCTTTGGAGTTCAAGGAGGGAGAAAAAGTTTATCTTAAAGTGTCACCCATGAAGGGTGTGACACGGTTTGGAGTTAAAGGGAAATTGAAGCCGCGTTATATTGGACCATATGAGATACTCGAAAAGGTTGGAGATTTAGCTTACAAATTGGCATTACCTCCGATGTTGGCTCAGGTGCACAACGTGTTCCACGTCTCCCAGTTGAGAAAATATGTCCCTGACCCAAGTCACGTTCTAGATGCGCAACCACTTAAGATTAGACCCGATGCATCATATGAAGAGATTCCGATACGAATTCTGGATCGCAAGGACCAAGAACTCAGAAGGAGGGTTATACCCTATGTCAAAGTGCAATGGAATAACCATCGAGAGAATGAAGCGACATGGGAGCTAGAGGAACAAATGCGCGACCGCTATCCCCACCTATTCGAATAAGGTACAGCAAGTTTCGGGGACGAAACTCTTTGTAAGGGGGGTAGGATGTTATGGCCGTATTTAAAAAAATAAAAAAAAAGAAAAGAAAAGGAAATTTAAATTATAAATTAATTTAAATCCTATCCTAACCAAATTAAATTTACCTTTTAATTTCCCTAAATTTCCCCTACCATCATTCTATACTTATCTTTCCCTCAATTCTCTCCTTAAAAATAAAATTACCCTAATCCTCCCTCGCTCCCTCTCTCTTTTTCGGCAGCCTCCTCTTCCCCTCCCCATCACCATTCGGCCAAGATGAAAAGTAAAGAGAAGAAGAAGGATCTTTGATCCAAGGTTGCAAGGAGAGGAAATCACAACGCTAACGAGATCACCACATTCCCGAATATCAATCACTTCTCGCTAGGAATCGAGGTAGGTGCATACCAATTTTTTCCTCAAAACGGTATGAAGGTTGCATAGGCAAAGTGTATTTTTATGTGGTTGTTGATGTTTGATTCTTGATTTCGATATTAGATCTTGATTATGTGGCCAATGTGTTTATTTTCCGTTATACGTTCTTGATTTCAATATGATCTAGTTGTTGTGCGTTTCTTCGTGGTGTTGAGAAGTCGTTATGCGTGTATGGATATGCGGGATGGGGTGAAAGGTTGAATGAGATTTGATGAATGGACTGCAGAAATTTCAGAATGGAAATTCTGAATTACGGGGACATCGATCGATCGATGTCCAGTGGCTGAGGGTTCGATGTGCCTCAGATGGACGTCGATCGATCGACGTCCAGAAGGTGAGGGTTTGATGTACCTCAGAAGTACATCGATCGATCGACGTCAACTGAGTGAGGGTTCGACGTGTCTCAGTTGAACGTCGATCGATCGACGTCAGGGGATGACATCCAACCATTTTCTTTCCTTTTCTCTTGCATTCATGGCACGTGCATTTTCATGAGGTACACTACTTCTATAGGGCGTGGGTATCAGGATGACTTACCGTGTCTATAGGGCACCGGGGTCATGAGACATACTGCGTCTTCAGGGCGTGGGTGTCCAAACGGTAAGTGGTGGCTAGTGACCATGATGCCGGAGTTGCATGAGGTATACTGCGTCTATAGGGCGTGGGTATCGGGATGACTAACCGTGTCTATAGGGCACCGGGGTCATGAGACAAACTGCGTCTATAGGGCGTGGGTGTCGAGAACAGCAAGTGGTGGCTAGAGACCAAGATGCTGGAATTAGGACCCGGGAGCATGCATTGCATATAGGTCTAAGGACATACTGTGTGACATGATTCTCGTTGCGCGTGACACGTTATTTGAGCATGCATCATGTATTTGCGCATGCATCTTCCGTGGTTTGTTTACTTTTCGTATAAGTTGTATCATGCTGTGTTACGTGCTACGTGCTGGTATCAGTTTGGTTATGTAAGTTTTGGATTGTTTTGAGAGGCACCTACTGGGTGATTACCATCACTCACTCCTACTATTCCATATGTAGCCGAGACGGAGTATGACTATGTTTACGTGGAAGATGGGTCCGATACCGTGGAATGGGCCGAGTGACTCGTGGAAGTGCGTGCAACAAGGATGGAGTCGGGATTCTTATGATATTATTGGGGTGACACAGACATTTTAATATTCAGTATTACTTTTGAAAAAAATTTCATGCTTTTAAACTTCCGATATTTGACCTTGACTTGTAAGGCCTGGTCAGCCTAGAAATAATGTCATATTTTCTTGAAGTTCGTTAATTTTGAATTAGTGTTGTGACTTAACGTTCCGCTAAAGAAAAGGAGGACTTTTTTTATGTCAGCACTGATGTATGACAGGTTGATGTGACGCCTTGTATTCTTCTGAGTGAGATACGGCGGGTGCACCGTTACCGAGGATGGAGCTCGGGAGCGGGGCGCTACATTAAGGGCGTTTAGTTTTTTTGGCCACATAAAAAGCTAGCTACTTGTTATAAAAAGCTTCACGTGTCATTAATCGCCTTGTTGCTTGAAGCCTTATTTGTCTGGTTTGGTGAAAATTCCAACTAATCACCGTATGATAAACAGTATAGGAAAGAATGCGAAAACAACACACAAGATTTAATACTCGAAGCGAATCAATATAAAGCAGAGATAAATTAGATGAAAACAAGTGGAAAAAAAACACTGGAACAATTCTCATTCATTAATCAGGCAAAACGTCCAACGAACAATACAAGGCAGATGCAGGAAGAAGAAGTAACTGTCCTTGTGAAATTACAAGAATGTCCAAATAACTAACTGTACAACGTATTAACTAAAAAGGTAAAACTGTATTTTCAATTCCTCAAATCTCCTTCCAGCGAGTTTCTTCTCTTCTCTGCGACTGTGAGCTCACAGCACTTAACCCATGCCCATATCATCTTCAGTCGTCTCCTCCTTCAAACGTTCAAGGACTTGTGTTTCTTGGGCACATACTTTAACACCCTCCTAAAGCCTAGCTTGCTATATATATATATATTGTACGTCCCTAGCATCTTGAGCAATTGATTCCTTCTCCTAGTATCCAGCACTTTAGTAAAGATGTCTACTAATTGGAACCGAGTTCTTTCTTGCATCAATTTAATCACTTGCTGGTGCACCTTATCCCTCACTATATGGCAATCAATCTCTATATGCTTCGTTGTCTCATAAAACACTAGGTTCTCCGTAATATATAAGACACTTTTACTGTCACAGAACAATTCTACAGGCTCCTGTTCTGTGAGCATTAGGTCCTTGGCCAGAAAGAGTAACCACTGCACTTCACACACAGCTGAGGCCATGGCTCTTTATTCTGCCTCCACTGAGGACCTTGATAATGTCGTTTGCTTTTTTGCTTTTCATGACACTAAGCTTTCACCCAAGAGCACACAATAACTTGTCATAGATCTTCTAGTCTCTTGATAGCCAGTCCAATTAGAGTCTATAAACCCCTTCAACTTAAGATCTCCAGAGTTAGGTAGCAGAATGTCCTGACCAATGGAACCCTTTAAGTATCTTAAACTCTATGTGCTGCTTTCAAATGATTTATAGTGAGGTAGTCCAAGAATTGACTTAGCTGTTGGACACAAAAGGCAATATCAGCCCTGGTGATTGTGAGATAAATCAATTTGCGTATGAGTCTCCTGTACTCAGTGATATTGTCCAACAATTCTAGATCATTACGGACCAACTTCACATGGCTCTCCATAGGAGTTATTGTTGGCTTGGAACCTAAAAAACCCACTTCTTCTAGTAACTCCAGAGTGTATTTTCTCTGGTTTATAACCATTCCTTTGTGTGACATGAAAACCTCAATACCAAGAGAATATCTTAAATCTCCCAGATTCTTGATATGGAATTCTAGGTCCAGGGCCTTCTTAATCTCCTCAACTTCATGTAGGTCCTTGTTTGATGCAATAACATCATCAACATACACAAGTAGTACCAATAAGGAATTACCCGAGAATCTAGTAAATAATGTATAGTCATTCTTAGACTTGGAGAAGCCCTGTGAGATAAGAAAACTGGCCAATTTTGCATTCCACTCCTTGCTTGCCTGTTTAAAACCATATAAGGATTTTTACAGCTTACAAGCCATATTAGGGCGATCTACCACTACTCCAGGAGGGGGTACCATGTAAATTTTTTCATATAGATCACCATGTAAAAATGCATTATTAACATCCAATTGATACACATACCATCCAAGTCTAGATGCCAAGGCCAGTACTAACCTCACTGTAATCATCTTAGTTACTGGAGAAAAGGTGTCTTGATAGTCTACTCCAAGCTGTTGTGTATAGCCTTTTACCACTAGTCTAGCTTTACACTTCTTTACATATCCATCAGGCTTATACTTCATTTTATATACTCACTTACATCCAATGGGCTGCTTTCCTGGGGGCAATTCTTTCATTGTCCAGGTTCTATTTGCTTCTAGAGCTGCAATCTCATTAACCATGGTTTTCTGCCACTCAACAGAATTGGCTGTCTTTGCATAAGAGTTAGGTTCTGTATGCACACTAATGTTTAATGCATATGCTTTGAACTTTGGTGCCAGAGAATCAAATGAGAAATATTTGTGAAGTTAATATGGTGTGGAAGTGGTATGTGGTCTGAGGGATAAAACAGAATTTTGATTTGTTTGGATCTGGTTACAATAGTATTCTTTGAGATATCTGGACATTGGAGTGTCAATATGAATGGATCTAACGGGCCTTTTGGGAGAGTCTCTTGGGTCTTCTGGCCTGGGACTTAGGAGATTGGAATGTTGAGGTGACTGATGAAGGACGTTATCAATGACATGTTATGGTGATGGAAATGATTGCTGTGAGTCAAGACTCTCCTCAGATGCTGGCATGAAGGGACCATATCTTATTGATGAATCATATACTAAAGGGATTTCAGCAAGGAACAGAGAAAGTGGAATAGGAGGAGCAGAATCAGAAGAAATGCTAAAGAAGACAGGAAGAGGTTGCAATGGCAAGGTAGACAAAGAGGGAGAGTCAGAAGAGGGTATAGAGTTAGAATCAAGAGGAAAAATGTCTTCATGGAATGTCACATTCCTAGATAGAAACACATCCTTAGCAATCAAATCCTTAAGGACATAGCCTTTAGTAGTATGGGAGAGTCCCAGGAAAATGCTTCTTCTGGCTCTAGAAGTGAATTTTTCTTTAGAAAGGGAAGTGTTGGTAACAAAGCATAGACATCCAAAGACTTTAAGTGAGTGTATAATGGAGGCTTACTGAACAACATCTGATAAGGGGTTTTGTGATTTAAAGGAGATGGTGTTATATTGTTAAGATACACTGCATATTGGACACAAAAACCCCAATAACCAACTGGCATGTGTGCTTGAAAATTCAAAGCTCTAGGTACATTAAGAATGTGTTGTTGTTTGCATTCAACCAGCCCATTTTACTGAGGAGTATACACACATTTGGTTTGATGAAGTATGCCCTTAGAAGCAAAGGAGGAGCTCATTTTAAATTCACTCCCATTATCAGTCCTTACAACTTTAATGTTTGCACCAAACTGAACATGAACATGGGTCTAGAAGCTTTCAATAATGTTTTTTGTTTCAGACTACTAAAGGCTAGAGGTTGAACCAGCACAAGTGAGGGACTATCACTTGGATGAATATAGAGTGGATCCTCAGTGGGATCCGTGGGCATAGATTTGCACCGCTGTTCGAGGAACTATGAGAATTCTAATTTGTAGCCATGAATGTATCAAAATTCATCAGAATCAGGACAACCGCTCTGATACCATGTGAAAACTCCAACTAATCACCGTATGCTAAACAATATCAAAAAGAATGTGAAGACAGCACACAAAATTCAAGACTTTAAGCGAATGAAATCACACAACGAAGGAGTAGAAGAGAAAGGAAAAAAGTAGAGGGAAATTAGATGAAAGCAAGTGAAAAAAACTCTGGAACAATTCTCATTCATTCATCTGGCAAAACGTCGAACGAACAACATAAAGCAGGTGCAGGAGGAAGAAGTAACTGCCGGTATGAATTACTTGTTAGAAACTGTAATCAGAATAAGTGTACAGTGTGCGTTCGGGTAAATCGACAAAAATGCAATCAAAACCGAGGCGAGTCTAAGGACTCTGTCCTTGAGACGAATTGCTCCGGTATACTGTGTCCAACCGGATGGAACAAACGTCTCCTAGGATACAATGGCAAACAGTTCACATGAGCAGCACTGCAACGTAGGAACTCATCGAAACTGTAAGCGCTCTGACTTCACGATCACGGTAAGGAACAAATACAGCAGTATGTATGCAAGGGAGAAAGCAGAAGAAAGTGAAAAAATTTTCGCAGCCTCAGAGGTCTGGAGAGCAGACCTTTAAATAGGGGAAAGGAAATAGCAGCAGTATTCGATCTCAGCCGTTGGATCTGGCGGTTTTCATCGACAACAGTAAGATCGACGGTTTTAAACATGGACCGTCGGATCAGACGGTTTTCATCCAGAGCCGTTAGATCAAAAATCGTAGGAGTTTTAAATCTAAGCCTTTGGATCAGAAACCGTTGACAGTTTTAAATATAAGCCTTTGGATCGCAATCCGCGTCAACTTTTAATCTCAGCCTTCAGATCTTCTCAAAATTTTATTGGCCATACGATAAAGAGAATTATTTTTCTGGAAAATTTTAATGAAAAATTCTCCAAAAAGATAAGAACAGGCCAGAGCCATGAAGCCACGAGGCCGGACAGGCGAGCGGGCAGGCGGCGGCGGCGCTTGCGTGCGTGTGTGGTGAACCTTGCCTGAACTGCATCCTGAATCCGTCAAAAACTTCTCATGCCCAAGGGCACATTTTAGAAAGCTCCAACTTGAGCTATATATGGTGGCCCTTTCATCTCAAATAGTCAATATGGTATTCCACTTAAGGGATGATGTGTTCACTCCTCAAGAGGCCACATCACCACTTTTCTAATTTCCTTCAAATTTTACTCCAACTTTGAGCATTAATTTCTCATTCATCCGGTATCGAAATCGAGTGATTCAAAAGCCTAAAGTTATCTACATGTTACGTAGATAATTTAGAAATTATTAGTTTTTGTTTTTGATTAATGAACACTAATCATAATTAAGTTCAAAATATGGTGGTTGTCAACTTTTGACAAACCCATTTGCCCAAACTTTTCCAATTTATTTCAAATCCTCCAACAATCCCCCACATAAATGAAAAATTAATGTAGATGCAGATGCAGACTCTATCGTGAGGTCAGACAGGAAATGTTGCATCAGAAGAGGTAGCTTCTGGCCTTGAACCTTTCTTAGTGATGTACCATCGGATCCACTCAGCTGGGTAGTGACCTGATGTCTTGAACTATCAGCCTTTACTATGAACCTAGACAATGATACTCACACAACATTTCCTTTAACACTCCTTTTGGTTCTCATGGTTGTGTTCATTATGGCCATGAACAACCCTGGTTTCAGAAAGTGTTTTAGAGAATTCTAGCCTATCAGAATTCTTATAGAAGCGGCCTCACTTCACACTTACATAGGTGATTCCTATCAAGATTATTCTGCCATACCCCACTCGAAGTGTCAAGATATAGGATATCAATAAAAGCATTAGCTTAACCTAACGGTTCTCTGCAGAAAGCACTTTTGTTTAACGGAATGAGTAAGTGCTAACTGAACCCTTATAACTTAGTTTTCCCATTGAACCAAGATTCTGGGATCTCCAGTCAACAAGGTTGGGTTACCATTACAAAGATTCATGCTTTGTAGGCTTAAGTCCCATTCCATTTGTCAACTTTGACATTTGATCTCTAAACAAAGCTTTTGTAAGCGGATCCGCAAGATTCTCCATTGATTTTATGTAATTAATGGAAATCACGCCATTATAGATCAACTGCTTAATGGTATTATATCTCCGACGTATGTGTCGTGACTTACCATTGTAGATGCTGCTTTGAGCTCGTCCTATAGCTGACTGACTGTCACAGTGTATGCTGATAGGAGCGATTGGCTTAGGCAAGCATGGAATGTCTTCTAGGAAATTTCGAATCCATTCAGCTTCTTCCCCAGCTTTATCGAGTGCTATAAACTCAGCTTCCATAGTTGACCGAGCTATGAACGTTTGTTTTGTAGACTTCCATGACACAGCACCACCTCCTACAGTGAATAAGTATCCACTGGTGGATTTAGAATCCTTACAATCTGATATCCAGTTTGCGTCGCAATATCCTTCCAATAGTGTTGGATATCTTGTGTACTGTAATCCAAGGCTCATTGTGTATTTCAGATATCTCATCACTATAATTAGAGCTTTCAAATGTTCATCACTTGGATTACTGGTCAACCTACTCAATTTGTTTACTGAACAAGCTAAGTCTGGTCTTGTACAGTTTGTTATGTACATCAGACTCCCAATGACTTGTGAGTACTTTAATTGAGCTACATGTTCGCCTCGGTTCTTCCTTAAGTGTATACTTAAGTCCAGTGGGGTCTTTACCGGTTTTACATCAAGCATATTGAATCGTTTAAGAACAGACTCAATATAGTGACTTTGAGACATGACCAATCTTTCAGCTACCCTAGAAATTTTAATTCCTAGAATAACATTGGCAACCCCCATGTCTTTCATGTCAAAATTTCTCGTTAACATCTTCTTGGTATTCAAGATGATGTCGTGAGTACTGCCCGTGATTAGCATATCATCTACATAGAGACATACTATCGCATAGACGTTTGGTGTGTTTTTGATGTAAACACACTTGTCACATTCATTGATCCTGAAACCGTTTGACATCATGGCTTGATCAAACTTCAAATGCCACTGTTTTGGTGATTGTTTAAGTTCGTACAAAGACTTAACAAGTCTACAAACTTTCCTTTCTTGTCCTGGGACAGTAAACCCTTTAGGTTGTTCCATATAAATCTCTTCTTCCAGTTCGCCATTCAAGAAGGCAGTCATTACATCCATTTGATGGATCTCTAGGTCGTAGACTGCAACAATAGCAACTAGCATTCTTATGGAAGTAATCCTAGTTACTGGTGAGTAAGTGTCAAAGAAGTCAAAACCTTCATTTTGTCGATAGCCCTTAGCTACCAACCGGGCCTTGTACTTGTCAATGGATCCATCCTCTTTGAGTTTTTTCTTAAAAATCCACTTGCATCCAAGTGGTTTACTCCCTTGAGGAAGATCTACCAGCTCCCATGTGTGATTTTGAAGAATTGATTCTATCTCACTGTTAACTGCCTCTTTCCAGAAGGGAGCTTCTGGAGTTGACATAGCCTCGGAAAATGTCCTTGGATCATTTTCTACCAAATACGTTAAAAAATCTGGTCCAAAGGACTTTGGTATTCTGGCTCTTTTACTTTGACGAGGTTCCTCTATTTCTTGAGGAGTTGTGTCACGTACTCGCTTACTAGTGCTTGCTTCTTCAATGTTATTGTCTTTCTTTGGAAAGACATTTTCAAAGAACACTGCGTTTCTTGATTCCATGACAACATTTTTATGTATGTCAGGAATTTCAGACTTGTGCACCAAGAATCGATATGCACTACTGTTAGTTGCATATCCTATGAATATGCAATTAATAGTCTTAGGCCCTATTCTGACTTGTCTTGGTTTTGGTACTGCGACCTTAGACAGACACCCCCCATACTTTCAAGTATTTGTAGCTAGGCTTATAGCCTTTCCAAAGTTCATATGGGGTTTTATCCATCTTCTTAGATGGAACTCTATTTAAAATGACGTTGGCGGAGAGAATTGCTTCCCTCACAAGTTCTGAGGTAAGCCCGAACTTATCAACATAGCATTCATCATCTCTTTCAGAGTTTGGTTCTTGCGTTCTGCAATAACATTTGATTGAGGGGAGTATGGTGCAGTCGTTTGATGAATAATGCCGTGTTCTGAACAAAATTCATTAAACGGTGCCTCATATTCGCCACCTCTATCACTACGAATTGACTTAATTCGTTTGCTAAGTTGATTCTCAACTTCATTTTTATAATCTTTAAAAGCATCTAAGGCCTCATCTTTGCTACTTAGCAAATAAACTTAACAGTATCGAGTGCAATCGTCAATAAAAGTCACAAAGTACATTTTACCGCTTCTTGTTTACACAAACTTTAAATCACAAACATATGTGTGAATTAAATCTTACACTTCAGTGTTTCTTTCGATTGAAGGAAATGGTAACTTAGCCATTTTTGCTTCAACACAGACTTGGCACTTTTCATTATTGAAACTTAGTTTGGGTAATAAGTCGAGATTAATCATTCTTTGCAATGACTTATAACTAACATGACCCAAACGTAAATGCCATAAACACGAAGACTCAAGCATGTAAGCGGAAGTAGAAGCAGTCTTATTAGCCTCATCAGGCGTAGTCTTCTTTGGTACAACAGTTATAATAGTAAGTTTAAACATATTGTCCAGCAGGTACCCCTTCTCCAGAAATACACAATTCTTAGTCAGTATACATTTGTTACAATCAAATACTAGTCTAAATCCATGTCTGACTAGTAAAGCACCAGAGACTAAGTTATTGCGGATGTCGGGAACATGCAGCACATCCTGCAGTGTCAATTCTTTTCCGGAGGTCATCTTCAGAATCACTTTGCCCGAACCTTCAATCTTCGAGCTATCTTTGTTTCCCATGTACAGCCTTTCATTGTCTTTCGCAGGTGCATATTCCTTGAACATTCCCCTGTTTGCACAAACGTGTCTAGTGGCTCCAGTGTTCACTCCGACAGAATTTCCTTTCTTCTTTTTCGTCGCCACTGCAATGTGAGTTTTGGCATGGCCAGAACTAGAAGACGGCTTCTTCTCTGCCCTTTGATTGTCTTCCTCTATATGGAGTCGGACAATCAAGTCTTCCAAAGACATTTCCTTTATCTTGTGCTTGAGATAGCTTCGGAATTCCCTCCACGAAAAAGGAAGCTTCTCAATCACAGTAGCAACCAGAAAAGATTCACTGGGGGTCATACCCTCCTCTTTCATCTCAGCAACAAGCATCTGAAGTTCCTCAATCTGAGAAACAACAGTCCTGGAATCTGTCATCTGAAAATCAAGAAATTTTCCAATAATAAATTTCTTAGTACCGGCATCCTCAGTGCGGTACTTCTTGTCTAACGCCTGCCATATGGATTTCGCAATTTTATAAGTAGAATACAATCCATACAATGAGTTATCCAAACAACTTAAAATGTGACTCAAACAAACATAATTGCTGTAACTCCATGCTTCAGCAATCAGACTGTTTTGCATGTTCACATTCTGATCTTCCACCGGCACCACCTCCGGAGGATCCTCAGTCAGCATCTTAGCCAAACCTAATGTGGTCAAGAAGAACATCATCTTCCGCTGTCAGCATTTGAAGTAACTTCCTCTAAACTTCTCTGGCTTTTCAACCTGTCCAACAGCAGGAACAGGAGCAGTGACTGGAGCAGCGGGTGCAACAGGAACATCATTGTTCTGTTCCTCAGAAATGCCCAAATGCACACCGTTGAACGAGTTGGAACTTTTGCCTTCCATATTTCAGTTTTCTGTAAGCGCAATACATAAACAGAACCAGAAACCGATTAGTTTCGTACAAATAGACGCAGTAAACGCAACCAGAAAACCAAAACAGATTACAGTATATATACAAATTCGTATTAAAAATGTTAGAAACTGTAATCAGAACAAGTGCAGTGTGCGTTCGGGTAAATCGATAAAAAATGCAAGCAAAACCGAGGCGAGTCTAAGGACTCTGTCCTTAAGACGAATTGCTCCAGTATACTGTGCCCAACCGGATGGAACAAACGTCTCCCAGGATACAATGGCAAACAGTTCACACGAGCTGCACTGCAACATAGGAACTCATCAAACCTGTAAGCGCTCTGACTTCACGATCACGGTAAGGAACAAATGCAGCAGTATGTATGCAAGGGAGAAAGCAGAAGAAAGTGAAAAAATTTTCGCAGCCTCAGAGGTCTGGAGAGCAGACCTTTAAATAGGGGAAAGGAAATAGCAGCATTTTTCGATCTCAGCTGTTGGATCTGGCGGTTTTCATCCACAACCGTTAGATCGACGGTTTTAAACGTGGACCGTTGGATCGGACGGTTTTCATCCAGAGCTGTTAGATCAAAAACCGTGGGAGTTTTAAATTTAAGCCTTTGGATAAGAACAGGCCAGAGCCACAAAGCCACGAGCCCGAGCCGGCCGGCCGGCCGGACGGGCGGGCGGCGGCGGCAGCGGCGGCGCGCGCGCGCGTGTGTGGTGAACCTTGCCTGAACTGCGTCCTGACTCCGTCAAAAACTTCTCATGCCCAAGGGCACATTTTAGAAAGCTCCAACTTGAGCTATATATGGTGGCTCTTTCATCTCAAATAGTCAATGTGGTATTCCACTTAAGGGGTGATGTGTTCACTCTTCAAGAGGCCACATCACCACTTTTCCAATTTCCTTCCAATTTTACTCTAACTTTGAGCATTAATTTCTCATTCACCCGGTATCAGAATCGAGTGATTCAAAAGCCTAAAGTCATCTACTTGTTACGTAGATAATTTAGAAATTATTAGTTTTTGTTTTTGATTAACGAACACTAATCATAATTAAGCTCAAAATATGGTGGTTGTCAGCTTTTGACAAACCCATTTGCCCAAACTTTTCCAATTTATTTCAAATCCTCCAACATTATTATAATGTCCAAATAACTAACTGTACTGCGTATTAAGTAAAAGGGTAAAACTGTAATTTTAATTCTTTAAATCTCCTTCCCGCGTGTTTCTTCTCTTCTCTGCGACTGTGAGCTCCCAACACTTAACCCATCGGATTTTCCTTTGATCCCAATGTTCCCGTCCATTTTTCTGTGTCCAATCACTTGCTCCTCCAGATTAATCCGTGAATCCAACGATCCCCTCTCATATCAACATGGATCGCTGCCTATATCATCTTCAGTCGTCTCCTCCTTCAAGCGTTCAAGGACTTGTGTTTCTTGGGCACATTCTTTGACATGGTTGGGTAGTGGCTAATTGTGTGCAACTTGTGTTTAAACTTCCATGAGAAGTGTCCAATTTTTTGTAACCCGTTTTGGTTAACCCTACCCAAACTAATATCTGTCACAAAAAGAAAACTTGTTGGAAAAAAAAGAGGAAAGGCTGTGTAGTAGAAAAAAAAAAAGAAAGAAGAAAAAGTGCAATTCAAGAATTTGTTCCATTCTTTAAGAGAAAGAGCCACTGGTTCTATATTAATTGAAATCTAGAGCCCAACAGTCAGAAACAAAGCCGATCTTACACAAGAAAAAAACCAAAAAAAACAATCCTTAAATGTTCCAAGAAAAAAGCCCAGAGTATCATTCTCAAAGTTATCCATCCTGACGCTTATCATTGTTTTGACGCTTTTGTGTGAATTCATATTACTTGTTGTGAATCACTGATTAGTTTATTTGGTAAAATAGCCAAGATTTGTTCGAAGCTTTTATTGTCATATGTTTTGGCCTAAAGTTACTACCACAAGGGTAGCAATGATAGAATTTATGTACAAAAACGATAGAGTTGTTAGGAATATAGCGACGGATTATTTGGTCAGAACAAACTCTTCAAAGATATATATCGTCCCAAAGGAAATACGTTGCTTCACATTTTATCTTGTTTCCTTAGAAGGAGGTAGTTCGAGAGAAAAACATGTTGGAGAAAATAAAAAGAAATTGAAATTGAACCAAGTTGAAAATTGTGGTTAGCAACGTATTATGAGATAAGATTATGATTTACTAATGATAAGTGAAAACTAATGAGTCCTTAATTTTTATTTCAACCAAAAAATAGTATTTTATTTATACTGCAAAAGAGAACGTTGTGTACAGTTGTATTGCTTGCCTACATCCTTTTAACTATCTAATATAGTGGGTTTGGGGATCTGTTAGTATGTATCCCTTTGCCATTTTTGGGATTTGATCAAGTCTTTTGTATTTCATGAGTAGTCTTTGTGTCATTCTATTTTGTGCTACATAGTGTGCTGCTGCATTTGTTTCCCTAGGAGCATATTAGACATTTCCTTCCAGCACCGACATGATTCTTTTTATCTGCTCCATTATCGCCCTTGCCTTTCTATCTTTGCCTTTCATTTCCCTCTGTTGCAGAAACTTTGCTATCTGCCTTGAATCTGTTTCAACTTCTTTCTTCTGATATTTCATTCCAAAGTAGCTTATGACCATTAATATTGTCTGAGCTTCTGCTGTAAACGGTTCTGTCTGCGGAAGACTGAATGAATTAACTTTGATGAAGTTTCCGCAACGGTCCTGCTGATTTTTTGTTATTGCATGCTGCATCTATGTTAATTTTGATGAATCCTTCTTGTGATGGTGTCCATCCGACTACTTGTTTTCTTTGTTGTTGTAGCGGTGGTGATATTCCAGCATCCACTAAGTTCTGTACAGTTGCTGCTATTTCTGTTTTGTTTAGCAACATGCACCAATTGTATAGCTGTTTTCGGATGTCTTCGTTTGCTTGTCTGATGTTCCATTGTCCTTCTCTGTATGTGATGTTTGTTTATTGTTTCCATATTGTCCATATGAGTATCCCTGTCGCTACTATTTTGATTTTTCTCTGAATCTTGTTTGTTTCTCTGTTTCTCCACCATCTGCGAGGATAACTCTGGAGTGTTGGACTATCTGTTGGGGGTGGGTATCCATCCAGCAATATGGCATATTTGTGCCAGATTGCTTTTGTATGCTCGCAGTTTAGCCATAAGTGATCTCCTGTCAGCCTTGCTTTTTTGCATATTGGGCAGATTGTTGGATATATCGTTTGAAATGAGCTGAGATTTTCTGGTAGTAGCAATGCCTTGTTTTGTAACCTCCATAGAAAGATGCTGATTCTTGGTATTTGTTTTTTGTCCCAAATATATTTGTATTGAGTCTCAAGTTGTGTCTTCCTGCTGCATTCTTCGTATGTCATTTTCAGAGTGAAGCTACCGTCCTTGGATGGTTTCCATATCCAGTTATCTTGTATTTTGTCTGTTCTCCCTTGACAGAATATATGTATTTTGGCTATCCTTTTCCATGAGGGTAATCATAGTTCTTTGCTTTTTCCTCTTGTCTTTTGGCATATTTTTCGTGCTTGTATTCTATCCAGAGGGATTTTTTGTGTTAAAGTTCCACCATATCTTGCATGTGTATGCTTTTTGTAGGTCTTGGATGCTTCTTATTTCCAGTCCTCCTTCCTGCTTTGGGTAGTAGAGTTTCTCCCATGATATCCATTTATGCTTTGTATGCTCTTGGCTGGTTCCCCAGAAGAATGCAGCTATTTTTCTATTAATGCAGTTTATGATCTTCTTTGGGAGTTTGGTTACTGCTAGTATATGTAAGGGGATAGTAGATAAAACATAATTTATCAGTACTAGTCTTCCTGCCTGGCTTAGCATTTTTGTGTACCATGCTTGTAGCCTTGTTTCAAAATGTTGTATTAGAAGCCCACAATATATTGTTCTGGTTGTGCCTTTGTGTAATAGATTTCCTAAGTATTTGATAGGCAGGGTGACTGTTTTCATTTTTGTGTGTTTTCTATTTCTTGGAGCCTTGTATACTGATGTTTTTTGATGTTATTAATTGGCTTTTGTTGTTGTTTACTAACTTTCCTGGGATGGCTTGATATTCTTCTAAGAATTTTTGGAATTTTTTCAGGTTGTTTTTTCTGCCATTTAGAAACAATAATAGGTCATCTGCATATGCCAAGTGTGATATTATGGGGGTTCTGCCTGTTGAGTAAGGCTCTATTTGTCCATGTTGTATTAGGATATTCAGCCCTCTACTGAAACAATCTGAACTTATTATGAATAATAAGGGTGAGAGAGGGTCTCCTTACTTCACTCCTCTAGTTGGTTTGAAGTATCCTGTGGGGGATCCGTTTATTAAAACTGATAGGTAGGTATTGGAGAGATGATTGATGATTAGGTTTATCAACTTTTGGGTAAATCCAAATGTTTTCATTACGGCAGCCGAATAATTCTAGTTTACCCTGTCAAAGGCTTTTGGCATGTCTAGTTTTATTATGATGTTTGATCCCCTTTGAGGTTTGTCTATTTGGTGTACCATCTCATTTGCCAACAGTATTTGGTCTGAGATACTTCTATCTAGAACAAAGCCTGCTTGTTGGGGGGATATGAGTTTATGTAGAATTGGGGTCATTCTACTTGTCATTATTCTTGTGTTTATTTTACTTATAAAATTTGATACACTTATAGGCCTATAGTCTGCAAACATTTTTGCAATGTCTCCTTTTGGGATTAAGGTTATTGTTGTACTAGAGACTGCTTTAGGGATTGACAAGCCTAGAAAAAACTCTTGTGCTAACTTGTGTACATCATGTTTTATTTTTTCCCAGCAGTATCTGTAGAAATACCTGTTAAACCCATCTGGCCCTGCTGAGCTCTGTGGATCTAGGGCCCATACTGTTTTTTAATCTCTTCTATTGAGGGGAGTGTTGTGAGTTGTGTGTTTTCTTCTTCTGTAATTAGAGCAGGAATGTAATGGAGTATACCTGTCTGTTCTGAGTCTGCATCCTTTGAGAATAAGGCTCGGTAGTATCTGACTGCTTCCTCTTTTATCTGGTCTATGCTGGTGAGTAGTTGGCCTTCTGCTGTCTGTATTTTTTGTATTGCTCGTTTTGATCTTTTTGATTTGGCCATAGTGTGAAAGAACTCAGTATTTGCGCTCTTTCTTTTATCCACTTTACTTTTGCTTTCTGCTCCCAGTATGCTTGATCTTTGCTTGTTGCTTGTATTAGTTTTGCCTGAGCTAAATGATATTCAGCTATTGCTTCCTCTGTTGGATTCTGATCATAGGCCTTCTCTGCTCTTGTGACCTCAATTTCTGTCTGTTCTCCATGACTAAAAATGTTCCCATATATTTCTGCATTCCATGTTTTATGATCTTTCTTTAGTTGTTGAAGTTTGTTACTAATGCCTCTCATCCCTCCTATTGTGGGGTATGAATCCCATGTATTTTTACATATTGGTAGAAGTGACTATGCTGAGTCGATACATGTAAAAATCTGAATGGTTTAGGTCTAGCAGCTGGGTTTGTTTTTGTTTATATGAGTAGTGGAGAGTGATCTGATGTGCTTCTGTTTAGGTGTTGTATTTTTATTTTTTCATGCATATGTAGGAATTCATTATTGCAAAAACATCTATCTAATCTTCTCCATACTTTTCCTCTACTCCTATTCCCAACCCATGTGTATTTGTTTCCATGATAAGGTATTTCATGTAATCCACATTGTGTAATGCAGTCAGAATAGTCTTCTAGAGATGATAGAGATGGGGTTGAGTAACCTTTATGGTCTTCTACTCTTAGGAGTGTGTTGAAGTCTCCTCCAATGACCATGGCAAGGTGTTTTGTTCTTGGAAAGATATGATTTCTTTCCATAACTCTTTTCTCTTTTGTGTGGTGCGCTTTCCATACACTGTAGAGAATATAAAATTTTTGTTAGTTTTTATGCATTGCATTTGGAAATGACTAACCTGTTCTGTTTCTTGGCTTTGTATCAGTTGATAGGTTTTTGATCTCCAGAAGATCCATATTTGGTTATTGCAGACTGCCTGTGCTTGTGAGAATCCAAGTTGAAGTTGGTATAGTTTGAGGTTTTGTTCCTTCTGCTTGGGTTCTATGATGATCAGGATTGGTGCTGCATGCTTTTTGTTGAGTGTCTGTATTCTTTGTTGGGAGGTTTTGATCCCCCTTGCATTCCATATTATGTAATTCATTGTTGATTGGTGGCTTTTTTAGCTATTGATGCCCTTCGGACTGAGGCTCTTGTTTCCATCTTTGAGACCTTTGGGGGTTTAGCATTTTGAGATTTTGTTTCTACTTCTTCTGTTTTGTCAATATGTTGCTCTAAGGATCCTTGGAGCATTTTTATGTTGGGTCTTTCTTTTTTCCTTCCTCCCCCGTGTCTGAGTAATATGCTTCCTCTTGTTCTTTCTCTGAGTTTTGTTTTTCTATTATATCTTCCTGGTTTGGATTTAGCTTTGTGATGTCCTGTGCAAAGGATATTTTTTCCAGTATTGAGTCATAATCCTTTTCATCTGTGGTTGCCTTTTTGTCTTTGTTGTCTGTCTGTTCTTCTTTTGATTTTGGCCTGTTGTTTCTTACTCTTTGCTCTTCTGTTTCTGTGTGTTTGAATGTTTCTATGCCGTCATCTATGCTATTCAAGATGTGTTATTCTTTCTTTTCTGAACCTTCCTTTTGTATTTCCTGTCTTCCTCTTTGATCATTTGAGTGTGTTTCTTGAGGTGGTTCTGTGTTTATTCCTTCTATCATGCTCAGCAAGTCGAATTGGTTTGAAGTTGTGATAATGTCATTTGGTTTCCATATCTTGCCTTAGCTTTTCTTGTGTGCCCCTTTCTTTTGTTGTCATTGATAGATTTCTTGATGCTTTTGTCTGGCTTGTGTTTGCATCGGTTGGGATTCTATCTGTTCTGTGATATCTTGAGTTGTGCCACATTGTCCTTTCTTGTGTCCCAACAGTTTGCACTCCATGCAGTATTTGGGAATATTTTCATATATCACTCTTTGAATAAAGCTGTGTTCCTCAAATTGTATATGTATCTTGGTAGGTAATTCTTGCGAGATATCAAGTTCGATACATTTTCTTGCTGCTGATGGCCTGTTGAAATTCAGCGTGGCTGTGTCTATTCTGACTGGTCTTCCCATTATATGGGCTATTGCATTCAGTGCTCTATTATCATGGAGATGTATTGGTAAGTTTTCTAATGTCACCCAAATTGGAACTATTAGTGAATCTTGTTTTGGATGATATGTTGGTATCCATTTGGTGACTTTGAGTTGCTGTCCTTGTATTTTCATATATCACTCTAGAAGCATCTTTGATAGTCAATTTCGTTATGAAATGTGATCAGCACATGTGCAGAGTCTAGGACGCCAATTGTGGGATTTTGTGTGAATCCTATTCGTTCAAAGATTTTTCTTGATCGCTGGTAGCGGTGGTTTTCTTTGCCAAAATGTTTCCACTAGCGCAAACTCAAATTTGGCAGCCAGGATTTGAGTCTCCTTCTTGGAGAATGATATTGATGGCATGCCTTTATATTTTTGTATCTCTTTGGCTGGGAATTCCTCCATGTTTTGTTCCCTTCCTTGTGTAGATTTGACGATTGATGCGTAGGTCGCCATTTCTTGATTTCTTTGTGTACCCTTATGTTACAGTGAGCCAATTGACCCTGATGTTGTCAGGGTTTTGAATTGCTCCTTGAGTATGATGGTTGAGATGGTACTGCAGTGATGATTGCTTCTTATGTATGATGTATGGATTTCAAATTTGACGTTGAAATTGAATCTGCAAAGCTAGTATCTTGATTTTCTTGAATTTTCAGAAAGTTTCAGCGAGAGAAAGTTTCAGCGAGAGAGAATATTCTATAAAGCTAATTGTTTATAAAATGGAAATTATCGGTTTGCGACATTTGTTTTACCTACACGACAAGTAGATAATTGTACGCTTTTGAATCACTCGATTCTGATGCCGGGTGAATGAGAAATTAATATTCAATGTAAAGGGGGAAGTCAGGTCGGCTCAGCACATACCTGGGCATGGGCTCAGGTAGAGGACTGAGCCGTGTATCTAATAGGCTCAAATGACGGACTGAGCTGATGGGCTCAGGTTGTCGACTGGGCTACAGGCCAGGCTACAGGCTGTAGACTGTAGGCCGGGTACTGTAGCACCGTGTCAGATCTTATCAGCTGGGATGAAGTTTGTTTTAGTTCAAACTCTCCAGGTTGTTACAATAGACTAAGGTTAAATTTTGAAAAGTTGGAACTTTAACCAATCGAGCTGACATGAATTTATGATCTGACGGCTCAGGTTGAACAATTATTGCGGTTATCAGATCCAATGGTTCAGTCAAAGGTGGTATTCGATCCTAAGGCTGAGATTAAACTGATTGAAACCATCTAACCTCAGAATTTCTCTATAAATGGTGGCCAAGGAGACCTTTGTGGTCATCGACATTCACCCTCAGAAATTCTTCTCCTTTCCTCTGGAATCTACATTTGCATATTCACTTTCACAAACACTTCTGTATTTCTTTATACCGAGAAGTTTAAGACATCTTACAGGTTCATATAGTTCATACGCTGCAGTGCCACTCGTCTGAACTGACTTTTATTGTATCCTAAGAGACGTTGCTCCATTCGGTTGGGCACATTATACCAGAGCAATACGTCTTAAAGATAGAGTCCTGGATTCACCTCGGATCTTTGCTCAGTAGAGCTTTGAAGGTTATTCCCATGCAGAGCTCTTCTTTGTGCTCAGAATATTCATTGTTCTGCAGCAATACCGTTCTGAGCTCGGCTAAAGCGGCTTAGAGCACAACTATTGCATTGTGCTGAGGTGCCGAGGGCTAGAAGGCTGATAGCGCAGAACTACTGTTCTGAAGTGCTATTCTGTTAAGGTTGGCAGGTCGGCAGACTTTTCAGAATGCAAACTCAATTACGCTATCTGAACTGTCTTAACTTGGCAAATCGATCCAGCCTACCCTGAGCTCGGCAGATCGGCTACTACTTGACTCCACAGGCAAACTGTACATAAGTCATTCTGGTCTGACTTGAGTTATTTCCAACAATTCTTAAGACGTATTTGTTTGATTCTATACTGATTCCAGTTTGTTTCTGATATCTTACAGAAACGAAATGGAGAACGCAAGCTCTAGCTCGGTTCAAGGCGCAGACTCACGCAGTTCTGCTCCAATGGCGCCAAATGCTGGGGTGCTGAGGCATGCTCCTCCTACACATGGTCCTGTAGTGGCTCAAGTAGAGAAGCCGAAGAAGTTTATTGGGAGCTCCTTCAAATGCTTGCAGCAGAAGATGCTATTCTTCTTGACTGCCATGGGATTGGCCTTGTTTCTGACCAAGGACCCGCCTATGGTGGATCTTAAGGAGGACCAGACCCAGAATACAAAGCACAAACTCTTTGTCGAGGCATAAAACTTCAATAATTACGGTTGTCTGAGCCATATTCTGGGGTGCCTGGACAACTCCTTGTATGGTTTGTTCTGCACGTACAAGAAAGCAAAGTCGTTGTGGCAAGCTTTGGAAAAGAAACACCGTATGGAAGATACCGGCACTAAGAAATGTATTGTCGGTAAATTCTTGGGTTTCAAGATGTCTGATTCTCGCACTACTATTTTTCAAGTTGAGTAACTTCAGACGTTGGTAGCCAAGATGGAAGAGGAGGGCATGTTGCTCAGTGAATATTTCGTGGTGGCTGCGATGATTGAGAAGCTACCTCTTTCTTGGAGGAAATTCAAAAGCTAGCTCATGTACAAGAGGAAGGAGATGACACTGGAAGATCTGATTGTCTGACTCCGCATAGAGGAAGACAATCGAAGATCTGAATGTAAGCCACAATCAAGTGCTGGCCAGGCCAAGGCCCATATTGCAGAAGCCAAGAAAAGAAGGGCCAACTTGGAGTGAATAAGAAAGGCAAGCAGATCGCCAAAAAGTTCACCAGAAAATCCTACAAACTGTGGCATTCAGGGGTATGTCAGCAATGAGTGCAGAAAGTCTAAGAAGAAGTAGACCAAGGAAAAAGGGAAGATCGTTGATGCCATGGACGATCTGACTCTTCGCGGTGGTCTTAGAGTGCAACGCTGTGGGGAACATGCGCGAAGGATGGCTCGATACAGGCGCCACGAGACATGTCTGCTCCAGCAGAGAGATGTTCACGGAGTACTAGTCTGGGAACAATTAACAGCTTTGCATGGGAAATTTAGCCTCATCGAAGATCGAAGACGAAGGAAAAGTTGTTTTGAAGCTGACCTCGGAAAAGCATATGACTATGTAGAACAGGCTGCATGTCCCCGACATTCAGAAAAATTTTGTATCTAGAGCTTTTCTAGGCATGCATGTTTTTAGACTAGTATTAGAGTTCAATAAAGTTATTCTTTCGAAAAATGGCATGTATTTGGGGAAGGGGTACTTAACAAATAGGATTCAAGTTAAATGTCATCACTATTGTACCAAAGAAAGATTTTCTCGCAGAGGCTAATGATATTGCTTCCTCTTCCGTTTACATGTTTGAGTCTTCTTGTTTATGGCATTTTCGTTTGGGACATGTTAATTATAAGTCAATATAACGAATGGTTAATCTTGACTTGTTACCTAGACTAAGCTTTTATAATGAGAAATGCCAAATTTGTGTTGAAGCGAAGATGGCAAAGACGCCATTTCCTTCAATAGAAAGGAACACTGAACCTTTGGATTCAATTCATACTGATGTGTGTAATTTAAAATTTGTGCAAACGCGGGATGGTAAAAAGTATTTTATAACTTTTATTGACGATTACACACGATACTATTATGTCTATTTGTTAAGTAAAAAAGATGAGGCCATTGATGCTTTCAAAGACTATAAAAATGAACTTGCGAATTAACTTAGCAGACGAATTAAAGCATTCGTAGTGATAGAGGTGGCGAACATGATGCATTGTTTAATGAATTCTGTTCAAAACATGACATTATTTGTCAAACGACTGCACCATATTCACCTCAATCGAATCGTATTGTTGAACGCAAAAACGGAACTCTAAAAAGATGATGAATGTTATGTTAATAAGTTCGGACTTACCTCAAAACATGTGGGGGGAAGCCGTTCTCTCAGCTAATGTCATTTTGAATAAAATTTCATCCAAGCAGATTGATGAAACCCCCTACGAGCTTTAGAAAGGCCAGAAGCCGAGTTAGAAATACTTGAAAGTGTGGGGGTGTCTGGCAAAGGTTGCTGTACCTAGACAAAGACAAGTGAAAATTGGGCTAAAACGATTGATTGCTTATTCATCGAATAAACAACAAACAGTAGTACATATCGGTTCTTGGTGCACAAATCGGATGTTCCTAACATATTGAAAACGTTTTCATGGAGTCAAGAAATGGAGTGTTCTTCGAAGATACCTTTCCGTGGAAAGACAAGAAACAAGAAGAAGAACCAAGAACTGGTAAGCGAATGCATGAGGCGACTCCTCAAGGAGATGAGTGTTAGTGTATGTGCCCTAGGCCATGATTTGGATATTTATGTTATGCATTTATTATTAATAAAAGAGGTTTTATTATCATTATTGTTGGTTAGTATGTTACACAATTTTGATATATGTCCCTGATTCATTATTATTATAGAGATAAAATAATTTATAATTAGTATGAGTATTGATTTGATAATCATGAGATGATTATGTGTATGGTGATACGAATCAATCTCATAGATACTTGTTAGAGAACAGTGTATTGGATAGAACCATCATGAGATTACTACATGGATTAGCGTCATAAGTAAATCTCATGATAGTCATGTTTTAATCCTTTGACTTGAGATTGTCATAGTTTCCAACATAAGGACTATTATATTTTGACATGATCAAACGTTATCCGTAACTGGATAATAATAAAGGTCATGATTGAATGTGATAGAAATTATGTAGAAGATATTGAACAATCAAGGTAGAATTTGTCCCTCTCTTTTGAGAGAGATATCTTTGGGCCCCTCGATTAGTGAGACTGTGAAATGCATGGCCGTGCTCAAATGAATTGATAGTGTGATCAATATCATTTGTTTTATCAGTCTACTTAGAGATCGAGTAATCATATGTTTGAACAATATAAGTATGACGCTGACCATGACTTATGCTCAAACTAGATATCATGTGACAAAGGGATTAATGCATGTACTATTGTTAGGCTAGTTGGACTTTACTCGTATTAATTGGGTAGTTGTAATGCCTTGCTAGAGGCCAATTACGACTTGTTGGTTTAGTAGCGATTTAATCAACTGCCAATTAATATGGGCCTATCGGGTCACACACAAGAATGCGTATGGCTGAGATTAATAATATTAATAATATTAATATTGGATATTAATTATTATTATTATTATTATTATTATTATCGTTTTGAATATTAATAATATTAATATTGGATATTAATTATTATTATTATTATTATTTTTGTTTTTATGGTTATATGTGTATATATAAATATGTTTTCGGATAATAATGACAGAATCCATATCTGATATGGATTTTGAATATCCTGATAGAATCAATATCATATATTGACTAATCCGATTAGGACTCGGATTTTGACGTCAATATATGTGTATATATATATTGTGTATCTCATATAGAGAACACACACGAAAATAACAGAAAACCCTAGAGCCGTTTTTGGAGAAAAGCGAGTTCTCTCATCCACGTTGTTCAAGAGCTAGCGCTCGAGGCGGAAGCATTCGTGTGGATACCGACAGAGGGAGTTCGTAATTTCGCACCTCTTCCACCTGCGAATTTCAAATCTTTGGAGGTATTTTTTTACGTTTCTTTCATCGATTAAACGAACAACATGGATCCTTGGTAAGAAATCGGAGATCAAGTTTCGTTTTGCAGTGATCTTGTCAAATTACCTAACAGTGGTATCAGAGCCACTTGTTGTCTTGTGTAAATCGATTATATCATGCTTATGTGATTATATGTTTTCTGTTTGAATTCGTATGGCATGATATATGTACAAACCCCAAGTCGGATTTCATATGATGAGAGAAGATTGGTGTTTTTCAAATCATTTTCATGAGATGATTTGTATACGACGGTATTCGTTTGTCATGTGATGATTAAAACCGATTCTGTTTATATTAGATATAAACACACGATATGTGTAAAACCGTATTCGAATCTCATCTGGTGAGAGCGGATTGATGTTTTCAATTCGTTTCCATGAGATGTTATTATTCGAGAATGTTATAAGTGATATAAAGTTTTCGTTTTTCATGTGATGATCAAAACGATTATGTTTATATCGATATGAAACACCGATAATGATTCTATAAGAGTTTATGCACATTCAAAACAGACAGATTATCAATTCGATTGATGATTCTGTTTTCGGATTTCGAATGGCGGATTGTCAATTTGATTGATGATTCTGTTTTGGATTTCGAATAGCAGATTATCAATTCGATTGATGATTCTGTTTTGGGTTTCAAATGATAACTCTCGGTTCGATCGGTGCTTCTATAAGGGTTTACACGTATTCAAAACAGTAAGATAGTTAATATGACTGACGTGTCTGTGTTAGGGTTCCGAAAAGAAAATTATCAATCTGATTGATGTTTTCTGTTTCTCTTCGAGGGGCGCTGCCCCTCGCAACCCCGCCCAGGGGTGCTGCCCCTCAGAACCCTGCCCGCTAACCAGCTAGCGGGACCGCCGCATGTGTACGCCCTATAGTTTATTACCATGGCATTAAGAATGTCAATATTTATTTATTTGTTATCATATGTTTGTGTAAGATATATTATAATTGTTGATGTCTTTGCATGGTGTATAGCATGGCCGCATGACCTATGTGATTGACTTAGTCATATTTCTATTTTGGGTTATTATGGTCTGCGTGCCACTGCAGTTTTTGTTGTATTTTATTATACAAGTTGTTAGGTTTTTCTTTATTATTGTAATAAATGAAGAATCAAGCTACAAAAGTGGTGATGGCGACACATGCCAAGGACGAGTGGATTCCATGGAGATGGAGGCACGAGCTCAAGAGTAGAAGATATGTATCGTTGCATATGTTGTAATAAGAAGTCTGTCACATAGGGTTTCCTTTACGATCTTCATTTGGTCTCATGATGATCATATTTAGTTAGGCCATGCTATGTCACCTTTACATATTTTCATTTTGTATGAGATGCGTGGATGATAGATTATATATGCATATAGGATGCTACGATATAATGATATGCAATGCAAGACATAAACTAAGTTGAACCCTCATTAATAATTTAAGTCTTGATGCCACCTATGTCATAAACACCTATTAAAACTGGGATTGTATTAAAGTAGGTATTGCCAAAGCAATGTGCTTTAAACATTCCTAGTTATGTAGGATGAGTAATAGTGCTATTCATATGTTTAAAATTGGTTAGACTTAATTGGGCTATTAAAACGGTTTCGGGCCCAAGGCATTAGATAGAATCTAACATACAATGATACATGATGTCATTATTCCATAAATTCTAAGAGTTGCATGAGATGTAATTGGTAAAGAAGTTACCTTCCTAAATAACTTAATTTTAAGCGTCATGCCAAAGCTGAGTTTAGAATTAAGTCAAATATGGATCTTAGCTCACTAAAATATTTCTTTTGAGGGTTATGTTTTAGTGGGAGTTTTATAAATTTTAACCTCATTATTAATAAATTGTTACTTTGCATGTTTTGTAGATCATAAATGGCTGCTAATAACAATTTCACCTTATCGTTGCGATCAATCCTTGAGAAGGAAAAATTAAAAGAATGTGGGACTAATTTTGTTGATTGGTTTCGAAACTTGAGAATTGTTCTCAAGCAAGAAAAGAAGTCCTACGTGCTCGATGACCCTGTCCCTGAACCCTCTCCTGCTGATGCTTCTGTTGCTGCTAAGAATAAGTATAAGAAGCATGTGGAAGATTCCAATGACATAGGATGTCTTATTTTGGCAACTATGTGTCCAGGACTTCAAAAAGACCTGGAACACTAGAGGCTTATGAGATGAGTGTGCATCTCAAACAAGCATTCCAACAACAGGCCAGGCAGGATAGGTTTGACACCGCTGTTGCACTTTTTGACTGTAAGATGTCTGAACGTGAATCTGTTAGCGCTCATGTTTTAAAGATGAAAGGCTATATAGATCACCTTGCAAGACTTGGATATCCCCTGAGTTTTGAACTCGCCACGAATTTGATCCTACACTCTTTGCCTAACAGTTTTCTCAGTTCGTTATGAACTACAATATGAATAATATGGAAAGGTCCATTCCTGAGCTACACGGTATGTTCAAAACTGCTGAGGGGAATATCAAAAAGCCTACCCAAGTATTGAGTGTCAATATCAAGCCTATGAAAAGGAAAGGTAAAGGCAAGGGTAAGCCCAAAGGTGCGAAGGGTGCAAAAGGGTCCAAGGATCAAGCTAAACTGAAACCTGGTCTCAAGGCAAAGGTTCCTAAGGAAGGAACTTGTTTCCATTGCAACAAGCCTGGGCATTGGAAAAAGAAATTGTGATGTTTATTTGGACGAGTTGAAGAAGCTGAAGGGTAGTGCGTCTACATCTTCAGGTATTATGTTATAGAAATTAATTTATCTGCTTCTTCTTCTTGGGTATTAGATACTGTGCGTGGATCCCATATTTGTACAAATATGCAGGGGCTTAAAAGGAGTAGGATGCTGAAGAAGGGCGAAGTGGACCTACGTGTTGGCAATAGAGCAAGAGTTGTTGCTATAGCTGTAGGGACCTATGAGCTTGTCTTGCACAATGGGCTTTTGTTAGTTTTGAACAATTGCTTTTATGTTCCTACTATGAGTAGGAATCTTATTTCAGTATCTGTTTTGGATGATGAAGGTTATTCGTTTTTTATTAAAAATAAGAAGTGTTCTATTTTTGATAAAAATGACTTTCTTTATTGTATTGCAAGTAGCTATAATGGAATTTATGTCATTAACCTTGATGATTCTATAACGGTAATATTTATAACATATCTTCAAAGAGAACTAAGCCAAATGAATTAAACCCTACATATTTGTGGCATTGTCTCCTTAGCCATATGAATGAGAAGCGCGTATCTAAACTCCATCAAGATGGATTATTAGATTCATTTGATATTGAATCATTTGAAAATTGCGAGTCTTGTTTGCTTGGAAAGATGACAAAGGCCCCTTTTACTGCACGTAGTGAAGGGGCTAATGACTTATTGGGCTTGGTACATACAGATGTATGCGACCCAATCAGCATTAGTGCCAAAGGAGGATTTCTGTATTTTATAACTTTTACTGATGATTTCAGTAGGTATGGCTATGTTTACCTAATGAAACATAAGCATCAGTCTTTTGAAATGTTTAGAACTTTTCAAAATGAAGTACAAAATCAACTTGGTAAGACAATTAAAACGCTTCGATCAGATCGAGGTGGTGAATATTTGAGCGAAGAATTTGACCAACATCTAAGAAATTGTGGAATCGTTTCACAGTTGACTCCTCCATGAACTCCACAATGGAATGGTGTTTCTCAAAGGAGAAATCGAACTTTATTAGATATGGTTCGATCTATGATGGGTCAAGTAGATCTTCCTCTATCTTTTTGGGGTTATACCTTGGAGACAGCTGCATTCATTTTGAACCGTGTACCATCTAAAGCTGTTGAAAAGACACCATATGAGATGTGGACCGGTAAGAGACCCAGTTTGTCTTTTCTTAAGATTTGGGGTTGTGAAGCTTATGTGAAAAGATTAGTGTTAGATAAGCTAGCTCCAAAGTGTATCAAATGTATTTTTGTGGGGTATACTAAAGAAACTAGAGGGTACTATTTCTATATTCCCTCAGAGAACAAAGTGTTTGTTGCTCGAAATGGAGTCTTCTTAGAAAAGGAGTTTCTCTCTAAGAGAACTAGTGGGAGTATAGTACAACTTGAGGAAACTCAAGTTCCACAAGATATCATTGAACCATATTTAGAAAAAATTTCAGAACCACAAACAGTTGTGGAGCCTGAAAATGTAACACAAGTCCAACGCAGATCTGATAGGATACATCGTCAGCCACAGAGATATGGAATTCTTGTGACTGATGATAGTGAAGTTGTGCTCATAGATCAAAATGAGCTTACTACCTATCAGGAAGCTGTGTCAGGTCCAGATTCAGATAAATGGCTTAGAGCCATAAATTCTGAGATGCAATCCATGTTTGATAACCAAGTTTGGTCTTTAATTGATCCTCTAGAGGGTATTAAGACCATTGGTTGCAAATGGGTTTTCAAGAAGAAAACTGACATGGATGGAAATGTGCAAACCTACAAAGCAAGGCTTGTTGCTAAAGGTTTCAAGCAAACTCATGGTGTAGACTATGATGAAACCTTTTTCACCAGTTGCTATGCTTAAATCTATTAGAATTCTCTTTGCCATTGCAGCATACTATGATTATGAGATATGGCAGATGGATGTCAAAACTGCTTTCCTTAATGGAAATTTACTTGAGGATGTGTACATGACACAACCTGAGGGTTTGTAAATCCGGAGAATTCAAAGAAAGTTTGCAAGCTTCAAAGGTCCATCTATGGATTGAAGCAAGCATCTCGAAGCTGGAATCTTCGTTTTCATGAAACAGTTAAGAACTTTGGTTTCATCAAGAATGAAGATGAACCTTGTGTTTACAGATGGTTAGTGGGTGTGCAATAGTGTTTCTGGTCTTATATGTGGATGACATATTGCTTATTGGGAATGATATCCCTAACTTGCAAAAGGTTAAGGCTTGGTTAGGGAATTCCTTCTCAATGAAAGACTTGGGAGAGGCTACCTATATCCTTGGTATCAAGATCTATAGAGATAGATCTAAAAGGATAATAGGCTTGAGTCAGAGTACATACATAGATAAAATTATGAAGAGGTTCAACATGCAAGAGTCCAAGAAATGATTCTTGCCTATGTCTCATGGCATTCATCTTAGCAAGAATCAATGTCCTCAGACATCTGATGAGCGAGATCGAATGAATAAAATTCCTTATGCTTCTGCTATAGGATCAATCATGTATGCCATGTTATGTACTAGACCAGATGTCTCATATCCATTGAGCACAACAAGTAGATATCAAGCTGACCCCGGTGAAGGTCACTAGACAGCTGTCAAGAATATTCTTAAGTACCTCAGAAGGACTAAAGATGTATTCTTGGTTTATTGAGGTTTGGATGACGAGTTAGTTGTAAATGGTTACACAGATGCTAGTTTCCAAACCGACATAGATGATTTCAGATCGCAGTCCGGTTTTGTATTCCCATTGAATGGTGGAGCTGTTAGTTGGAAGATTTCAAAAAACAGCATTGTGGCTGAATCTACAACAGAGGCTGATTATATAGCAGCATCAGATGCAGCTAAAGAGACAGTTTGATTGAAGAAGTTCATCACTAAGCTAGGAGTGGTACCTAGCATTGCAAATCCTGTGGACATTTATTGTGACAACAATGGTGCCATAGCACAAGCAAAAGAGCCTAGGTCTCATCAGAGATCTAAAAATATACTCAGGCGGGTACCATCTCATTCGAGACATCATCGATAGAGGAGATGTAAAGATATGCAAAGTTGACACAAACGATAACATAGCGGATCCATTGACTAAGCCTCTCTCACGGGTCAAGCATGATCAGCACACTAGATCTATGGGTCTCAGATATTTATAGGCCTAGTGCAAGTGGGAGATTTTAGTGTATGTGCCGTAGGCCATGATTTGGATATTTATGTTATGCATTTATTATTAATAAAAGAGGTTTTATTATCAATATTATTGGTTAGTATGTTACACAATTTTGATATATGTCCCTGATTCATTAATGTTATAGAGATAAAATAATTTATAATCAGTATATTGATTTGATAATCATGAGATGATTATGTGTATGGTGATACGAATCAATCTCATATATACTTTTTAGAGAACAGTGTATTGGATAGACCCATCATGAGATTACTACATGGATTAGCGTCATAAGTAAATCTCATGATAGTCATGTTTAATCCTTTGACTTGAGATTGTCATAGTTTCCAACATGAGGACTATTATATTTTGACATGATCAAACGTTATCCGTAACTGGATAATAATAAAGGTAATGATTGAATGTGATAGAAATTATGTAGAGGATATTGAACAATCAAGATAGAATTTGTCCCTCTCTTTTGAGAGAGATATCTTTGGGCCCCTCGATTAGTGAGACTGTGAAATGCATGGCCGTGCTCAAATGAATTGATAGTGTGATCAATATCATTTGTTTTATCAGTCTACTTAGAGATCGAGTAATCATATGTTTGAACAATATAAGTATGATGCTGACCATGACTTATGTTCAAACTAGATATCATGTGACAAAGGGATTAATGCATGTACTATTATTAGGCTAGTTGGACTTTACTCGTATTAATTGAGTAGTTGTAATGCCTTGCTGGAGGCCAATTACGACTTGTTGGTTTAATAGCGATTTAATCAACTGCCAATTAATATGGGCCTATCGGGTCACGCACAAGAATGCGTATGGCTGAGATTAATAATATTATAATATTAATATTGGATATTAATTATTATTATTATTATTATCGTTTTTTAATATTAATAATATTAATATTGGATACTAATTATTATTATTATTATTTTCATTTTTATGGTTATATGTATATATCTATAGGTTTTCGGATAATAATGACAGAATCCATATCTGATATGGATTTTGAATATCCTGATAGAATCCGTATCTGATATGGATTTTTGATTGGCATTGACTAATCCAATTAGGACTCGGATTTTGACGTCAATATATGTGTATATATATATTGTGTATCTCATATAGAGAACACACACGAAAATAACAGAAAACCCTAGAGCCGTTTTTGGAGAAAAGCGAGTTCTCTCAGCCGCGCCATTCAAGAGCTAGCACTCTGGGCGGAAGCATTTGTGTGGATACCGACAGAGGGTGTTCGTGATTTTGCACCTCTTCCACTTGCAGGTTTCGAATCTTGGAGGTATTTTTTTACGTTTCTTTCATCGATTAAACGAACAACATGGATCCTTGGTAGGAAATCGGAGAGCAAGTTTTGTTTTTTCCGCTACGCGTTTTGCAGTGATCTTGTCGGATTACCTAACAATGAGGAGCTTTATCAAAGCCAGCGATCTAGAATGCCAATTCATCAGGACCGGATTATCTAACATATATGGTAGAAAATCAGCCAAGAAAGTTTTCTGAGGCAATGTCAATTCAAGAAGGCCCATTCTGGAAAGAGGTAATTAACAGTGAGATAGACTCGATTCTTCAGAATCATACTTGAGAATCGGTTTGACCTTCCACCAAGGAGTAAACCACTCAGTAACAAGTGGATTTTAAAGAAAAAGATGAAAGAGGATGGGTCTATCGAAAAGTATAAAGCAAAGTTGGTAGCTAAAGACTATCGACAGAAGGAAGGCTTTGACTTTTTTTTTACACCTACTCACCAATAGCTAGAATCACTTCTATAAGGATGCTAGTTGCTATTGCTGCAGTCTATAATCTAGGAAGGCTTTGACTTTTTTTTACACCTACTCACCAATAGCTTTTCCAATTGATGAGTTGGAAGAAGGAAATATACATGGAACAACCCGAAGTATTTGTGGTTCTAGGACAGGAGTCAAAAGTCTGTAGACTCGTAAAGTCGCTGTACGGACTTAAGCAAGAACATAAACAGTGGCACTTGAAATTTGATCAAGCTATGCTAGCTAATGGTTTCAAGATCAATGAGCGTGACAAGTGTATCTGGATCAAGAACACACAGAATGCATATGTGATAGTATGCTTCTATGTAGATGACATGCTAATCTTGGGAAGTACTCGGGATATCATCTTAAATACAAAGAAGATGCTGAGGAGAAAACTTCGATATGAAAGATATGGGAGTTGCCAATGTTATTCTAGGGATTAAAATTTATAGGATAGCTGAAGGACTCGTGTTGTCACAAAATCACTATACCGAATCTGTTCTAAGACGGTTTAATATGCTTGATGTTAAACCAGTGAAGAATTCAATCGACTTAACTATACGCTTAAGGAAGAACCAAGGCGACCCAGTAGCTCAATTAGAGTACTCTCAAGTAATTGGAAGTCTGATGTACATAACAAACTGTACAATGCCAGACGTAGCATGCTCGGTAAATAAATTGAGCAAGTTTACAAGTAATCCAAGTAATGGTCATTAGAATGCTCTGAATAGAGTGATGAGATACTTAAAGTATACAATGAATCTTGGAATAAATTACTCGAGATATCCAGCAGTGTGGGAAGGCTATTGTGATGCCAAATGGATACCTGACAGTAAAAATTCTACGTCCACCAGTGGATATTTATTCCCTGTTGGTGGAGGTGCTGTGTCATGGAAACCAATGAAGCAAACGTGCATAGCTCGTTCCACTATAGAAGCAGAGTTTATAGCACTAGATAAAGCTGGGGAAGAAGCTGAATGGCTTCTGAATTTTCTGGAAGATGTGCCCTGCTGGCCTAAGCCAGTCGCTCCTATAAGCATACACGGTGATAGTTAGTCAGCTATAGGACGAGCACAAAGCAGCATCTATAATGATAAGTCTCGACACATGCGTCGGAGACACAATGCCATTAACCAGTTGATCTCTAATAGCCTGATTTCCATTGATTATATAAAATCAAAAGAGAATCTTGCAGATCCACTTACAAAAAGCTTGCATAGAGATTGGATGTCAATTTTGACAAAACGGAATGAGACTAAAACCTATAATGAATGAATGTTTGTAACAGTAAGCCAACCTTGTTGATTGGAGATCATAGAATCTTGGTTCAATAGGACTGGGCTACAGGCCAGGTCCTGTGCTGAGGTAAGCCAACCTCAGTAGAGCTGTGGAGGTTATTGCCGTGCTGAGCTCTCCTTTGTGCTGAGCTCTACTGTTTGGCTGAGAACATTCGTTGTTTTGTAGCACTGCCGTGCTGAACTCGACTGAAGCGGCTGAGAGTATAACTGTTGCATTGTGCTAATGTGTCGAGGTCGGCAGGTTGGTCATCAGCTCAGAATGCAAATACAACTGCACTGACTAGACTGATCTGATCTAAGTGATCAATCTGACTTCAGTTCAGCTCGGCTGGAAAGCTAACAGCACAAAACTACTGTTTTAAAGTGTTATTCTTTTACGGTCGACATGTCTGCTGACTGTTATGAACGCAAACTCAATTGCGATATCTGACTGTCTTGACTTGGCAGATCGATACAGCCTACCCTGAGCTCAGTAGATCGGCTGCTGCTTGACGTCACAAGCAAACTGTACGGAAGTTAATCTTGTCTGATTTGAGTTATTTCCAATAATACACTTGAAAACCAGATGGGCGTCATGAGATTTCCAAACATGATGTATTCATCTTGAAATAAATCATTACGAGCTATCAAATCTTGTTATTTTATAATTCCACTTAGGTGATTGACAAAATGGTTAGCTGTGCGAGGCTTATCCCTAATCTTGTTGTCGAATTCTTTTACTAGAAGTATCAATCAAAGAAGATGTGGCTTGGATTCTTTCTTATTAAAACAATGGCATAGGATTGCATGTTCGGTGTAAACAATAATTTTTTGCACCAAGAACATAGGAACAGAAAATTTTCAATGAAGTGTAGCCCACACTCTAATTCATTAAGAATTCTTGATGAGTAGGAAATCACTTGAGGAATCTTATTTTGTTTTTGCCAAGGATTGTGCTTATAGCATAGTCACTCGCATCAACAGGTGACTTCGAAGATAATTGCCAATCGGGTGGTTTTGTGAAAATTCAAATCTGTGATTAAATGATCAACAACAGATCATGAACTGCAGCTTGTATGAGCAAGAATTAGAAGACGAAGAAAATTGCCTAAATTGTGGTATCAATAAAACTTCAGAAGAATGAGAGAACAATTGGAAAGAGAGAGAGAAAACAAAACTTGAAGATGAGGAAACTGCAAAGACTCAATTTCTTGTTCTGTTACATTGCGCGTCGAACAAGCCATATATGGCTTCAGCTAGGAAAAGAAAATAACTGCCATGCTAAATTACAAGAGCATCCATGCTTCGATACTCATTACTATGTTATTTAAAAGGACAAAATTGTAACTTCAAGTGTTTAAACCATTCCCGCGTTCTTTTTTCTTCTCCACTCAGAAGTTCCGCCAACTTGTCCAGCCTCCTGCAGCTCCAACTCGTTCCCAACGATCCCATTCACCATTATGTGTCCAATGAGTTGATTCCAAGAATTAATCCTCCAATCAGATGATACCTCTCTCTATTGACGCGGATTGATTCTCTTATCCTCTTCAACTACCCCATCAGTCAAGTCTGTAGCACGTTTGCCTCCTGCCTCACCTTCATCTTGAGTAAGATCTTTGATGCCCCCGCTCAAGCCAGCTAACTATAGATATTATATGTCCCCAATATCCTGATAAACTGAATCATCCTCCTACTGTCCAGAGCCTTGGTAGAAAGATCTGCTAATTGAAATTGAGTCCTGACTGGCATTAGCTTCACCATCCCTTGTTGTACCTTGTCTCTCACAACGTGACAATCAATTTATATTTGCTTCGTTCTCTCATAAAACACCCGGGTTCTCAGCAATATACAACGCACTTTTGCTGTCACAGAACAGCTCAACAGGTTCCTGTTCTGTGAGCATAAGGTCCTGAGCCAGAAATATCAACCAGTATACCTCATACACTGCCATAGCCATAGCCCTGTATTCAGTCTCTACTGAGGATCTGGACACCGTAGTTTGTTTTTTTGCTTTCCAAGATATCAAACTATGCCCAAAGACATACACTAGCCCGTAACTGACCTCCTTGTATCATGACAACCTTCCTAGTTAGAGTCTACAAACCCCTTTAGCCTAAGCTCTCCACTGCTAGACAGCAAGATACCTTGCCCAATGGATCCTTTTAGATATCTTAGGACTCTATGAATAGCCTTCCAATGGTTCACAGTAGAGCAATCTAAAAATTGACTTAATTATTGCACACTAAAGGCTATGTCAGGCCTTGTTATTGTGAGGAAAATCAGTTTCCCTACAAGCCTCTTGTACTCAGTAGCATCATTCACCAAATCTCAATCACCACGAAACAGCTTCACATGACTCTCCATAGGAATGGTTGTAGGCCTAGAAACCTAGGAATCCTACTTCTTCTAAAAGCTGCAATGTATATTTCCTCTGGTTTATAATCACCCCCTTGTGTGATTTAGCCACCTTAATTCCAAGGAAAAATCTCAGTTCTCCCAAATTCTTGGTGTGAAACTCCAAGTCTAAGGCTCTTTTGATTTCCTCAATTTCATCCAAATTTTTTCTGGCTACAATCACATCATCAACATATACCAGTAGGACCAATAATGACTCACCAGATAGCTTGGTGAACAAGGTGTAATCATGGTTAGATTGACAGAATCCTTGTGAGATAAGAAAACTAGTTAGTCTAGTATTCCATTTTCTACTTGCTTCCTTCAGGCCATATAGGGACTTCTGCAACTTACACACCATATCAGGTTTGACCCACTGACATTCCAGGAGGTGTCGTCATGTATATTTTCCTCATGCAAATAATCATGTACAAATGCATTATTAACATCTAATTGATGCACATACCACCCAAGTATGGATGCCATAGCTAAGACCATCCTCACTGTGGTCATCTTAGCCACTAGGAAAAAGTATCTTGATAGTCCACCCTAAATTGTTGTGTATAGTCCTTTGCCACTAGTCTTGCCTTGTAACTTTCCACTAAAGCATCAGGCTTATACTTAATTTTATACACCCTCTTACATCCAATGGCTTTCTTTCCAGGAGGCAGTTTTGTCATTGTGAAAGTATTATTAGTTTCTAGCTATTTCATCATCCATGGCCTTCCGCCATTCAGCAGAACTAGATGCTTTCTGCAAAGGAGTCAGGTTCTGTATGCATAGTGACGTTCAATGCATATGATTTGAATTTTGGTGCCAGAGTGTCAAAAGAAAAATATTTGTGGAGTGGATGTGGTGTTAGAAGTGCTTGATGGTACATAGAGCTTGAGTAATTATGGCTTACGAGAATCTTATTGCAATAGTATTCCTTAAGGTACTTGGGAGTGTGTTTGGCACGCTTTGGTCTAGCCATTGGAATGTCAATCTGGATGGATTTGATGAGCCTTTCTGGACGGGACAAAAGATTATCTGGCTTTGGACTCAGATGTTCTGTTTGTTGTAGTGATGGAATAGGGTCAATTTCATTGGCTGATTGTGTAGGATCTGCAAGGTACCACTAGAAGGGGGGGGGGGGTTGAATAGTTGGTGCGGAAAGTGTGGTTTTTAAATGATTTTGACTCAAGAACTCAACTTCTGAAAACAGTTCTGTTTTCAGGACCAGTTTTAAAACGTTTTTAAAACTAGGTTGTAGGTCTTCAAAATTTCTGAAATTTTGAGAGAGCTTAGCTTGAGATGTTATGAGTGTCTCCTAAACATTTCAGATTTAAATTCAACCTTTAACCCCTTCAAAAATCGTTGATGGTCAGATTGCGCGAATCTGCCAAAAACGGTAGACTGATTGATAATTTTATTCCTATTGTACGTAACTCTAAATACTTTGAAATTTTAACCACTAACCCCTTATATGTTATATTTAAATGAGTTTGAAACAATTTTGTATAATTCTTTTGGAAAGTTAGTCAAATACGATCAAAGTCTCAACTTTTGCAAGCCTAAAAATCGGATTGCACTAGTCTCAGAACTTTGGATGTTTGGGTGACTTATACTTGTCCAAAAGGGTTGAAACTTGTCCCAAAAGAACCTTAAAACATTGTGGCTATTTTTTTGAAAGTTTTGTAATTTTTGAAATCCGTTTATTATTTTTACGAGCGTGATCAAAAAGGATAAACAGTGTTGAAACAGAATATAAGTGCTGAAAGTAAATGACACCAAGAATTTTATACTGGTTCGGTTATAAACAACCTACTCCAGTCTTTGAGGACAACTTCCTCGGTTCACACTATCACACAACACAAAAACACCTTACCACAGGGTTGATGGAGTTACACACCAACCACCAACCCTTTAAAAACCTTGTATGTTGAATACAATGCACACGAACACCACCACCTTCCAAGATTGAAGATTGATCACACCTTGATCAATCTTTTACAAAAATAAAGAATATGTGGTGGTCTAAGAGAAGCCTATCAAAGTATATGAATGTAAGTGTAATAGGCTTTTTAGGAAGAAGAAGGAAAGAGAGTGTAGAAAAGGAGAGTGCTAGGCGTTTTTCACTTTGAATTTGCAAGACTTGTTCTTGTTCTTGTATTGCTCTCTTGCTTCTTCTTTTAACCTTGTGGCCGTCCCCCCTTTTAGTCCTTCTCCTTTTGAAAATTGTCTTCTTAGTCCTTGGGAGAATATGTGGCCTCATTGTGACATGTTCTTGCTTACTTGGCACCTCCTCATTGGATGATCATTAAACTCTTTCTTACTTGGCACTCATTGATGGTTGAATGTTGTCATCACTTGATGACTAGGAAAATATGAGAATTCCACTAAAAACATGTGCCAAAATCACCATAGAATAATTACCATAACTTCTAAGATTATCACATAAATTAAGCAAGACAATATTTCTCTAAAAAGGGTGAAAATTTCGGCCATAAAGAAGACTTACATGCTGAAATTTCAGCATGTGATACATGGGAGTTCTTTTCAAATTGTTACCAAATTTTCTTTGATTTATCTCTTGAAAACAAATCACCATTTAGTGCAAGACATCTTTATCAATTTTGGAATAAAATTATACATCATAGAGGCCAACATTTCGGCCATATACATTACTACACATGCTGAAATTTTCATCAAATATATCACAATTTTAATTCAATAAAATATTTTAAACACTTCCAAATTGTCTTCCAATTAATCCATCTTAATCAAGACACAAAATATCCATCATAATGTTAAAAAAAAATCGGCCAGCCTATAATGCACATGCTGAAATTTTCAGCATGTGTTAGAAATGAGACATAAGTTTGAATTGTTACTTTGTGTGGCTCCTACCTTATGTCATCAACATTGTATGCTTGATTCTTGACCAATCAATGTTCCAAAAAGGCTCCACATAGGCTCCAACAATGTGTCTTAGGCGTGTAACATATATTGTGCATGTGCTGAATTTAATTTTTGCAAACTTTGTAAAATAGTGCACATTTAATAATACACACATGGTATATTCCAATCAGCCCTTAATTTAATTTTCTAGAACACTTTGAGATGTATGACATATGTAAAAATTATCTAGATACATGTCGTATGATGTGCCAAAAACGTTCCATGTGTTGTGTACGTAGAAAACCGAATTTTCAATGTTTATAGATTACCCGATTTTTCTCTAATTAAACTCCAACTTTTTGCACATGTTATATATATTATGTTACACATAATATACATAAATTAAAATTTAATATTCAGAACTTATCTGGTCTTAAAGTGGCACCTAAAGCATGTGACAAAATTAAAATTGGAATCTCCACAATTTGGCCTTAATGTGGGGTGATTTGTGTGTGCCAACATGGAATGATTTTATGGCTGCATATAACATGTAAGCCACGAAAATTATTGATAGTTTTGAGGTGTAGGAGCTGGCCATCTATTTATGGCAAGTACGTGACACGCTGGCGAAGTTTCGGTATTCGCCTGATACGACAATTTTCGGTTTAGAACCTTTTAACGTGTCGTATTTAATTTTTCATCACCATGACTTATATCATATGATATAAGAGCTGAATATACTCATAAATATGACGTAAGTATGGTGGTGTGACGTTAACGTACGTACCTAAAATATACAACGTGTCGGTAGTACGTTGGAATATGTGTGTTTGTGCCTTTTTCAAAAAATTGAAAATATATGTATATATATATGCATAAATGGCGTGTATATTTGGTGAGAGGAGGAGGAGGAGACTTTCCTTTCTTAATCTTGTTGCCTTTGTGCCTTGTCCAAATGTTGCTTCCTTTAATGAACTACTTAGTTTAATTAACTAAGTACTTCACTTAATGAACTAGTTTAGTTCATTAATGGTGGCACCTGAAAATAGTTCAAACACAAAAATGTTTGCCATTCGATGTAAACTTTAAAGCTTCATGGCTCGTTAGTACGGCAACATTATATATGAACTATATAAGGCAAGTTATATGCAATATGTCATGCACACGTTTATGTCATGTACGTTTTTATGCAATACGTTTAAATCATGTATTTTGAAATCACTCAAACTCCTTTTACTCTACAATCTCTCACTTTTGATGATTTTCAAAATAACCTATAACCATGATTTAAATCTTATCGCTCCCCCTTAAATCATGCATAAATTCGAAATTTGACAAAATCTTTACCATGTTCAGCGTTACCGTTGTTGTACGCAAAATCCCCAATAGCTGACTGGCAATTGAGCCTGAAATTTCAAAGCTCTATCTACATTGAGAATATATTGATGTTTGCGTTCAACCAGTCCATTCTGCTGAGGGGTATATACGCAGCTAGTTTGATGAATTATGCCTTTGGATGTATAGAATGGATTCATCTTAAATTCATTCCCACTGTCAGTTCTAATGACCTTTATATGTGCCCCAAACTGAACATGATGATATGCCAAGAAGCTTTCAATGATTATTCTTGTTTCAGACTTTGATTTCATCAGATACAACCAACAATATCTAGAACAGTCATCAACAATAGTAAGGAAAGTAATGTTGTTTATACATTGTGGGATGTTTATATAGACCCCATATATCCATATGCATAAGGGAGAAAGGGGAATAAGATACCGAAGAAGAAATATGAAATGGACTTCGTTTTTGTTTAGCTAAGAGACATATAGAACTAGTTGAGGAATGAAAGGAAATGTCTACTTGAGGATCAACTTTGTTAATTTCTTTAAGCCTGGAGTAAGAAGGATGTCCAAGCCTTGAGTGCCAAAGAAGTGAGTCTGAAGAAGCAACACATGAACTTGGAATGATATGTTTTGGCTAGTCATATGATATATGCCCTGGCTAACTCTAGCTAAACCAATCATTCTTTTGCTAGAATGATCCTGAAGCAGACATATATTAGAGTGAAATGTCAGGTCTATGTCACCACTTTGTGTAAGTTGGCTCAGTGACAACACGTTAAAATAAAATGAGGGAACATGTAAGACATCATGAAGTATCAAATGGGGACTGATATGCATTGTAGCAATGTGAGTAACTGGGCTAAATTGTTATTTGGAAACTTGACTGACATGGATTTGACTGGGTGATGAGAATCAAAGGAAGCAAAACTACAATAAATATGATCTATGGCACCAGAATCCAATATCCATTTACATGGACCATTGTAAGATACATTACCTGGCTGCTTGGCAGAGACACCAGTCTGTTGAGCTGATATAACGGCATGGAGTCTTTTGTAATCATCTTCTTTCCACTGCTATCCTCATATCTTCTATCTTTGTGGTCCTGTAGGAACCTGATAAGCTGGTCGTCTTGTTCAGGTGTAAACACTGGAGTCACCTGTGAAGGTGCATTCAACAAACCATCATGCACAGTTTCATTGTTTTGACATTGTTCATAAGAAATCTGACTACATGTCTCCACATCTTTACCAACATACGTTTCATTGTAAACACAATTCACCATACCTCTAGGTTTGGAGCCAGGGAGGAAAACCATGTTTCTTGTAACACCTATCCACTTTGTTGCTTACCATGTTACAAAAGGTACACATAGGGGCTTTAGGATTTTGATATGATGATTTCTGAAAATCCTTCCTGAAATCTCTCCCAGTTGATCTGTTCCAACATGCTTCCAGACTCAGGGCTGGCCAACTTCTCTCCATATGAAACAACTTTATAACTACCATTAGCATTCATAACCATAGAAGGATTGTTGGTAAATGTATTATGTATTGAATTGTAATTGAGTTTCTTCTCAAACTTCACAGCCATGGCGAATGTAGTTTTCAAATCAGGCAATAGACTCGTCAACAGTACTTGCGACTTAACAGGTTAAAACTCACCATTCAACCCCTTAATAAACCTAATCACATAGTCATCCTCAATGAATTTGTTTATTTGTCCAGATACATTACAAGTGCAGCGGTTAGAAACAGAATTAGGAATAGAAAGTAATACCATCAGTTTCTTCCCAGATTACTTTCAAATGAGTATAGTACTCAGTAACTAAATTGTTTTCTTGTGTAGCATCATAGAACTGCTCCCGCAAATCAGACATTCTCAAGACATCTACGTTACCATATCTGTTGTATCCCACGAAAATCGTACTGTATTTGAGACTAATATGAAGTGGCATAGTTGGAACGTCATTCCTGCCAGTACATCTTATTAAGGTAACACTTCTTTAATATTGTAGGAAATAGTATACTACCCCAAGTATGTACTATGAAGCGTGTGAACAGACAATTTAACCCTCCCAAGATTCCTAGAATTTTCGGCCACAAGGGTATTGGAAACTCTAGGGTGTTTAAATCCTAAAAAGTTAACTAACTTTTAATAGCCTCTAAAAAAAAGAAAGCCTAAAAGCTTACACATGGAATTAAGTGTTCCACTATCTCAAGAGTTTAAGGAAAAGGTTCCCCTCCATTTTCCTTTAAGGCCGCCGGATACTACATAAGGCACACATGAGAACACTTTTAATTTAAATGCCCTATCTAGTCACTTTATTTGTCTCTCAAAGAAATTCTAAAAAGGTCTCCTACAAGTAGTAATTTATGAGGTTGGATCCTTCATATACATTTTATTAAATTTTATTACGACTGCTTTAATTATTTTTCCTTAAGGTAAATTCTATAAAAATGCAGAAATGACACAAGCATGTCTTAGGAAGTATGTGAGATGATAGCTTTACCCTCTAAAGATTACTCATAAATCTCGGCCATAAGGGTCTTGAAGATACCTTAATAGGGTTTCCTCTTACAAGCCAACTAACCCTTAGTAGTCTTCTTAAAGTAAGCATGAAAAGTTTACAAGAGCATTTAGTATCCTACTAAATGGAGATTAAGAAGGAAAAAGGAAACAAGTATTACCTTCTCCCCTCCCCCAACCGCCGGTTAAGAGGCATAATTAGGGGACATAAGACTACTTTTGCTAAAAAGGTCTCAACCACTCACTTTAAATGCTTACTAAAGCAATATTATAAAGTAGTTTATGCATGAAGTAGCCATAATAGGATGTTATTTAAAGAATGGGCAACTCACACAAACCATGGGTTACAAGGAAATGGAGAAATAATGGGATCAACTTTAACATTTAACTCTTCTCCAACAATTTAGTAACTTTTCATTTAAACACCCTCAAAATCAACTAAAGAATAAAGGAACTACAAGGTAGTAAATAAAAATCTCCACCCTAAGCTCAACCGCTGGGCATAACCCATGGTTAAGACATGAGGATCTTTATTAACAACCCTAGTTACTTTGTCTCAACCTTTTCTCAAAAGTAACACTAGGAGTAATTGATACAAGATACTAATTTCACCTCATAATTATGCTCCATGCAAATGAAAGGTCTCTCCTTCTTCCCCTATGTTAACCGACGGCTACCCCCTCCCCTAACCAAGAAGCTTTCTTCTTCCTCTTTAATAAGAAGCCTCTTAATCTATCTTTAATCTACTAATTCCTCAAGAAATTACCAAGCAAGTGGTAATAATTTTTCCTTCTCCTTCCCCTAAGAACACACGGCCAACCTTGAGCCAAGAAGATCCAAGAACCACCTTCAAGTTCAAGTCTTATCTAGGTAAGTTATGTCTTAAACTTCTTAAGTGAATTCCATACTTCAAATAGTGAAGCTCACATGGTACCTTCCTTTCTTGTTGAAACCGTGGCCTCCAAATGGCCATTAGGTGAAGGTTTTCATGATACTAAGAGAGGTTAGTTTCTTAGTAGGTTGGATCCATCTCAACCCCCATTCAAGATTCAAATTGGTAAGACCATCTAGCCTCAAACTAAGTTTATTGTATGATTAAATAATGACTAACATCTATCTCCACTATTCTTCCAAAAACCATGTATATTAGGAAGAGGTTGGAGGAAACTTCACTTTGTTTCAAAGAAGTTCAAGCTAGAAGGAAGCAAAAAGATCCAAACAGGCAAGTATACTCTAAATGCTCTTGAATTATGTGTGAGAGTATATGCTTGAATGACTATTTATTATTAAGATTTAATCTTATTTGGAAAGTATTAATATTGAAGCATGAGAACTTAGTGTTCCTTAAGAAAAGTGGCTGGCATGTGTGAAATCCTTGCAAAGGTGTGTTCTTTGCCTACTTTGAAGGTAAATATGTTGTATGTCTAAGATAAATATGGAAAAATTTCTCTTTCTTACCATGTAAGGGGACGGTTGAAGGAGGAGGTAGGGGTGAAAAATGGTTTTTTGTGAAAGAATATGTCTTGTGAGGTAAAAGATAAATAGAAGTTGTATGTTTGAATGTTTTATTACTTAGGTGTATTATGTTCATTATGAAAATGAAATATAAGCCCTTTCATGTGAAAGAAACGGGCTGTTTCGGGGGTTATGTGGTACACAAGTTTGATGTGCCAAAGATAGACTTTATTATGTACAAAATATGCAATATCAATGTGTGCTATGCCTAAGTTTTCAAACTGTTTTTGGAGAGACTTGTATGTAGCCCATGGAATGTACTAGAACCTGTAATGTCTATGTTAAAAAGTGTATTTGATGGCTAGTAAGTCATTTTAGAGGAATAAGTTTAGTGGGTACACATTTAGCAAGAAAAGTGGCAAAAAGGAAAAAATTACTGGAACAGGACAGATTTAAGTGACGTGTAATAAGACCCAAACATGGACTTTAGAAACGTGAAAATGAGCTGATTTTTGGTAGGATGCTAGCCTTATGTGTTTGTTAAATCTGTGAGTTAGAATTTTGGTAAAAGGACTTGTGGTTTATTCGCAATAAAATGTTTAGTGAAAGCTGGTATTCCAGATTCTGCATGTACCTTTAGCTTTAGGAAAATAATTAAATGACCACCTTAAACCTATTGGATTGCTCTGGAAAAATTATGGCAATTACCTAGGACATAGATGAGCATGTTCATGTAAATTAATCAACTTGGAATAGTTGTTTTGATGGGTAACTACTGAATTGAAGTTGGCGTTATAAAACTGGAAAACAAGGCCGAAATAGGGAAGAAGTTAGGAGGCCTTAGTTTTGTGGTTTTGACATGTATTAACTATTTGGGCCTATGCATATTACTTCTTGATGTGTTTACTTGTTTTCCAGGTGTTAACCAAATTAAATAAGGTTTTTATGGGCTTAAAAGAAAGGTAAAGACGGGTACTGCATCGCTGGATTCAGCAGTACTCTGTTTGGTAACTTAATGATTTGGGCGTCTTTTATGTCTTGAAACGTTACGAAATTTTTATGGCGAGTAGATAAGTCTCCATTATGCATGTGTATGTCATGAAATCATGAAAATAGGCCCGAAATTGTGAGGTTTGAGGCCGCATGAACAGAACATTAATTCTGGAAATTTTTCCAGCTTAAAGAACAAGGCAGGATGGGTATTATGTGATGCATCTAGTCATGAATTTCATGTTGCACGTCATACATTGCATCATCATCCTTTGCATGATGTATGAAACTGATTTTATGACAAAGAACGATGAAAAAGCGCTTTCAAAGTAAAGATTTCAGTTTTGAAAAGAACGACTCCTATTGGTACCGTTGATTCTGACCAGCATAACCCGCTCCAGATCCAGGGTTAATTGCTCTGTTGATGATTATGACCGTACAGGCCCGGAGAGAATAGACATGGCTATGATTATTATGACCGCTCAGGCCCAGAGAAAATAGACCTGATGATGATAATTTATGACCGTACAGGCCTAGAGAAAATAAACCTGATGACGATGATTGATTGTATAACCGTTTTCAGATCCGGACATAATAGATCTGAAGGGAAGGCTATGACCGCCTCAGATCCAAATATAATAGATCTAAATACTCATTCCTCTCATTTTATTTACGATGCTATTTTGAAAGAAAGAATGAAAGAACTTATCCTCATTTTTGGCCATGACGCATCACATGTGCATACGCATACATACTGCATTTTTCTATGGCTAATCGGAAAATTGATGTATTGTTACTTAGGCTATGATGATATGTTTAATATCTCCTAAGTTATGATCTTAATGTGATTCCTAGTCTCTTAAGTTATGATTCTATGTCCTTACGAATGATGAGTTGAAAGTCAGGTATGTTACGAATCCAAACTTTTTGGGGTTATGATTCTTGTGTGTACTTTCAACTTAATTCATGATTATTTATGATATACTTGCTGGTGACATTGTCACTCATCCTATTATTTTTCCTCCCAGAGCCTGCAGGAAACAGGGTCGAGTGGATCGATGACGAGCCTAGGGTTCCCTATCCACAGGCGTGCGAGAGAGGATAGCCGTAGGACTTTAGTATGATGATTTATATTTGACGAACCTGTGATAGGATTTTAATCTGGACATCTCTTTTATTTTTTGGTCATGGATGTAAACGATGTTATGAATATTCGGCATGTTTTTATTTAAAGTTTTTATTCTGCCTCAGCTTTTGCTTACTTGATGACGTGTAAGCAGGAAAATCCATATATTTTGTTATGGATAACGATATGATATGAACCGATGCCTGGTACTCTTCGTAGTGAAGTAGGCGGGCGCACCGCACGCAGGCGAGCCGGTGCAGGGCGCCACAGGTTGTATTAGAGCTCAGGCTCTAGATTCGAGCAGAATATAGAATTAAGTTATGATTTTAGGAATCTAAGTTTGACCTTAGACCTAAGTCATGATCTTAGAAGAGAGTTGACCTTAGACTAGGACGACTTAGACTTGAATATAGGGCCTTGACCTGATAATGAAGCCCTAGTCGATGAAATTTTATATGTCGTGGAATTTAATTCATATTGTATCTTCTTGCTTGCCACTTGAATTTCTGTTGGATTACGAATTAAATTATGTCACCTATCTGGATATTTCAACATTGAATAAAATTTCGACACTCTGTAATGCAGATGGCATCACGGTCCGGTAAACTGACATCATCACTGTCACCCCCAGGAAGCAGTTGATTTTACTATCGGCAGCTAGGTAAAGCACGTGTTCCGAGATTTAGCGGGGAGTCTAGCCCGGAGGAGGCAGAAAAATGGTTAAACGAAGTCGAAAGTAACTTATTCTTGGTACAGGTGCATGATGAGATAACAGCACAAATTGTCCGGCCATTCCTTATTGGTAAGGCCAGCCAGTGGTGGAGGACGAGTATCCAGCCACTGCCCCGACCGGTAACTTGGCAAAATTTCTAGAAGAATTTTATGAGTTTTTCCTCTCTCCGGACTTGATCATAAAGAAGATTGAGGAATTTGATACATTAAGACAAGGGCCAGACACCACTGTCTTAGAGTACGCTCGTCGGTTCACTACATTGGGCCAGTATGTCCCCTGATTATGGAAGACAGAAAGTATAAGGTGATCAAATTCATGTGCGGTTTAGACCCCCAAATCAAGATTCGACTGGTCAAGGCATATTCAAGAACTTTTGACGAATTATTGGAGGACTGCTATAGAGCGGAACACGATAATAAGATAATGGAAGAACGAAATAAGAGACTTAACGAGCGTATTAAGAAACGAAGTAGAAGGTGGCAGCCATATTCACTTAGGGCTAACAAAGAGAACCAAGAACACCAATCTAGACCAAAGAATGATTAATCCAGAAATTCCTGAAACATCCAAACCGTAAACAGGTACGTCTAACTACCCAATTTAAATATAGAGTACCTATGTTCTACTTTGCTTATTACCCAAGTATAAATGGTCGTGCTAAAATCGAATTAGGGCAATGTGATACGGAACCTTAGGAAAGATTTCTGCATAGTCAGTAGTATGTGGACAAGGAAGACGACTAGAGTAGCGCAACTGAAGCGTGAAGGCTAGAATACATTACAAAAAAAAATTTTAGTGTCCTCAACAGTTAGATAAGTACCCGGATAGATAGAGCTCAACAAGACTACAATAAAGAATAAGTACCCGCTGCTTAGTATCGATAATTTATTAGACTAGCTTCGGGTAAACAACTAACGAGTTGTATATGGTCCGGAAGACATGTAAATTGTTAGCCAGCCTGCATGTTGGTATTCCTTAAGGATGATTTTATAGAAATAATGTAAAATAATGAAACATGTGGGGGAAGCATTACGAGGCCGTTTTGGAGAAGTCTAATATGATGTTTATGGTACGATTAGGCGTAGGTCAAGAATTATAAGTTGGGATTATCTAACACACTCTAGCAGGGACGTTATGATTTAGCGAGATCTCGCATAGCATGATAATTCAAATAATCTTTGTGAACAAAGTAAACAATGATATCTTTATTCTTTTCATGTTTTGAAAGAGAAAACACAGATTTTGTGAGGAACGAGAAACATTTAAAATGTCATGAGGGACATAAGTTTCAAAGAAGGAACACTGATTCTAGTTCGATTATTACGTAGGGGAGCATATCAACGAAACAGATGAGTTGGGTAGATGCCTGGTGAAGGAATTGGGTTCACCGGTCTACGAGAGTACATTTTCAGACTAATGTACGAGTCATCATCGTATATGTACTTTATGGGAGCAATTTCGAATGCTGTTGGATACGGTTTCATATATCACGTGTTTACAGAAAAGATGTTTACAGAAAAGAGCGCATGATTTACATTCTGGAGTTAATGACCTCTATCACATTTTACATATTGAACGAAAGGAAAGAAATCTTAACATTACATGATCATGTTGTAAACATTATTATTGACCCTGGAAGGAATATTGTTATCGGAACATAGTATCAAGATTGGAGGTGCTTAAGATATGAGATAGGTTATGAAAACACCTTCAAAAAATTTAGAATAATCTCTGATGTGACCTCTAAGATAAGCTGAACGAAGCAGTATAAGGGGACTAGATGGACACTTTATTCTATATTATGTACCAGAGGGTAAGGTCGGAGCACCAAAGACATGTAAGATTGTTGCAAGCCCTTTTAGTTCCCAGTGGAAATAGGATCACGACCCTATGGATTTTATGACCCACCTGCCAAGGACAAAGGAGGGGCATGATGCTATTTGAACCATAGTAGAGTGTCTAACGAAATCCGCCCATTCCATGGCCTCTTACAAAGCATCGTGTGAGAGAGAAAGTGGCCCAAGATAGGAGCAAGGTTAGGGCCAACGAAAGGCGATGACCCTTGGAAATTCTAACAGATAAGAAAGTGATTCTTGAAAGTGTCGCCTACTAAAGGAATGAGAAGATTAGGCATAAAAGTCAAACTAAGATTAAAATTATCGAACCTTATGAGATACTTGAAAAGACTGGAGAAGTCGCTTACTAGCTAGCACTACCGCCATCACTATCTCAATTGCACGATGTGTTTCACGTATCTCAGCTTCGCCGGTACGTGCATGAGCCTAGTCATATCATTGAGGAACCGCCCTCGAAAGTTGAAGCTGACGTGACATATGAAGAGGAGCTGGAGAAGGTCATTGACCACAAGGAAGAGGCACTACAGAAACATCCCTGTGTTTAGGATACTATAGAATCACCACTAATGGAACCACTTGAGAGACGTAAGAAAACATGAAAGTCTTGTACCCATATTTCTCCAGTGCTCTTAAGTTTCAAGGACGAAACTTGTAATAAGGGGGGAGGATGTTGTACCTTACGAAAATCATACTGTATTTGAGACTAATATGAATTGGCATAGTTGGAACGTTATTCCTGCCAATACATCTTATTAAGTTAACGCTTCTTTAATATTCTAGGAAATAGTATACTACCCCAAGTATGTACTATGAAGCGTGTGAATTGACAATTTTACCCTCCCAAGATTCCTAGAATTTTCGGCCACAAGGGTATTGGAAACTCTAGGGTGTTTAAATGCTAAAAAGTTAACTAACTTTTAATAGCCTCTAAAAAAAGAAAGCCTAAAAGCTTACACATGGAATTAAGTGTTCCACTAAATGTGTCTCAAGAGTTTGAGGAAAAGGTTCCCCTCATTTTTCCTTTAAGGCCTGCCAGATACTACATAAGGCACACATGAGATCACTTTTAATTTAAATGCCCCAAGTAGTCACTTTATTTGTCTCTCAAAGAAATTCTAAAGAGGTTTCCTACAAGTAGTAATTTATGAGGTTGGATCCTTCAGGTACATTTTATTAAGTTTTATTACGACTGCTTCAATTATTTTTCCTTGAGGTAAATTCTATAAAAAACGGAAATGACACAAGCATGTCTTAGGAGGTATGTGAGATGATAGCTTTACCCTCCGAAGATTACCCATAAATCTCAGCCATAAGGGTCTTGAAGATACCATAATAGGGTTTCCTCTTACAAGCCAACTAACCCTTAGTAGTCTTCTTAAAGTAAGCATGAAAAGTTTACAAGAGCATTTAGTATCCTACTAAATGGAGATTAAGAAGGAAAAAGGGAAAAAGTATTACCTTCTCCCCTCCCCCAACCGCCGGTTAAGAGGCATAATTAGGGGACATAAGACTACTTTTGCTAAAAAGGTCTCAACCACTCACTTTAAATGCTTACTAAAGCAATATTATAAACTAGTTTATGCATGAAGTAGCCATAATAGGATGTTATTTAAAGAATGGGTAACTCACACAAACCGTGGGTTACAAGGAAATGGAGAAATAATGGGATCAACTTTAACATTTAACTCTTCTCCAACAATTTATTAACTTTTCATTTAAACACCCTCAAAAGAAACTAAAGAATAAAGGAACTACAAGGTAGTAAATAAAAAGCTCCACCCTAAGCTCAATTGCTGGGCATAACCCATGGTTAAGATATGAGGATCTTTATTAACAACCCTAGTTACTTTGTCTCAACCTTTTCTCAAAAGTAACACTAGGAGTAAATGATACAAGATACTAATTTCACCTCATAATTATGCTCCATGCAAATGAAAGGTCTCTCCTTTCTTCCCCTATGTTAACCGGCGGCTACCCCCTCCCCTAACCAAGAAGCTTTCTTCTTTCTCTTTAATAAGAAGCCTCTTAATCCATCTTTAATCTACTAATTCCTCAAGAAATTACCAAGCAAGTAGTAATGATTTTTCCCTCTCCTTCCCCTAAGAACACACGGCCAACCTTGAGCCAAAAAGATCCAAGAACCACCTTCAAGTTCAAGTCTTATCTAGGTAAGTTATGTCTTAAACTTCTTAAGTGAATTCCATACTTTAAATAGTGAAGCTCACATGGTACCTTCCTTTCTTGTTGAAGCAGTGGCCTCCAAAATGGTCATTAGGTGAAGGTTTTCAAGATAAGAGAGGTTAGCTTCTTAGTAGGTTGGATCCATCTCAACCCCCATTCAAGATTCAAACTGGTAAGACCATCTAGCCTCAAACTAAGCTTTATTGTATGATTAAATAATGACTAACATCTATCTCCACTATTCTTCCAAAAACCATGTATATTAGGAAGAGGTTGGAGGAAACTTCACTTTGTTTCAAACAAGTTCAAACTAGAAGGAAGCACTAAGATCCAAACAGGCAAGTATACTCTAAATGCTCTTGACTTATGTGTGAGAGTATATGCTTCAATGACTAGTTATTATTAAGATTTAATCTTATTTGGAATGTATTAAGATTGAAGCATGAGAACTTAGTGTTCCTTAAGAAAAGTGGCTGGCATGTGTGAAATCCTTCCAAAGGTGTGTTCTTTGCCTACACTGAAGGTGAATATGTTGTATGTCTAAGATAAATATGAAAAAATTTCTCTTTCTTACCATGTAAAGGGACGGTTGAAGGAGGAGGTAGGGGTGAACAATGGTTTTTTGTGAAAGAATATGGCTTGTGGGGTAAAAGATATATAGAAGTTGTATGTTTGAATGTTTTATTACTTAGGTGTATTATGTTCATTATGAAAATGAAATATAAGCCCTTTCATGTGAAAGAAACGGGTTGTTTCGGGGGTTATGTGGTACACAAGTTTGATGTGCCAAAGATAGACTTTATTATGTACAAAATGTGTAATATCAATGTGTGCTATGCCTAAGTTTTCAAACTGTTTTTGGAGAGACTTGTATGTAGCCCATGGAATGTACTAGAACCTGTAATGTCTATGTTAAAAAGTGTATTTGATGGCTAGTAAGTCATTTTAGAGGAATAAGTTTAGTGGGTACACATTTAGCAAGAAAAGTGACAAAAAGGAAAAATTACTAGAACAGGACAGATTTAAGTGACGTGTAATAAGACCCAAACATGGACCATAGAAACGTGCAAATGAGCTGTTTTGTGGTAGGATGCTAGCCTTATGTGTTTATTAAATCTGTGAGTTAGAATTTCTGTAAAAGGACTTGTGGTTTATTCGCAATAAAATTTTTAGTGAAAGCTGGTCATTCCAGATTCTGCATGTACCAAGCTTTAGGAAAATAATTAAATGACCACCTTAAACCTATTGGATTGCTCTGGAAAAATTATGGCAATTACCTAGGACATAGATGAGCATGTTCATGTAAATTAATCAACTTGGAATAGTTGTTTTGATGGGTAACTACTGAATTGAAGTTGGCATTATAAAACTGGAAAACATGGCCGAAATTGGGAAGAAGTTAGGAGGCCTTAGTTTTGTGGTTTTGACATGTATTAACTATTTGTGCCTATGCATATTACTTCTTGATGTGGTTACTTGTTTTCCAGGTGTTAACCAAATTAAATAAGGTTTTTATGAGCTTAAAAGAAAGGTAAAGACGGGTACTGCATCGCTGGATTCAGCAGTACTCTGTTTGGTAACTTAATGATTTGGGAGTCTTTTATGTCTTGAATCGTTACGAAATTTTTATGGCGAGTAGATAAGTCTCCATTATGCATGTGTATATCATGAAATCATGAAAATAGGCCCGAAATTGTGAGGTTTGAGGCCGCATGAACAGAACATTAATTCTGGAAATTTTTCCAGCTTAAAGAACAAGGCAGGATGAGTATTATGTGATGCATCTAGTCATGAATTTCATGTTGCACGTCATACATTGCATCATCATCCTTTGCATGATTTATGAAACTGATTTTATGACG